>LR749668.1:1572748-1682962 GCA_902729485.2 Mus minutoides | reverse complement strand
TCCGGGGCTGCTTGCTCACATCCTAGTGGTTCAGGACACAGTAAGATGAGGGCTGAAAGCAATGGTGGGCTGTAAACCACAGGCATAGTCCTCCAGGAACCCAGTTCCTTCAGCAAGACCCCATCTTCTAAAGTTTCCACAGCCTTTGAAACAGCGCCACCAGCTGGAGAGCAAGTATTCAAACACACCCGTCTATGAGGGATATTTTTCTCTCCAAACCACAACTACCAAGTCATATAGAAGTGAATTTCTCCCGTTTTCATTCTGAGAGCAATTCTGGTATGGCTTTTTACAACTTTTAGGGCCCAGGATTCATTTACTTTGATCCACAGTTGTTAATAATAAAATTCCAGCCATTCCTGAGTATATCTCATAGAACAAATTGTTCTAGCTTTAGGCATCAGATTTTTATTTTTATTACCTTTACCATTAAAGACACTACCTATAGGATCTCCCAAACACTTCCACTAACATATCCCTGCTTGGTCGAGTTTCAGTTCTGTAGCTTTGAGGGGTATTGAATAAACATTTTTATCCCAAATGTTCAGGCGCTAAAGGCAATGGGCATCTGGGGGCCATTAGCAGTCTGTGCTGCAAAGTACAAGAGGCTAAATCACTAAACTTAGATCAAGGCCAAGGGTAGGAAAACCAGACCCATCTATAAGATGTGGACTTATAGTTTCTTGTTGCCATAGTAACTAGCAAATAGTCTAAATCCACCTGTGAAGAGGAAGGAAACTGTTTTTGCATTACAGCCAGATCAGTCTGGCTGTTAAATCTTAAGTTCAGGATGGAACTTGTTTGTGGTATGAAGTTCAACTTGTTTATGCCAGCTCCAAACCCCTGTCCACTCCGGGAAAGTTCAGAATCAAACAGAGATTTGGAAAAAGCAGGGATGGCTGTGGATGAGAGCTAGCACCTTTGGGAGTGGGGTGTACTTAAAGACATTTCTAATGGGCTCAAGGCAGACTAGTCTTTCAATGACTATTTCAAAAGGGACTGAGTTGTCCCTTAATTTGAGGAAATTTAAATAAGATATTACCAACCTTGCCCCATTTTGTTAATTCAAAGAAACTGGTAGCCCTCTTATTTGTAAGTCTCCTTAGTCTCCTACTGCCTGCCTTCCATCTGTTGGCATGTTCTGTCAGTTTAAACACTGGGGGAGGACGTTTAAGGAAATCTGTTCTCTGAAGTCTGTTTAAAGTGAGCATCTAACAGGAGAATAGTTAACTATTAAGGGGAATAGTTAAGATTTCAACTATGTTGACATGGATTTGTGAGCTGAATTCAAAGATGAAAAGAAAGCTGGATTTAGCAAATTCGGGGACTGGAAACATGAGTGACTTGAGAAAAAAAGAATATTTTCTGCTTTTACCAAGGAATAAGGTTCAGCTCCCAGCACACACACAGTGAGTGACTCAACCCTTTCTCATACCCTCTTCTGGTCTCTATCTTCTTAGCAAGAAGATGGCATAAATACAAGCAAAACCACTCACAAAATAAAAAACTAAAAACACTTACACCAATACATCTATAACAACAAATATCTTATTTATACAGATGATGTATAGATAGTGTGTGTGTGTGTGTGTGTGTCTGTGTGTGTGTGCATGCTTGAGTATGCATATTGAGGTCAGAGGTTACAAGTCAACCTTGGGTGTCTTTCCTCAGGTAATGTCCTGATTGTTTTAGACAAGGTCACTCTGGTTTGGAGCTTGCCATGTAGGCAAGGCTGGCTGACAGGCAAGAGTCCTGTCTCCACCTCCTGGGGACTGGAATTGCACCTGTGCACAGCACACTTGACCTATTATGTGAGTTCTGAGAATCAAGCTCAGATCTTAGTGCTAGTAACCAAGTTATCATCCTAGCCATCTTCCCTCCACTCAAAAATGTGTGCTTTAAATGCATACCGACTCAATAAACTTTATCTTTGTTCATTCATATACAAAGCAAGAAGACTCTGGGGTTGTTATTTTTTTCTTGCTTTTGTAAGCAAAGTTGTCATTTCCTTTTATTGTTTCATATTGAATTTTATGTGAAGTGTTGTGTTGACTTTGTTTTGGGAAGTGGCACTCCCTGTTGCGAGTTGTCTGAGGAGTTTGTAGCCAGAAGACCTCCCCTTCCTTTTGGCAGTCCTAGTGAGGCCATTTCCCACCTTGTCTCTAGATTCCAGGATGTCCTGTCTTTAGCATATAGTCTACACTCCTGACCCAGTAGCCAAACTTTGTGTAATTAGTTCAAGTACCCATGCTTCCTAGCCCTGTGACCTTGGGCTTGTTATTTCTTTGAGTCTTTGCTTCCTCATCTGTGAAGTCAGAAAAGCAACTGAACCTTCCTACTGTTATTGTAGGAAGTCAACAAGATACATAGCATGGTCTTAGAACAATACGCTCAGAAAAAGCTGCTCTTCATTCATGAATTGTCAGAATGTATTCTTCAACATTACCTTTCTGTGTAGCAAAGATCTAGTTGCTGAGTTCTTCTCTCCACTTAATCCTCTCCCCATCCTTCTTTGAACCTTCTCTCTGCAATCAGAGCACTCTAAAGACGTAGTATGTGTACAAGTAGGTATACATAGCAGAAGCAGGGACCAGGCCCAATATCTAGACTCCTGCTGCCTCCTGCAACAACTGAGCATCCCTCCAGTGTCATGGGCAAGGGCTGAGCCTTGATGAGCATCCATTAGGATTTCCAGCACTGTGAATCCTGGAACAATGTTTCAGACAGTGATGTGTAGAAAATAGTGGAAGCAGAGACAGCTTATTAAGAAAAAAGGCTTCTGTGGGTTGGGAAGGTAGAGCAGGAAGCAAAATGCAAGCCTTCTAAGTGTAAAGACAAGAGATCAATCAACTTCTAGAACCTGTGTAAAAATGCTGGGAATGATGGTAAGACCTATTGGGTGTAGCTTCTGACATTACTAGGAGACACAGTCTCAGTGAACTCCCATATGCTATTGTTCTTACAATCTTCCTGGCCCCTCTTTTGCAATGTTCCCTGAGCCCGAGGAAGAATGAGACAGGAGGATCCCCAGGGAATCATTGACTACCTAGGCTAGCATAATTAGCAAGCATTAGATTCTATCTTAAAAAATGAGATAAAGTGTACATACCTGGGGCATGATACCCAAGGTTGACCTCTGGCCTTCATGTACACACATACACAGATAGAGAAAAAGAAAAAGAAAGAGGAGGAGGTGGAGGAGGACATTCATGGAACTGTCTATTGTGACCCTTACTCTTTCATCTGTGGAGTAAGTCTCCAGACTCTCATGTTATGGCCTGGTCCCTTTCCTCAGATACCCACTTATCCTTCCTCCTTCAGATGGTTCAAATAAGAAATGTCCACCGTAGTCCTGGGAATTAGAATACTTAGTCCCTGCTTGGCATGGGGTTTAGGTGGTGTAGCCTTGACAGAAGCATGCTTTGAGGGTAAAACACCTCACTTATTTCTAGTTTACTCTCTCAGCTTTGTGCTTACGTTTGAAGATGTGTGCCTTCAGCTTCCTGCTCGCCAAGCCTGCTGCTTCTTCTCTACCCTTACTACTCCACTCTACCCTTATCCCCTTGGAACGCTAAGGCAAAATAACTCTTCCTTAAGTTGCCTTTCATTATGATATGTTATCCCAGCCACAGAGAAGTAACTAATATACTAGATCTCACCCTGTGTCCAGCAGAAACAGCCTCTGTGCATGCTACTGTCCCATGCTCTGTATACTGCTAAACTTCTGTGAGCTTCCTTTCCTCTCTATTCCATTCCCATGTCCAACTTCTGCAGCCTCAACTCCATTGCATTCTTCCCTGGAGAAATGACATGACTTCCTAGCACGTTATGGAATCACACTGTCTGCTGCCAATTGGGTCTCAGATGGATCCCAGTTTTCTGTTTGACCACAGCCCCCATTCCTTCATATCACTTTGTGTTCACTGTTGGCCCGGTTTCTGATACAGAATCTCTCAATAGTTCCCAAACTTCCCTTTGACCGGCCATGACGTCTCTCTAAGGAATATTTTCTTTGAGTGTCTGGCTGATAGAACCTTTCCCAGTAGGTTGATTGGTGGGTAGAGGTATTTGTTTAGTATCTGCATATCTGCTCAGTCCTCTATCTCATCAGACACTATCTCCTTTTTTAATGATGGCTCCCCAATAACGACATATGTGAATTTAGAAGTCACTAAACAACATGATTTAGATACAATGGCAATTCTTGCATATGTGCACCCTACAGGTCCCTGAGTATAATCCTGCTGAGACCATACGTGCAAAGGTGATTAATTCCAAGTAGTCAGATAGACTGTCACACTTGTCTTTCATGACCATAAACAGATACCTGGTGACACCCAGCTGCAGAAACATGGCCCTTGAAATCTGTAGATACCAGCACTCGGTGTCACAATGAAATGATTTAGGTATCAATCAGTAATGTCTAGAGCTGTAATAGGTGCGTGAGATAACGTCATCCTGGCTCAGTGTCAAAACGACGCATAGAAAATTCTATTAGCGTGGATTGAGGGAAACATGACTTGAGACAGAAAGGGAATGTGGCAGGTGCCAGTCCCTCTTGTTCTCTTCCCCTCCTAACCTACAAAGCAGTGCACAGGCACCCACGGTCTCCATTGCCACTTTTCTGGGAAGGTGGCAAAAAGAATATGTTGTTTGTCGTGTGTGTTCATTTCTTTAATAAAATATATGGTGTTCCACAATCACAAGATGACAGCATCTTGTAAAAGAACAAAAACCTTACGAATTCATTTATCTAGAATCATTGGGAAAGCTGCAGTGGCCATGTACGCTGGGCACCTGCCACCTGCTGAACTTGACATTCTCTATGTTAGACAGAGGGTAGGACACACAGTGACTTTCAGCCTCACAGAGTGTACTACAGAGTCCAGGTTGAGTTCTGACCCCTACTCTGTATTGAAGTGAGTGCTACATCCTCCTGTCTCCACATGCTCCAGACCCACAGGAAGCTGTCACCTTTTAATGCCCACCAAGTGCTCCTTGAGCTACCTAAACCTTGCAAAAGGACAATCAGCCTATGTAGAGGTTGGACTCTGTACCACTTCCTTTAGCTCATATGCTTGACTACCTGGTTCCCAATTGGTAGAACTGTTTGGGAAGGGCTAGAAGGACTTGTTGGGGGAAACGTGTGTCACTGAGGCTGGGCTTTGCAGTTTTAAGAGACCAGAGGAATTGCCTGTATCTTTCTTTCTGCTAGTGGTTGTATCCAAGAGCTTAGCTCTTAGCTACTGATCCAGCACATGTCTGCTGCCATGCTCCCTGTCATGATGGTCATGGACTTTAACCCTCTGAAATCTTAAGCCCCCAACAAACCCTTTCCTTTATAAATTGTCTTGTTCATGGTGTTTCTAGTCATAGTGACTGAAGTAACCAAAGGGGTCTGCTAGTTATGTTTTTCATCACCAAAAGTGGGCTCTGGATTGGTTCATGTGGCCTGGGCACCAGAATCAGGCAAGATCCAGCTGTGCATTCATCCAACCCGTTTACTCTGTGACCACAGAAAGTTAATCATTCCTGACTTCTCCATTCCTTCTTTTCAGCCTCAGTACCATATAAAGGATTCTCCTCAGCCTCATGGGGATATTATGAGGAGTCACTCCAGCATAGTTTGTGTAACTCTATACACACCCCCAAGCTACATGTTGGTTTTGTGTTGGTACTTGGTTCTTCTATACGCCTCTATATCCAACTTGTGATCCACACGCTACATGGGCCCAGGAACAGCTACAGATGGAGCCCAACAAAAAGTCATTCATGTACTCAGAGCATGAATTATTTTTCCAATTTGTTCTACAAGTTGATTGTGCCAATCTAGAGTGTGAACACAGCAAATGACAGCGTCATGTCACTATATCAAAAAGCCGACATTGAACCTGAGACACCAGAAGTCACACTGTTAGGCATCTCATTCAAATGTTTCATTTCACTGCATAACAGATCCGGGTCCAGGGAAGCTCCCCACTTCTTAGAGTCCTGAGTAGAGATTAACTTACATGGGGTTCTATGCTGATTTATTTGTTTAATAAGTACTTAGCTAATGCTTATCAGTACTGTTTCGTTTTTTTTTCCACAAATATTAGCACTTTTTCTTGTGTGTGTTATTGGAAGTTGTACCAAGGGGCTTCAGACATGTTAGGCAAGCACTCTCCCAGTGAACTAGCTCCCCCACCCCCACCCCTTCTGCACTTTATTTTGAATTAGAGTCCTATTAAGCTGCTCTGGCTGGCTTTGAACTCTTGTGACTCTCCTGTCTCAGCTGCTTCAGTAGTTTGGATGCAAGCCTTGCCACCAGATTCAGCCATATTAGCCTATAGGCAGAACCTTTGGAATGTTATCTGCCACTAGCCACATATCTTAGTTAGGGTTTCTATTGCTGTGAAGAGACACCACGACCAAGGCAACTTTTGCAAGGACATTTAATTGGGGCTGGCTTACAGGTTCACAGTGCACATGGGGAGGACACAGGATAGCTTTGGTGAGTCAGTTCTCTCTTCCACCTTGTGTGGGTTCTGTCAGTCTGAATCAAGTAGTCAGCCTTGCCTAGTTACTGCTTTTTAACTGCTAATCCATCTTTCCAGCTCCTAACATTTTTAATTACAAGAAAATAATACATATTTATGGTCTAGAAGAGTACAGTTATATGGCAAGCCAATAAGCAAACCCACCAGCTCAAATACCATGTTATTGGCAGGAACATGAAAAACATTGTCTTGTCAATTTTCATCTATAAAGTATCTTGTTGCTAACTACAGGGACTACTCTATGAAACAGAATCCTGCCCCCCCCCCACCCATCTCACTAGCACTCTGTACACTTTTTCGGAAATCTCTGAACCAGGAGTTCAGTCCATTATCATCAAGGCAAGAAACACATCAGCATCCAGACAGGCATGGTGCTGGAGGGAGCTGAGAGTTCTACATCTTGTTCCAAAGGCAATCAAAAGAAGACTGCTATCTTCCAGGCAATTAGGAGGAGGGTCTCAAAGGCCACCCCCACAGTAACACACTTCCTCCAACAAGGCCACACCTACCCCAGAGAGGCCATACTTCCTAATAGTGTCACTCCCTCCCTAGGTCAAGTGCATTTAAACTACCATACTACAGTTTATAAAAAAAAAGATGCAGAAAGTTAACTAACCTGTATAATCTGTGTAGCTAGAGGAATAAAGAGGCAAGACCTGATCAACTGACTCTGGACTTTGCCTAGAGCCACCACCTCAGTTTTTGTTTTGTGACACCCCTCAACTTCCCTTAACAGCAACCAGAAGTTCAGTGTCTCCTTCTTCTCCTTCTCTTTTCTTCCATCCTTCATCCACTCTTCTTCTTTCTTTCCCCTCTTCATGGGGCCCCGCCCTATCTTTCCACGTTTCCTTTTTCAAGGAGGAGAGGAGGAATGAGAACAAGGTGCAGCTCATGCTCCTGGGCTGAGCATGATTCAGTCCATCTCTTGGTATTTATCCCAAGATCCTATAGGGCAGTGGTGGCAGGGAGTTGTTCCTGAGAGTAAATCTCTATGGACTCAAAGGATGATCTCCATGGACTCATCTTTTGGGATGCCTATGTGGCCACAGACCAGCTTCCTGTTTCTCATTAAGCAGGAGCAGGGCAAGTGTTTGGGATTGTCATGATGGAAGAGGCTGAGCTATAGGAAGCTAGGTGGGAAAGAGGCTAAAGAGTAGAGACCAGGTAGACTGTGAAGAACAGAGGATTCTAGGACAGCAGGTGACTTCATTCACCTTCTTCTTGAGGCTTTAGGGCCTTATTAATACCCTAAACTCCTAACATCACCATAGAGGAAGAAAGTTCAAAGTATTTCCAAGCCAGGTACAGAAAGCAACCAGTTCATAAGACCTGTGCATCAGCCCTTTCCAACTCTCCTGCACATCTGGAAGACCAGTCCCTTGTAGGTCACTAAAGCAAGGGCTCCTGTGTCCTGAGGTGTGAGCCATCAGAGAAAGCTTTAGACTCCATTTATCAGTGGATGTCCCCTTCTTCAAAATGGCTCATTAAATTTCAGCAATTTCTCTTATTTGCCTTATTGTAAAATCAGTTAACTGAGTACCCAAGACAGATTGATAAAATGTGCAATTCTGCGAGTGATAATTTCTGAGAGCCTTAAGGCCTGTGGAGAAGGCTGATGAAAGTACCAAACATCTTTGATAACTTTATGCTCTACTTCGGTTCCAAGCACAGTTCAATGGGGGACAACAGACACGATGCACTGACTTGTCCCTGAAGGCCCGGGAAAGGGGAATTTCAATGAACAGCTCTGTTTTATAGACAAAGAAAACGTGGCTCAGAGAACTTTGGGGATCTTTCCTTGTGTCATGCAGATAAAACAGAGTGGAACAGTGACTACCGGCCAAACTCCTGATAGTGGAGTCAAGCTTTATACTTATCTTTGCCCTTCAAGAAGTGCTTTAACCAGGCTGCAGGAATGGTGGAGCAGCTGGGACAAGCTCCTTCTAGCCTCCAGCTGTACCCAGGAGCTGGGGCTGTTTGGCAGACCTCTGTGCAAGGGTTCTGCCAGGGGAGAGCTGGTCTTCCAGGAGTGCTGACACAAACTTACACACCCACAGGACGGACAAGCTCAAGCCAGAGATAGCAAGACCAACTAACACCAGAGATAACCAGATGGCGAAAGGCAAGTGCAAGAACCTTACCAACAGAAACCAAGACTACATGGCATCATAAGAATCCAGTTTGTCCACAACAGCAAGTCCTGGATACCCCAACACACTGGAAAAGCAATATTTGGATTTAAAATCACATCTCATAACGCTGATAGAGAACTTTAAGGACATAAATAACTCCCTTAAAGAAATACAAGAGAACACAGATAAACAGCTAGAAGCCCTTAAAGAGGAAACACAAAAATCCCTTAAACAATTACATGAAAACACAACCAAACAGGTGAAGGAACTGAGCAAAACCATCCAGGATCTAAAAATGGAAGTAGAAACAATAAAGAAATAACAAAGGGAGACAACTCTGGAGATAGAAAACCTAGGAAAGAGGTCAGGAATATTAGATGTGAGCATTACCAACAGAATACAAGAGATAGAAGAGAGAATCTCAGGTGCAGAGGATACCATAGAAAAGATAGATACAACAGTTAAAGAAAATGCAAAATGCAAAAAGATCCTAACCCAAAACATCCAGGAAACCTAGGACACAATGATAAGACCAAACCTAAGGATAATAGGTATAGAAGAGAGTGAAGATTCCCAACTTAAAGGGCCAGTAAATACCTTCAACAAATTATAACAGAAAACATCCCTCAGAAAGAGATGCCCATGAACATACAAGAAGCCTACAGAACTCTAAACAGATTGGACCAGAAAAGAAATTTCTCCTGTCACATAATATTAAAAACACCAAATTCACAAAACAAAGAAAGTATATTAAAAGCAGTAAGGGAAAACGATCAAGTAACATATAAAGGCAGGCCTATCAGAATTATACAAGGCTTCTTGCCAGAGACTTTGAAAGTCAGAAGATCCTGGGCAGATGTCATCCATACTTAAGAGAACACAAATGCCAGCCCGGCTACTATACCCAGCAAAACTCTCAATTATCATAGATCAAGAAACCAAAGTATTCCATGAAAAAAACAAATTTACACAGTAACTTTCCACAAGTCTAGTCATTCAAAGGATAATGGAAAACTCCAACATAAGGAGAGAAACTATTCCCTAGAAATAACAAGTAAATAATCTTCTTTTGATAAACCCAAAAGAAGATAGCCACACAAACATAATTCTACCTCTAACAACAAAAATAACAGGAAGCAACAATCACTTTCCAATAATATCTCTTAGTAAAATGGATTAAATTCCCCAATAAAATGACATAGACTAACAAACTGGATATGTAAAGAGAACCCAACATTTTGCTACATACAGGAAACCCACCTCAGTGACAAAGACAGACACTACAAAGGCTGGAAAATCAATTTTCCAGACAAATGGTCCCAAGAAACAAGCTGGAGTAGCCATTCTAATATCAAATAAAATTGACTTTTAACATAGTTATCAAAAAAAAAAAAAGATAAGGAGTGACATTTCATACTAAAAAATGTAAAATCTACGAAGATGTACTCTCAATTCTGAACATCTATGCTCCAAATTCGAGGGTACCCACATTCATAAAAGAAACTTTGCTAAGCTCAAAGCACACATAGCACTTCACAAAATAATAGTGGAAGACTTCAACACCCCACTCTCATCAATGGACAGATCATGGAAACAGAAACTAAACAGAGACACAGTGAAACTAACAGAAGTTATGGATCAAATGGATTTAACAGATATCTGTAGAACATTTTATCATAAAACAAAAGAATATACCTTCTTCTTAGCACCTCACAGTACCTTCTCCAAAATTGGCCATATAATAATTGGTCACAAAACAGGCCTCAATAGATACAAGAAGATTGAAATCATCCCATGCATCCTATCATGTCATCACTGACTAAGGCTGGTCTTCAACAACAACAAAAATAATATAAAGCTCATATACACGTGGAAACTGAACAAGGCTGTACTCAATGATAACTTGGTCAAGGAAGAAATAAAAAAGAAATTAAAGTCTTTTTAGAATTTAAAAAAATGAAACCACAACATATCCAAACTTATGGACACAATGAAAGCAGTGCTAAGAGAAAAACTCATAGCTCTGATTTCCTCCAAAAAGAAACTGAAGAGAGAAAATAGACCCAAGAGGAGTAGAAGGCAAGAAATAATCAAACTCAGGGCTGATATCAACCAAGTAGAAACAAAAAGAACTATACAAAGAATCAACCAAACCAGGAGCTGGTTCTTTGAGAAAATCAACAAGATAGATAAAACCATAGCCAAACTAACCAGAGCGCACAGAGACAGTATTCAAATTAACAAAATCAGAAATGATGAGGGAGATATAACAACGGAAACTGAGGCAATCCAAAAAATCATCAGATCCTAATGCGAAAGCCTATACTCAACAAAACTGCAAAATCCGAATGAAATAAACAACTTTCTATACACATACCAGGTACCAAAGTTAACTCAGGATCAATTAAATTCTCTAAACAGTTCTATAACCTCTAAAGAAATAGAAGGAGTCATTAATAGTCTCCCAGCCAAAAAAAAAAAAAAAAAAAAAAAGCCCAGGACTAGATGGGTTTAGTTCAGAGTTCTATCAGACCTTCAAAGAAGACCTAATACCAATACTCTTCAATTATTCCACAAGATAGAAATAGAAGGAACACTACCCAATTGTTTCTATGAATGTGGTTCTACGAAGCCACAATTACTCTGATACCTAAACCACACAAAGATCCAACAAAGAAAGAGGGGAAATGAGGAAAGGATAAAATTTGGACTGTAAATAAAGAAAATATCTCATTAAAAAAAGAAAAGAAAAGAAAAAAGAAAGTGTGAACAACAATTTCCCTTATAAATGTTGATGCAAAAATACTCAATAAAATTCTTGCTAACTGAATTTAAGAACACATCATCCAACATGATCAAGCAGGCTTCATCCCAGGGATACAGGGATGGTTCAATATACCGAGATTCATCAATGTAATCCACTATATAAACAAACTCAAAGACAAAACACATATGATCATCTCATTATATGCTGAGAAAGCATTTGACAAAATCCAACACCCCTTCACGATAAAAGTCTTGGAAAAATCAGGAATTCAAGGCCCATACCTAAACATAGTAAAAGCAATATACAGTAAACCAGTAGCCAACATCAAACTAAATGGTGAAAAAGTTGAAGCAATCCCACTAAAATCAGGGACTAGAAAAGGCTGTCTATTCTCTCCCTACTTGTTGAGTATAGTACTAGTTCAAAGTCCTAGCCAGAGCAACTCGACAACAAAAGGAGATCAAAGTGATACAAATTGGAAAGGAGAAGTCAAACTATCACTATTTGCAGATGATATGAAAGTATACTTAAGTACCCAAAAAATTCCACCAGAGACCTCTTAAACCTGATAAACAACTTCAGCAAAGTGGCTGGATATAAAATTAACTCAAACAAATTGGTGGCCTTCCTTACTCAAAAGATAAACTGGCTGAGAAAGGAATTAGGGAAGCAATACCTTTCACAAGGGTCAAAAATAATATAAAATATCTTGGTGTGACTCTAACTAAGCAAGTGAAAGATCTGTATGACAAGAACTTCAAGCCTCTGAAGAAAAAAATTGATCTCAGAAGATGGAAAGATCTCCAATGCTCATGGGTTGGTAGGATTAATAGAGTAAAAATGGTCATCTTGATGAAAGCAATCTACAGATTCAATGCAATACCTAACAGAATTCCAAATTAATTATCCATACAGTTAGAAAGAACAATTTTTATCTGGAACAACAACAACAACAACAACAAAAACAAAAACAAAAACAGGACAGCAAAAACTATTCTCAATAATAAAAGAACTACCCCGGGAAACACCATCCCTGACCTCAAGCTGTACTACAGAGCAAAACTGCATGGTATTGGTACAGTAATAGGTAGGTAGACCAATGGAATAGAATGAAGACCCAGAAATTAACCCACACACCCATGTCACTTGAACTTTGCCAAAGGAGCTAGAACCATCTAGTGGAATAAAGACAACATTCTCAACAAATGGTGCTGGTTCAACTCTCTGTTAGCAAATAGAAGAATGCAAAATCAATCTATTCTTCTCTCCTTGTACAAAGCTCAAGTCCAAGTGAATCCAGGACCTCCACATAAAACCAGACACACTGAAACTAGTAGAAAATAAAATGGGGAAGAGCCTGGAGCACATGGACACAGAGGAAAATTTCCTGAACAGAACACCAATAGCTTAAGCTCTAAGATCAAGAATGGACAAATGGGACCTCATAAAATTACAAGGCTTCTGTAAGGCCAAGGATACTGACAAATCACCAACTAACAAATTGGAAGAAGATTTTTTACCAACTCTACATCCGACAGAGGGTTAATATCCAATATATACAAAGAACTCAAGAAGTTAGACTCCAGAAAACGAAATAACCCTATTAAAAACTGGGGTACAGAGCTAAACAAAGAATTCTCAACTGGGGAATACCAAATGGCTGAGAAGCACTAAAGAAATGTTCAACATCCTTAGTCATTAGGGGAATACAGATCAAAACAAGCTTGAGATTCCACTCACACTAGTCAGAATGGCTAAGATTAAAAACTCAGGTGACAGCAGATGCTGGTGAGGATGTAGAGAAAAATGAACACTCCTTCATTGCTGGTGGTATTACAAGCTGATACAACCACTCTGAAAATCATTTTGCTGGTTCCTCAGAAAATTAAACCTCAGGACCCAGCGATACCACTCCTGTGCATATATCCAGAAGATGCTCCAGTGTGTAATAAGGACACATGCTCCACTATATTCATAGCAACCATATAATAGCCAGAAGCTGGACAGAACCCAGATGTCCCTCAACAGAGGAATGGATACAGAAAATGTAGTAATTTATACATTGGAATACTACTCAGCTATTACAAACAATGAATTCATGAAATTCTTAGTCAAATGTTTGGAACTAGAAAATATCATCCTGAGTGAGGTAACCCAATCACAAAATACAGACATGGTATACACTCACTGATAAGTGGATATTAGCCCAGAAGTTCAGAATACCCAAGATAAAATTCACAGACCATATAAAGCTCAAGAAGAAGAAAGACCAAAGTATGAATACTTCTGTCCTTAGAAGGGGGATCAAAATACCCATGGGAGGAGATACAGAGACAAAGTGTGGAGCAGAAACTGAAGGAAAGGCCATCCAATCACACCCTGGGATCCATCCAGTATACAGTTACCAAACCCAGACACTATTGTGGATGCCAACAAGAGCTTGCTGACAGAAGCCTGATATAGCTGTCTCCTGAGAGGGTCTGCCAGTGCCTGACAAATACAGAAGTGGATGCTCACAGCCATACATTGGACTGAGCACAGGCTCCCCAAATGGAGGAGCTAGAGAAAGGACCCAAGGAGCTGAATGAATTTGCAACCCCATAGGAGGAACAACAATATGAACTAACCAATAACCCCAGAGCTCCCAGGGAATAAACCACCATCCAAAGAGTACACATGGAGAGACTCAAGGCTCCAGCTGCATATGTAGCAGAGGATGGCCTTGTGGGACATCAACGAGAAGAGAGGCTCTTGGTCTTCTGAAGACTTGATGCTCCAGGGTAGGGGAATGCTAGGACAGGGAAGCAGGGGTTGGTGGGTTAGTGAGCAGGGGGAGGAGGGATGGGATAGGGAGGGTTTTGGAGGGGAAATGAGGAAAGGATAAAATTTGAAATGTAAATAAAGAAAATATTTCATTTAAAAAAGAAAAGAAAAGAAAAAATAAAGTGTGATTCACACACAAAGTGCCCTAACCTAAGTGAACTACAGGTTTTGTAATTTACCCTATGGGATAAATTGAATACCTTTTGCAGGAGGCTTTAGGGTGAGGCTCTGGACCATCCATTACCCTAGGACTCTGCCTGTGCCAGGAACTTCACACTTATAAATGGGTTCAGCTACATTCTGGTTCTATGACCCTGAGCCAATCATTAATAAAGGGTCACTTCATGTTTTATCAGGAAAAAGAGGAAAGCCTTCCCTACAAGGTCAGGAGCACAACCCTGCAGCTCCAAGATAACCTCCAACTCAGAGCCAGGAAGCCAGGGAACTCCGCCAATGTCTGCACCCTCCCCTTCCCCTGCTGAACTTCTGAACTTCCCCTGAGATTACCCTGCAACTGATCTCCCCCCTTCTAGATTCCTCAGCTGTGACCCTTTCCTGCACATTCCCTGGGACTCATGAGCTCTGCATTCTCTTCATTGGCTTGTGTCTGTCCTGTCCTGGAGTTTGTAAGTAGCTGGGCTCTGAATTTACCTCCTAGAACGATCCCGGAGCACAGACACCTCCTAACACATGTTGGTCTCACAGACACCACCAGCAGGATGAAGACAGGAACGCCTTCATGTAGGCACTTGGTAACTACTCAGGATTTAAATTTGATTGGTAGCCAAGTGTGTGCCTGAACTACCCTCCATGAGGACAAGCGGAGAGGGCTGTGTGTGTGTGTGTATATACCCTCTACGTGGAGTCTAAAGTGATTATGGCAGGGGCCGGTCTTACAAAGAGAATGTAGCTCTACCCTAACCCCTGGCCTCATCACAACTCTTGCAAAGCTCCAAGCAAACAAATTAGCCACAGATGAGGAACATTTTTAATGAATATACCTATTTATTTATTTATTTATTTATTTATTTATTTATTTATTCATTCATTCATTCATTCATTCATTCATTCATTCAGGCTGACAGCTCAGCAGAAAAGGCAAGTAGGCAGGCTCAAATACAGTAAGTATATGGGGTGTTTGCCTTCTCTATTCCTCCAGTCCCCCTCCCCACACATGCATGCAGCACACATCTATGCTTGCACACAGGCATGCATATACACAGAGTACACAGAAGAGGGGGTGCAATCCACTAGAAGAAGTCTACCTGCTGCTGTAACAGCATGCGCATCTGCTCTGATGGCACTCTGTGTGATGGACAGATGCACCAGGGAGAAGAGGAGAACAACAGAGGTCCCTGTGCCCTCACCTCCACGTAGGCACAGGCTGACAAACAGTGTGTGATCTTCAGGTGAACAAGTTTCCAGTTGGTGGGCTGAGCTCACACGGGCATGTGGCAGGGCTATACTCTCTTGGACATGAACCTATGGACCATTTTACCAAGGAGTGCTGTTAAAGCAAGTCCAACAAGACCTGCTGGAATCAGATGGTGCATGACAAGAACCTGAAGTATAAAGACACATGGAGGCAGACACCCTTGTTTTGTTACATGTTATAGGATCCTTGGTGTGTTCAAGGAAATACATTTTACCTGATTATGAATTTATGAGAATATAACACTTGGATCTCACTAGACATAACCCTATTACTCAGTCTTGCCCATTTTGAAAGTCTTTCTTTCTTTCTTTCTTTCTTTCTTTCTTTCTTTCTTTCTTTCTTTCTTTCTTTCTTTCTTTCTTTCTTTCCACAATTTTTGCATGTGTGTATGTATGTATGTATGTATATATGTATGTATGTATGTATGTATGTATGTATGTATGTATGTATAAGGCAGAGTATACAGGCCATGGCGTATGTGTGGGGTCTGTTCTTTCCCTTCACTGTGCAGATTCCAAGGATTAAAAGCAGTTCATCAGTCTTGGAAGCAAGCACTCCACCCACCAAGTCATGTCATCAGTTCCTATTCTGAGAATTCTTTTTTTTCTAAGTTTCATCTTATGTGTATAGGTGTTTTCTCTGCATGTATGTGTGTGCAGTGCCTGTGGAGGCCAGAAGAGGGTATTACATTCCCTGGAACTGGAGTTATAGATGGATGACAGCTGCCATGTGGGTGTGTGGAACCAAATCCAGATCCTTTGAACAAGCGACCAGTGTTCTTAAACACTGAGCCATTCTAGAAATTCTTCAGGGATGATCCCTTCCTGTTTCCCTCTTACCCAAATAGACAAATGCCCTTCCCTTCCGGTCTCTCTTCCTTCAGCCACACCTTACTGTCTTCCTGGGGTATGAGGGTGTAAAACACCTTGACAACGAGTACCAGCCTATGAAACAGGAGGGAAATAGAAACATACCTCAATTCATTGCCAGGCAAGGATTAGAAAGCATCCATTTTAGTTACACCTTCCCTTGGATGGAGAAATGACCTATGGAAAAGAATGCTCTAGAACAGTGCTACAAGCAGAGTTAGAATCTGGACCTTGTGATACTTGGCATTGACTTAGGGATGAGATGAGAGCAGCCTGTTTGGTCCAGGTTCCATCCCACTCCATCCTGGCTTTGTGACCTAAGGGAAGTTACTGAATATCTGTGGGCTTTGGCTTCCCTTTCCTATGAATGAACAAGAGCACTGCCAAATTAATGTGTGGAGTCACGTCTTAAGACTGATGATCCCAGCCCCACAGGCAGAGATACACATAGCAGAATCACAGGTAAGTGTAGCCTGCATCTACCACCCCAAGCATATCAGATTGGCATCACACTCACATCCTAATTACATCTTTTTAAAGAAATGGTGACTGCAAATTCTGTAGTCACTCTGACGCTGGTGCTGTGTCATCATGGAGAAGAACTTCCCTGTCTGTGACCTGCTGTCTGCTCACAAGAATGCAGCCTGCCCAGTCAGCCTGAGTCTGGAAAGCAGGCAGGGCCTATTACATTGGACAAAAGGTAATGCAGTGATAGGACTCGCCTAGGATTCTGTTGCCTGTTTGGGCAGTATTTAGGGATACACATACTTCTCACCTACATGTGAAGGGAAGAGAGGCATCTTCATGACCCAGCATTTTCAAAACATGACCCAGCATTTTTAAAACGTGACCCAGCATTTTTAAAACATAGGGAATAAAAATCCAAGCAGTCACTTATGCTGGACACGTGCCCTATAGCAGTGTTACAACCCATCCCTATCATGTGTATTGTGTGGCCATGTATAGTATACATTCCACAGAGCTTTATAATCATCACTTCGTGCAGCCAGCCTTCCCTTCATGCTCTCCTCCAGACATTTCCATGTGTTTTTCCAGGTTGATTTTCTTATTGTTTAAAGGACACTATCTTATGTTTCTGCTCTGATTGTCATAAAAATCATTTTTCTTTTGCTCCACTCATTTTTGAAGATATTCTTAGGGCTTATGTAGAATTCCAAGAGGCAGATAATTTCTTTCTGTATTTTGAGGATGTCCTTCCATTGTCTCTTGGCTCACATTGTTTCTGCTTAAAAAAATAAGGTGCCTTAGGTGCGAGTGCAGTTTAATGGCTTTCACAAACTAAGTATACCAAGAGTAGCAACAAGAAGGAGGTAGACATGCCCTACCACACATACCCAGAAACTCTTTCCTAACACTACCAGCACAAGCTGGCTTTTAATTATTTTCTGTGCTGTATTTGAATGGAGTAACAGAGGACTCCTGATCAGAATGTCTGTGAGGACTGTCCGTGAACCTGATCTCGCAGCTATAGAGGCTACATTCTCAGTGCTGAGTGTTGTTCCATGATGGGAGGCTCTACAATTCACTGATTTAGTCTACCCTGGATGGGCATTTGGTCAGAGCCACTGGTGCTAAGAATATTCTAGTACATTTCGTGGCAAGGCATCCAGCTACATGCATCCATGAAAATGCACATGTTCAGCCTTGGTTGCTGCTGCAGACAGTAGCTGTGATTTCCAGTTGCATTAGTGTGAGTGATGTGTTTTGTACCACACTGGCCAATAAACTTTGTCTCTTTGGTCTCTGTCACCCTAGGGGATACTCGTTGCTGAAACCCTAGGCTCACGGGACACACAAGCCTGAAAGCAGAGGTGTAAGGCAGTAAGGTTTGCAGATGCAGAGGGTAGAGATAGTTGTGGTTTCTCAGTTTTACATAATGATGTGAGAACCTCTGAGAACCTCCAGGGACTTGCCTATGGCCACACAGCTAGCAGGAGACAGGCTGTAGTCCAGATTATTTTGCTCTACCCCTGAGCCCTAGCAGACCATACTAGAGGCTCTTTGTTCTCTTCTGGTGCAACATGCTGCCTGCTTCTCTTGAATCCCTGCGTTTAACTTTAGCTATTGTCTCTAGGTCTTTCATTCTGCACATGCATGTATATGACTGTACCTCTACACACACACATATACACACCATCACCACCACCACCACCACCCCATCAAAGGATGGAAAGCAGAAGATGTACATCTCAGCTTTCAATGATCTTCCTGATTTATACTGATTTGCAAGTGAATCTGAAGATCAGAGCAGTGACATGATTTTCCTGAGTCCATAAAACTACCTGGCAACCAGGCAAACTCCCGACCTGCTAAGCTGCTGCCACCCTACCTGGACACTCCTCTGGTCTCCTGAGAAATGCTAAGGAAAGAGGAAGAGAGATTTGTGTTTCATATCCTTGGCATGAATGGATGTTTGCTTTGAACCATAAGGTAAGGGTTATCCAGTGTGTGTATATTTGTGTGTATTTGTGTGTGTGTGTGTGTGTGTGTGTGTGTACAAGCAACTGTGCTGTGGTGGCCCCAGCATATCAAACATTGATACAGTTCTTTGTTTCAATTTCAAAATTTTCATTTGAGAAAATCTTGAACACAGATACTTTTATATTTTTCCAATACAGTGATGATTTTGATTATTTGCGAATGAAATATATACAGATGCATCATACACACATGTCAAAGAGGTATGTAACTAGGGGCAGTCTTTGGGGAAAGCTCATGTTGTCCCCAGTCTCTCTCTCTCTCTCTCTCTCTCTCTCTCTCTCTCTCTCTCTCTCTTTCTCTCTCTCTCTCTTTCTCTCCCTATCACCCTCCATACCTCTGTTTCATGGTTGTGTCTCAAGGCATATGCTCTCAGCAACTGCTTCAGCATTAAGTGATTGTCAAGCACTATAACATTCTGAAGCTGTAAGCCCCAAATAAACTCTTTCTTCTATAAGTTGTCTTGGTTATGGTTATTACAGCAATAGAAAAGTAAGACATGAGGAAAGATACACAAGATAGTCCTCTGGTATTCACTGATCATGTACACCTCCAACACACACACACACACACACACACACACACACACACACACACACTCTGCTTTTACATGGAATATATCAAGCCAACTGAAATAGGGGAAACTTGGCCCTGTTTTTCTAGCTGGCTTGAGACTCCTGGTAACAGTCTCTAAGCTGTTTCAGGACTTACAAAAGACACAACTTAACCTTGACAGTAAGAAGCAAGATGGACACACACACACACACACACACACACACACACACACACACACACACACACAGAGAGAGAGAGAGAGAGAGAGAGAGAGAGAGAGAGAGAGAGAGAGAGAGAAAGAGAGAGAGGTGTTGAGGATCATCACACAGTACAGACAGAGCTGACAGCATATCCAGGCCTCTTAACTTCCACAGGAAGGATTCTTTCATGAGCTCTCAGATAATCTAGCCATGGTGGTAGTGGACTGACGGACTGACTCTCTGAAACTATAAGAGAATCCCCAACTAAATGCTTTCTTTCCTAAGTCGTCATGTCGTCTTTTCTCATTAACAGAAAAGTAACTGGGACAGTTGTGTTGGAGGAAACATTGGGTGACAGGAAGATGATATATCAGGGAGAAAGGATGTCAGGGAGTGTGGATGTCAGAGAGAGAGAAAAGGTCAGAGACAGGGTATATCAGATGGAGGGTGTATAAGAAAGAGAGTGTGAGGCAGGCGTGGTGGCACACGCCTTTATTCTTAGCACTCGGTAGGCAGAGGCAGGCGGATTTCTGATTTCAAGGCCAGCCTGGTTTACAAAATGAGTTCCAGGACAGCCAGGGCTATACAGAGAAACCCTGTCTCAAAAAACAAAAAAACAAAAAAATACAGAGAGAAGAGAGAGAGAGAGAGAGAGAGAGAGAGAGAGAGAGAGAGAGAGAGAGAGAAAACAAATTTGTGAGAGTTTAAACATAGGCACCTATAGGACTTGGCTAATGTTGTCTGCTGACTTATGTCCTGTGATGGTGGACTTGCTATTTAACACCACACATACATCTTGATCTGAAAAGCAGGGAGACTCGCCCGAGTCTGCAGGATCGTCATCAAGTGGGGATGAGGCAGTGTCAGCTCTGTATTTTAATAACATGGCCAGTGCCTCTGAGCTCAGACAATATTTCCTCTAATTAATGTTGTGCTGGATATTAAATTTCTGACCCAAGCCTTCACCCTGCTGAGGAACCTGGAGGCCCAGTGAGCAGCTTTTAAAAATGAGTTGCTCACAGGAGAAGGAGGAAGTCTTTTTGTCCCCTGTCCTGGCTTCCCACCCTTCAAGTCAGGCTCCTTGGTTCCCCCACCCCCCACATAGTACACGTCTTAGATTAAGGTCAGAAGGGCTTGAAAGAAGCATCCTCTATTGCCAAAGAAGGGACCTTACTCAGCTGGTCTCTGGGGCTTTGCATTCCTTTGTGGTATTTAATGGATGTAAATAAAGCCAACAAGACAATCTTAGCCCAGAGGCTGACTGGGTAGTTCTCAGTTTGGAGCCACAAGGACTTTCTGTAAATACAGTCAGTCAACCAAATAAAAATAAATGTTTCAGCATCTGGCTTATCTACACTGTGTTCTATCGGAACCTCTGGGCACTTTTCCGATTCCTTCCTGTGGAATTACTCTGAGTGGAGATTATGTAGGGACATCCCCACACCTATTCTCACACAGAGGGAGGAGCATCATTTGAAGGGGGATAAAACCTGCAGAGTTGGGCAATCAGGTAGCATACCTACTATGAGCAATGAGGTTCTTCAATGCATCCACTATCTTCTGAAGTCCCAATTGGGGCAGAACCAACGGGCTTTTCAAGTCTTGCTCAACAATTTCTATCATTAGAGCAGGCCCTCCTTAGCCTTCCTTATTGACACCTGAACACTAGGCTGAACCGTGGTCACACTGGCTGTGTCTGTAGACATGGGGACACTGGTGACCTGGCTGATCCCAGAAGTCTTTGAACTTCCTAGAAGAGGCTGGGGAGTGGAGGATGGTCATGTATGTCATGCTCCTTTGGAACTTCCAAGAATGTGTTGCTCTGATTTCTCTCACAGACCTAGAATAGAAAAGGGAAGTCTTGGTGTATTGTGGTGAGCTCTTTCTGTGGGGCACAAAGGGTGTGTGCATTCTAATAGAAGTGAGTCAAGGTCTCCATTTCTCCATTTCTACATCTGCATGTGGGGGTGCTCACAGCCTCCAAGTTCGGTGGTGAACACTTGCAATAGTACCTCCAGAGAAAAGAGTGTTCACAGTCCTCTCCAGGCCTTCAGACCCAGGCAAGGGCATAGGAGCAGCAGTCTTGGCACATGGAGGAAGGGGCGTAGGTAGACTCCTCAGTCATGAAGTCTGAGGTCAAGTGTAGACGGTGACCTTGAAACAGTTCATTTCCTCTCCTTCTCAACACCATCATCTGCTTATGGGAATGTCCTGGTAGGAATGAAGATATTCTGAAGAGGAGCATGCACCCCTCCCTTTGGCTGTTAAATTATTCAAACAATGGTCCCCAGGGACTTAAAATTTCTCCAGGATTTCATGCTGGGAGAAAGAAAAGACAGTCAGAGGAGGCACTTGTCTCCAGAAAAGAGATTTCACAGAGTTTTGACAACTTGTCATAGTACCTTCCTTGGAGGGGAGTCTGGAGCCGAGACAAGGATGGGCCAGTGACTGGGGTTGGACGGCAGCTGAAACATGAATGCTTAGTCATGCCAACTTTGGCCACCTATTTAAACCTAAACCTCATGTCAAGTCCCTGATGATGAACTTGTGGGGGTATGGGTGTGTGTGTCTCTAGATCTCTTTGTTCCTCTTCCTGAAGTAGCCACATTGAATACATTTCATGTTTCTGCTTTTTCCACTATTAATTGTGTTTTTATCTGTTCTATCGAGGATGGGTATCTGAGCCTGGCTTGTTAGGATTTCCCGTATCCAGGTTCTCACCAGAACAGCTGTAGTGACAGAGGGATCGAGAGGAAATACTCCCTAGATCAAATGACATCTATGCAGAGCACAGCTCTTAGCTGCAGAGTTGAATGTAGAAAGCAGGTGAAGAAGATGCTGTGGGTTGGCTAACTCTTTCAAACACGGACTGAGTCCAGTTTTCCAACTCACAGGTACATCACACACTGCAGCTCCATCATATGTGGAATAGAGACCCCACGCACAGGAAGCAGACCACCAATATCTAAATGCTCTGGCAGCAGGAAGAGAAGGTGAGAGTCAGGGTTGTGGTCACTCACAATTGACCTCACTAGTCTGCAGGCCAAGGTCCATGTCTTCTTGCTTCCGAGACTGTCTTAGCATGTGCAGAGGTTTCCACTTCAGCTCTCAGTCCAGGATAGAGCACCGTGATCCCACCACTGACATGCTGTCTAGGCTGTATTCAACGTGGGGAGTTGCTGGGTGTTCTAACTCTGCATGCCTCTCCTGTTAGCTGCTGAGTGCCTGCTCATGTGGACAGTGCTTTGATGAGGTCGTTGATACCATTTTCCACCGAGTAGATCCACAGTGTCCTCTCTCCTTTCCTGTGAAGGAGAGTTCGTAGTACTCTTGCACATTTTGCAATCTGTAGTTTGCCGTGACTTTACAACAAAATGGTAACTGAACCATGCCTGCCACGTCTTTCTCTGCCTAAATTTCTACTTTTACACAATGTCCTTCAATTAAACTGAGATCAAATCATGTTCACTGGAGAGGCCTTTTTAATATTTGCCATATCCTTGGTAGGAAGGAACAATTGATGCCGGGAGAGCCCCTGGGGCCTGTAGAGATGCTTGTGGACACCAGCACAGACAAGTGCACTAGCAATTCTCCAATGACTCCTCAAGCCCAGCCTCATTTAGATGCAGGCCTTCCAGCCCTAGTCTAGCTCAGCAGCCTCTGGATCTTCAGGCCTTCTGTGCGGTTTTAAATCTCTACTTGGTATTTCCCAGTGCATGCTTGTGACTAGACACAGCTTAGACAAGAAGACACATCCCCCTCTCTGTCAACTAACCACAGCGATGAGCATGGGCCCTACGCTTCCCCCCTGGGGGTATTCCTCCTCCTTTACCCAGCAGCAAGGTTGGTCAAGCCACTCATCTTCCTGGTGTCCTGGGAAAGAAGCTGTCTTCCTCTCTTGACTTGCTGAGCTGACAGGAAGTAGCTTCCCAGCTGTGGTGGTGGTGGTGGGAGGGATCTTACAACTTTAGCCTGAGGTTTGCTGAGAACAAAGCTTTGCCTGAGATTTGCTGAGAGCAAAGCTTTGCCTCGGGACTTTAGTGTGGCCTTTTCTCTCCACCAATGAACTTCTGTCTGTGTGGGTCAAGTCAGTTAAGATAAGGAAGACTTTTGTTATCTCCTGCGTACATCCCTCCAGAGAGGATTTACTAAAGACACTTTGACCATGGGGACGACATTAACATACCATGTCCTCATGCCCCATTTTTCTTCCATCTCACTTTGAGAAATCCAATCCAATCCAGAATAATGAAACCATTTGATAAAACAGTCTATGCTCAGAGATTCTGTATGTTTGAAGTATTAGATAGCTCCCAGTAACAGAAAGACAATCCCCTCACACAATGGCTGCTCACTTCCTGCCAGATCTGTCTGCTCAATTCCACCTCTGCATGTTGCATTTCCTACAAGATGCCGCTCACCATTGTGTGGTGACATCTACTTGGCCAGTAGGATTCCCAGGCATTCTGTGAATGCTGGTCATTTCTAGACCGGTTGTGTGAAAGCAGTTTCATCCAAAGGGGATGGTCAGTATCTTGGTGCATAAACAGCCGAATGACTGACACAAGCTCATTCTATCCCCCTGGGCAGTTTTAGGGAGCAATTCATGTATTTTCTGAGATGTTCAGCCCACACCTGGGTGCTGAATCTCCTCTTCCCCTTTGAAGTCTAGTTCAGTGTGAAGCCTCCCCAGGAGCAGGAAGCAGCTGGAATGGCCATTTGTTTACATACTCCAGACTGCAGCTTGAGCTGGGCTTTTGAAAAAGTGAGAAATGGATAACTATTCAACAAGCTATTCCCTGTAGTCGATTAAAATTTCCTTTTGGCTATAAAAAAATACCTGGTACTTTAAACACATAGAATCCACATGTGGGTTGTCTTATTAAACTGTTTCATTATTCTAGAATAATTGATTTGATTTTTTTTTCAAAGACAGATGGAAGAAAAACTGGGAATGAGGACATAATTTGCTAATGTTGTCCATGTGGCCAAAGCATCTTTAGTAACTTCTCTTCGGAGAGCTGCACATGGGCATGACGGTTGGTAATGATTGATAGCACAGTCTTGCCTCATGGCTAAATCACAGGCCTGTGAGGAAGCAGGGCAAGGGAGCTTCTGGCTGATTTTGAACCTTGGAACAGTGGGCAGTTCCTGGCTTGAAGGCTGCCTGTGCGAAGTGAATACGGTTCTGTCTGTTTTCAGTCTTACACTCACAATAGCTATCCCAACACAGCAGGGGCAGGGCATATATCCAGCAGCCTTCAGGGCAATTGGGAAGGAATTCATGAGAGCAGAATCAGGCAGTCTCCTGGGAGCAGCAAGCCATGGTCATCCTTGATTCACATTGAGTTATTTCTAAGTGTGTGTGTGTGTGTGTGTGTGTGTGTGTGTGTGTGTGTGTGTGTTTGTGTGCTGGGGGTGGTAGTGGTGCCGGTGAGCACCATCCCCTGTCCATTCAGTGTAATTTCCATTCTCATGAGAATTCTCTAGCCAAATCTCATTCACCTTACATCTGCAATGTCCAAGGCACAGATGGATGGGAGAGGATCACGATTCTGGGGTTCTGGAGATTGTCTGTTTTTGACCTGAGTGTTTTCAGGAAAGCCAGGATCCATCTTCTTGCGATCAAGAGCTGACCTGCCTGATGCCCCTTAACAGCCCTCCTGGAGCTGATGTCACTGCCACCTCTCAGAATTACCGTTTATATATTCCCTACAGAAAGAGATGACTGATCCTGGTTAGATAACCTTGCAGTGAGAGGAGTTAGCTGCTCCTTCCTGTCTCAAGGAACATTAGCAATCATCACACATCTATGACCTGTAATGTCCTCAGGCCCACAAAGAAGAGCCTGACTGGTGCCCATTAGCTACTTTACGAGTTTAGCTCATAACTAATGAGCACTTTACAGTTACACCTTTTTGCAAGGCTAGGAGTGTTCTCTTCTTCGTCACTCAATAAATTCTTGCCATTCTGCAAAACAGCTCCAACATTCTTTTTTTCTTTTTCTTTTTCTTTTTCTTTTTCTTTTTCTTTTTCTTTTTCTTTTTCTTTTACTTTTTCTTTTTCTTTTCCCTTTCCTTCTTTCTTCCCTCCCTCCCTCCTTCTCTCTTTCTTTCTTTCTTTCTTTCTTTCTTTCTTTCTTTCTTTCTTTCTTTCTCTCTCTCTCTCTCTCTCTCTCTCTCTCTCTCTCTCTCTCTCTCCCTCTCTCTTTCTTTATTTATTTCTTTCTCTCTTTCTTTCTCTCTTTCTGGATGTCTTATCTGACCAGCTTGGGAGTGTTGAGTATATCAACCTTAATTTCTGAAGTATGATTAATTTCCCTGATGTCTTTATTGGAGCACCAGCAACAACAGCAAACACTTGTCATAGAGATTGAGATAGGTCCAAACACACAAATCCCCTTTAATAAGCAAGGCATTAGGGGCATTAATAAGCTGTCTTATGCTGAGAGTTCTAGCAGAATGGAGCACAAACATCCACAAGAGCAGAGCTCTGAATGAACCCAGTTGCAGATGTCCTTCTCACGGGCTAATGGCCAGAGCCTGGAGGATTTTTTTTCCAGCACTAAAAGATATGAATATGAGAATATGTAAGCTTTGAGCCTTTCAAGGTGAAGTCACTTAGGGTCCTCAGAGCTGCCTATGGAGTCAATAGCAATGATTTCCCAATTTAGCTATGCAAGATGGTATTTTTTTATTCTTTTAATATTACTTCAATTTAGAAATAATTTGACCAGAGAGTTTCAAAGACAGGAGAGTACAGTGTGTGCTGTGAACTATTGGCCTGCTTCCAGAGCGGTGACACTGTATGTGACCATAGTGTCTTTTCTTTTCCTTTCTTTTCTTTTCCTTTTTAAAGATTTATTTATTTTGTGTATAGGAATTCACCATTGTTCTCTTCAGACACACCAGAAGAGGGCATCAGACCCCATTACAGATGGTTTCTGGGGATTGATCTCAGGACCTCTGGAAGAACAGTAGGTGCTCTTAACCACTGATCCATCTCTCCAGCCCCATAGTGAGTTTCCCAAAATACAGAGCTACCTGAGTCACAGACAGAAGTTTGGCTTCTTGGGATTCTCAATGGCCTCTCAGTTCATGGAGGCCACCCTATAATCAGTCATCAGGACACACTATTGGCCAGTCAGTGTGTCTCAACTGTGCTGGCTTTATTAGCCTCTTTCCTAAGATGTGCTTCAGAAATTACCCCATGGAACTCCCCCCACCCCAACCTTAGCATCCTTTGTAATCTCAAACTAAATGCATATGCAGGAATGATGCANATGGCCTCTCAGTTCATGGAGGCCACCCTATAATCAGTCATCAGGACACACTATTGGCCAGTCAGTGTGTCTCAACTGTGCTGGCTTTATTAGCCTCTTTCCTAAGATGTGCTTCAGAAATTACCCCATGGAACTCCCCCCACCCCAACCTTAGCATCCTTTGTAATCTCAAACTAAATGCATATGCAGGAATGATGCACATATACATTGAATGTTTCTATAATTTATTTCTACTAACTAGACATTGAGAATATTTGCAACTCCTGGAAATGCATAAATTATTTGTTTCCTTAAATTATAGATGGCATGTTTATAACAAGTATATATAAATTGTGAGTGTACATTATAAATATATAATCCCATTTGCTAACATTTATCATCCTTGTGCTGGGGACTGAACTTCATGCTAAGCGCTTTGCCACCAGTTTTTCATTTGAGCTTCATTCTTAGCCCACAGAGAAAACAAAACGTCTCACTTTTCAACTTTTGTCAAACAGAAATATATATATATATATATATATATATATATATATATATATATATATATATCATAGAAACTTTAATATATAGAAGATGAAGACTTTTGGGGAAGGTGGAAGGTTAGGGTCATTCGTCAGAAGTGTCCTAACTGGGGGACAGTGGTACTCTTAACCTATGAGATTAAGACTGTTCCCAGGCACATTGTTCAATACAGACAAGCAGAGTAGACTTCATTGACCTCCTGGTATCCCTCCAATGAAGCCACTGGATGTACAGGTGTTGTTAAGTGTCAAATAACCAAGAACCAGCATGCCTTGAAATGTTAGATCTCCCTTTGGAAGGAAGGCATTGGAAGAGTCCTGATAGTGGCTGCCAACACTAAAGAGGTGGCAACCTGCTTTAGCCTTCAGAATGGCTAAGAGGAAGGGCTTCCTCATCATTGGGGTTTTTGCTAGACTCGAGTTCAAATTCAAGTTCAAGTAGGTCTCTTTTTCTTCTTCTAGGCTCAGCTCTCAGTGAATGCCTAGAAACTTCATCTTCTTAGAGATACTTTAGCAAATGGGGAGATGGTCCAGTTTCCCTGAGCATTGGATTCTTTGGTCCAGGGCATCACCACAGGACACTGGCATATATCTGCACCTTTTGCTGTAGATCAGGATGTGAATGGAGCTGGTTTTGAAAATAGTACACCGGGAAGATAGGAACCAAATATTCTACACCTGTACTCCAGAAAGGAACACTTTCCTGAGGGCTCATTGAAAGCCATGTCCACAGATATCATTTGACCTTCTATTTATCCAACTGGAGAAGGAGGTTATTGTTTTGATTCCTGCTTCTTGGTAGAGACCTCAAGGATGTTTGCCCTCCTCAAGTTCAAAGAATCTGTTTCCAAGAGCATCCCAGCCTTGATTCTTCATATTTTACATTACTACCCTGCCTTTCATTTGACCTAAGCTAAGAGGAGCCAGGAGAAGACTTGATGCTTCTAATTAGAGAGAGACTGCAGGGACTGTCACCCATCTGGACAGTATGCTCTGTGTGCCCCCAAGTACTGCCCTAGGAACTTGTCCAGATGCCTAAGCCTAGAAGCAAAGGAGACTTCAAGGAGGGGCAGCATCTCTTGTCCCCTGAGTTAAAATATGCTATTTATTTCCCATTCAATTACAGTGGAGGGATGGAAGCTCCAATTAATACTCTAGATGCATCTCGTGGGAGTGTCTCTCAAACATTGGCACATAAATGTGTCTTCTAAAGCCAGACTCTATCACTAAGCATCCCTGTGGGCTTTGAAAGCTTAATCTGTCATGAGCTCTGCCTCTCCTCAACTTTGGAGACGAAGGGCACAAGCCACATCACCTTCATTATCAGTGTCAAGGCAGTGGCTGAAGGGTGTAGAGCTGTCTCTGTCTCCACACGACCTGGCAGCTCATGTCTAGGCCCTTAACACTCTGACACTTCTTGGTTCACACCATCACTCCATGACTTGAAGGAACCAACTCCACAGGCAAAATTGTCACAATTTAAGGGTGACCGTTGACCTTAAAGCCCTACCTCATTGCCTGGGGGATGGGATTGTACAGTCAAGGGTTTCCTCCACCCAGGTTCATCATCATTTTTCAGGGTGATGTGCCTCGTGTTTCTTGAGACTTGATCCTGAAAAAACCCTGGTCCTGCACACAGGTGATGAAAATTAAGGTGGGCCTTGGCGCCGGTAACACTGAAGTTGGCGCCCAACCTGGCACAGAGCAGACACACACATACAAAGCAGAGCAGCTGCTCAATACTGTGATGCTTCTGCCTCTGCCCCTGATGGACTTTCATCATGAGCTTCCCACAATTACTGTAGCCTATATCTGTGAACCAGACAGACTGAGCATCAAACACTCAGACCACAGGGATCGCCTTTTCAGCAGCCTATTGTGGTGTCATCTCTTTGTCTTCTTTTCCCTGCTGTGGTTCTTTAGAGCAGGAACCTACTAATGACACTCCAGGTCCTGCCTCACAGTGAGGCTGTCCCAGTACAGTTTCTTACTTTTCCCCACTGAGCACGGACTTATTGAATGGAAGTGAGTCATTCTTTTCCTAGAAAAACCGTGACCCTGCCTCTGCCTCAGGGTCTTTGCAATAGTTCCCCTTCCTTTTGCCACCTTCTTCCTTCAGTCACTGTGATCACTCTGTGCTCACACTTCTCAGCTAACTTATTGGAGGAAGAGTGACTGAAATATATTCACAAGACAGGGTAGGGTGACCAAGAGATTCAAAGTTACAGCTTAAGAGGTAATTGGGAGCAACAGGTAAGGATGGGGCTTGGCTAAGCATCCCAGAGTCTGGGGAAGGAATATAAATGTTTTGTAAGGCACTGGGAAGAACCAGGATAAAGACTTGAGCCACAGCCATGGAGTGAGACCTATCTCTTAGCTCTGTCTAAAGAACCAGCAGAGCTGTATGGGTTGTGCTGAACTGAGAAGGCAACAGGCAAAAGACTCAGTTGCATCCTGGGATTGTATGCAGGTAGAGCTATATGGGTCTATCTTCATTTCTTGCCTGGTCATGGCCTCTTGTGGAGGCAGAACTTGGGGAATCTGACTGTGCTTATCCTATGCCAGTGCCAGGCTCTAAGGAAGCACTCTCGGGGGTGGGAAAACACAATCTGAGATGTGAGAAAGCTGGAGCTGTTTCAGGAGTTCCTCAGGCCTGTGACAAGGCCAGGGCCATAGGGTTCTTAGACTCTTGGACATCCAGATGCCACTGGGAAGTGGGGGTTGGGGGGAGGGGAAGCTCCGGCTTGTCCCTTCAGTGATTGCCATTAGCTTAGTGGAAGCAAGTTAGGTGGTGGTTGTGGCTAGGAGCACAGAGAGTCCTCTACAGGAGAATTAAGCTGCCGCTCTGTAGTCAAATGACTTCTCTGTGGTTCCACATGGTGGGTCTTGAAGAAAGAAAGAGTTCATGGTTCTAAACAGTTTAGTGCTTGTTCATGGCTGAAAAGGGATGCATAATGTATCATATCCACTTTTCAGGGTGCACCTGAGATTAAATATCTTTTGCAGGGAGGAATGTCTGGGAAGGAAAGTTTATTGGCTAAGTCCTCCATGTCTCTAGGTACTTCATGAGCATGCAGAACTTTGTTTTGGGCCTACATGACCATAGGGCATGTTTCTTTTAAGTGAGGCATATGGCACGTGTTCCACATTAGGAATCTGGCAGGGAACAGGGGTTGCTTAAGACTCAGGTTAGTGCCCACAGATCCTCTGGGTGTCAACCTGCTCTACCTTACCAAACTTCCTGGCATGGTTTTACTGTCCAATAGATCTGGGGTAGAAAGGGATAAAATTACACTCCAGAATCACTGGGTTTTTGGCTCTGTCTCTGGAAGAAAATCAGTGACCTGCAAGGGCTCATCCCCTTTAGGCCCTAGTCAGACTCTGCAGTTCCTGTGGCACTTGGTTTGGGGAATGTGCTGATGAACCTTTGCTCTCCAATACCCACCATCTTCCTGCACTCTGAAAACTACAGTGATAATGTCTGACCATGATTTCTGAAAATTCCACAAGACAGAGTGGCTCTGATTCAGGTCACCTTATCATACAGTCTCTCAGTGTTTCAGGCTCCCCTAGAATTTTGCCCACAGTTCTGTCCAATCTACTGGCACCATGTATTATGAGAACGGACCCAATTCATCCAAAATGAGTTCATCATGGAGCTTAGAGTTAGAGAATGCCCATGAAATCCCTCATGGCCAGATGTTTACATATGCTGACATGGAAATTCATGTGTCCTGGGGGCGGGGTCTATATTTTACTTGCGTGTGGCTCCTGGAGCACAGGAGTACATTTTATCCTTATTGTTCTTTCATGCCCACGACAGGACTGGCCATAGAATAGATGCTAACAACACTGAAGAGCTTGCTTCCCACAGCTTCTGCCCTTCTCTTGACCCTGATCACAGACCCTGGTCATGGTCAGTGGGCCTTTTACCCCAAGGAGGAGCCTCTCAGTGATGAGAAAGGGTGACTCTCAGTTGGGGGTTTGAGGCCTCCAGGAGGGGGTTACAAAATCACTTAAGTATTCTACCTATTGAGTAATATCTTGATGATTCACAGTGTCCAGGACACCTGGAGCTAGCCCTGACTCTTGGTCTCAGGGAAGAGAAAATCACACATCCATGTTTTGTTATGACCCAGGGCCCTACTTTTTTTTTTTTTCTACAAGCAAGCCCATGTCTAGTGGCTCTTCAGTAAATAGACTTTTGGCACTTGTTGTACTCACCCATAAGAGAGATAGGTTTTGTGCTTCAGCGAGCACAGAAAGGCCCTCGGGATAGGGCAAGTCATGCTGAAACCAATATTATCTCTATATTGTTCACTCAGGGACCTTGGTGCCTAGCTGTACAGGGATCTAGGTACACTTCTAGTCTCAGTAGGTTATCTTTTAACTGTACTTTTTACCTGAGCTGTTACTGGCTGAGGTCAGCCATGGTGAGAATCAGAGAGGGGAGAAAGGGCCTGATGTGTGGCTCTGTGGAAGGAGGCCAGGGCTTAGTCACTAGCCTCCGCTGTCTTTTTCTCGCCACGTAGGACTTGAAGATGTGTGTCTCTTCCTTCATTCTTGCTTCACCCACCAAGGACAAGCCAGCTCTCTTATCCATCTGGGGAAATTAAGTCAGTTCCTTGAACTTCACCGTTTTGTGAAGCTTTTTATCCCAGATCAAAGGGAATCTTCAGTTTTCTCCTTTGCGGCTTACACCTTCCTTTAGGTTTCCAAGAAAAGTGCCCTGAAATGTCAGGTTCTGGAGCTTTCTGATGGACTTACTAATACTTCTAAGGTTTGGGTGTTTTTATGTACACTACAGCCAGTGCTCCTGAGATCCTGCAGCATATTGAATGGGTATTCCTATACCAATAGATGTGCTGATTAATTTTTTCTCAATTGGACATAAACTAGAGACATCTGGGAAGAGGGAACCTCATTTGAAAACAAAAATATACCTCTATCACTTTGCCTGTAGGCATATTTGCAAGATATTTTCTTTCTTTCTTTTTTATATCTATCTATCTATCTATCTATCTATCTATCTATCTATCTATCTATCTATCTATGGGAATACACTGTAGCTGTTTTCAGACACACCAGAAGAGGGGGTCAGATTCCATTACAGATGCCTCTGAGCCTCCACGTGGTTGCTGGGATTTGAACTCAGGACCTCTAGAGACAAGGCTCTTACCTGCTGAGCCATCTCACCAGCCCACAAGGTATTTTCTTGATTAATGATTTATGTGAGTGGGTCTTGTCCACTATGGGCAGGTGGTCTTGGGTGGTAGAGAGCCATGAGGAGCAAGCCTATTAACAGTGTTTCTCCATGGCCTCCTTAATTCCTGCCTCCAGATTCCTGCCTTATGTTCCTGTCTTAACTTCCCTCCACGATTATAAGCTATAAGTTGAAATAAATTCTTTCCTCCCCAAGTTGTTTTTAATCATGGTCTTTTAATCACATCAAGTAGAAAACAAAGACATAAGTTTGAACTAATGAAAGCCAGAATTTTAAACTATGATAACATAAAAATAGGTCTCCTAAGTAATAAACACTATCTATTGCTGATAGAGAGTATGACTATTTACCATCTATAAGAATCCCAGCACTCGGGAGGCAGAGGCAGAGGCAGAGGCAGAGGCAGAGGCAGAGGCAGAGGCAGAGGCAGAGGCAGAGGCAGAGGCAGAGGCAGGTGGATTTCTGGGTTTGGGACCAGCCTGGTCTACAAATTGAGTTCCAGGACAGCCAGGGCTACACAGAGAAACCCTGTCTCGAAAAACAAAACAAAACAAAACAAAAAAAAAAAGAATTGAGGGCTTTCAACCACTATTTGTAAGCCAGCAAAGCATGACTTATCTCTCTCTCTCTCTCTCTCTCTCTCTCTCTCTCTCTCTCTCTCTCTCATTGATTGACCAATGCAGAATGTTCAGCCTTGAAATCATAAACATACCACCAAAAATACAACCTTAGTTGGTTGTATTTATATATAATTTAGCATATGCATATATACATGTATGTATATAACAATAATAATTAAAGAAAAAAGGAGCTTTCAATTTAAGATTGGGAGGTGACATAGTAGTAGTTCGAGGGAGGGTATCTGGGAGAGGCTGGAAAGAGAAAAGAGAGAAAAAATGATATAATTTTATTTTAATAACTAAAAGAGGTACTTGTCAAGCAAATTTTTCATTTGCCATGCCCCCTATGGTATCATCAGAATTCAATTCACAGCACAGCACAAACATCTTCCTATTGTCTCAGAATGTGGATGAAGCCACAATATGAAGAAGTAAGGATAGATTGTTATCTAGTGTGAGAAAGGAGGGTCTGTCCACAGAAGAACTCATTCCATGCGAGAGAAGACTAGAAGCTTCTCTAGGAAGGTATCAAATAGATAAAAAGAATCAAGAATGGAGACAAGGCTTTGGGGTTCAAAGAGGTGTCTGTGGAATATGGAGGGGACCTTGGAGGGGGAGCATAGTGAAACTCATTATCCCATGGAGACAGAAGAGTAGCTAGGATCCCAGCGCCTCACAAGCATGGGACACTTAGAGTTGTTAGAAGGCAGAGGTAGAAGGTATCTCTTCAGTAGGAGATAGGGAGTGGTTGGGCTTCCTAGGCAAGCACTATACTTCCTTAAGTGCCATTCAAGCAACTGCATACTGGGTATGGAGACTAGAAGGTGGTGCCTGCAAGTAGGCCATCTGGGCCATCCAGGACAGAATGCCAATAGATTCTCAAACATTAGGTAGAATATGGCTCTGCCTGGTCTGCAGGGAACTGTTTCAAGAGCCACCAGTCAGACACCTGGTAGGCAGAAGCCAAGCACAGTTAAGGGGAAAGACATCTGCTTCTGTCTTCCTCACTCCTTTTCCTGCTGCTGACCCTAGAGCATCCAGAGCAGCAGAGGAGTGTGCAAGGCTAAGATGGTTGGCTGGGTCTATATGTATAGAATTGGAATCTTACTCTGGGCTCTTGACTATTTCTGAAGTTGAACTTGAAGTTATGATGTCTTTTAGAGGTGTCATTCAGGGGTGTGGAAGGGAGAGATGACAAACTGCGTCTAAGCTGCCTAGCTTGTAATTATACCCAACCAAATTTAGCTGTCAAATAAAGGCTGTAATTACCAGCAGGCCTGAGGATCATCAAGGCATCTGCCCAGAGCAAGTGCACTCTTCGGATGCATTCAGCTTTAGATTAAGGATGACTGGGGCTTCTGTTCTATTGTTGAATCCTCCATTTTGCAAGGCATATTGATGCCCACCCAAGTCATGATTTTTCTATGACTACACCTTGCTGGGTATATCACATCATGTTCTCAAGGTACAGAGATGATAAAGAGTATATCTGTCCATATAATCTGGGATTAGTGCAGGCTATACAGACAGTCAGGGGACAGAACTCTTAAATATTTTGTGCTTCAGAGATGATATGTCCTTGCTTACAACTTATGCATCCAGGGAAGGCTTCCGAAAAGAGTGAATTTCTAGGGAGACTCATCTTCAAGAAGTAGTAATTCTCCAGAAAGAGAATATAGCACACACACAGACTTGGAAGTAAGAAAGCCATAGAAATGCAAAGGCAACCTTAGTATAGCATGCCTGGAATGTGAAGTGTTAGAGGTGGGCAGGTGAGAAAAGTGAGCTATGAGGAGATACCATGTCTACCCACACACTTTGCTCAAAATTCCCTTCACCCATCTGTTGTAGATGAGCTAGGAAGGTGCTGCCTGTGGCTAGATTCCATTGCAAAAATCTCGTTCTAGCTGGGGAGGCGAGGACATGATATTAATCCTAGTCACTGGGCAAAGCAAGCTGCAGCTGCAGCCATCCAGGAAGGAGGCTGAGGGAAGGTGGAGACTCCGAGGCAAGCACTGCTCACCCATTTATTGTGGGAAGAAGGGGTGTGCAGAGAGAGCTGGTCACTTCATTGTGGTGGATCTTACTACTGTGGATGTAGAGAAGAGACTAAAAACGAAAGGCATGAAACAAACAAAAACAAACATATAGAATGTTATCTACAGGAACATGCTTTGTATGTGGAAATAGAAGTCAGAAGCCAGTCCATGTGGAAGTAGATTCAGATTTGGTGAATTTCACCTTGACCCAACTCCTCCTCCAATAAGATTTGATTATGATACTTATGCTACCAGATTTCTAGTCTAACAAAGAGGGGCAGTATTTTCCATACTCGGGCTTAGTGTAGCTGTATTTACCTTGTTATGTAAATGTCCCTCTTCGGAAGGTCTTCAAATGATTCTGAATTATGCAATCTTAGACTGGGACGTTTTGTTTTGGTTTGCTTTTTCTTTGTTTGGTTTTCCTGTAGAGAGTTCACTTTTGGAACAGGCTTCGGAAGCAGCAAATTGGGTGTCAGAAGTGAAGGCCACTCCACACAGTTACTCATTCGCTTTTAGTGGCTTGACTCTATAATTAGGCTCATAAATTGTCTCTGGGGAGAGAGAAATATCAAACCTTTAACTGCTTTCATGGTCCTGGATAAAAATAAGAGGATGGGGGAAAATCCCCAGTTTCTTTGTAAATGCTTTCCCATAAATTATAAAACCAAGTAGAGCTAATATTGAATACACAGATCTGTGGGCAGAGCTACTCTTCCAATTGCCAAACAGGCTCCTAAGCAACATACCACTATTTTAACATCACCCCTATTTTAAGCAGGTTTGGATGGAGGCTCAGTAGATTGGCATCCTCAAGGCAAAGAAGGCTCATGAATTGTTCTCTTCATGGAACTGTATGAGTCACTGTCAGGGCAGGATATTGGTTTGTGGGTTCAGCACTAGCAGAGAAATTTGCTGACCATTCAGTGGTGGAGAGGGTGGGTAACTTATAGGCTGTCTGTATTTATAATTTCAGGCATGTCTCTCAGTATTTGCCAGAGTCAATTCTCTGTAAAAAGGTTTGCAGCATTATGCTGTGACACAAGGCTACCCTGCCTTAATTATGGCAGTCAAGAATGTGCTATTCAGGCCTGGTAAGTTGCCTCAACAGGTAAGTCGGCCTCATCTGATGAGCTGAGTTTGATTCCTAGGACGAACATGGTAGAAGAAAGTCCCTGATCTCCACACACTCATTGTGGTACACATGCCCCTACTCTTGGCCACAGAATAAATAAATGTAACTAAGTGTTCTCACAAAGAATATCCTAGGCACATTTAGACATTATAGTAATCAATAGTATGGTAAGCACAGACATACTAGATGCTTTCAAAGATGACTTTATTCTGAGAAATGTTTTGAGTAGATATTAAGGTTTCTCTGTGTTAAAAGCCTGCATCTAAGAGATGCCAGTTAACTCTTTCAAGATGACATTGTCAGAATGTAACTCTCCTGCCCTGAAAGCTTATATCTCTTGGAATGTTAGGAGGGACTTAATGTGGACTTTCCTCCCACGATGGCCAGAGAGTGGATGAATGAATCTATCCATGATCCATCAATCCTTTGTTTTCTAAAGGGAGTACAATGACAGATTCTAAATAGTAAAATTGTATTTGTCAGACTAAATTCTGATCTGGTTACAAGGGAAGAGTTTGGGTGTCATACAAGTGTTGGTCCAAGGGAGCAACATCTGCTAACTTCTGCACCCAGCACTGACCCTTGCAGCCATGTCTTAGTGTCATGCTTTCTTCTGAAGATCAGAAACACATCTATATCCCTTAGTGCTGGCCTAAAGTTGGCATAGAACAAGGCCCCTTCCTTTGAGTCATGTAGACACAGACACATTGTTGTACAAGGCAGTTCTCTGGACAAACAACTGCCATCTTTGGGAGTCTAGAAGCTCCCACTTGCAAATGACAATCCCAGCTGGGCTCATTGACTGGTTACACTCTCTCATAGATGGAGATGGGAGTGTTACAAGATCCTCATCTGAGTATCTGGTCTCTTTGTACTACCTATGGCACACAATTCTATCTAACTACATGTGGTCTCAGGGAGACCAAGATTATATAAGCCAGGGAAGACTTGGGTGGGGATGCATCTATGGCTATGAGAAATCCACTGGCTTCTGGGAAAAGACTTTCCAGTAAAACCTTTTCAAGGGAACACTCATACTCTTATAACTAACCTCTCACCTGTGATCTCTAAATAAAGCTAACAAATGGACTGACTATTCAGAATGAACTTGGTTAGAATCATACCTCAATTTGTTGGTGGGATAATAGGAGGAGGGGGAGGAAAAAAAGAGGTGGGAGGAAGAGGAGAGGGTGGGAGTAGAAGGAAGAGGAGAGGAGGAGGAACAGGTGAGAGGTAAGCCATGTTTATGTCTGTCTCAAGGAAAGAATTTTAGGAACAACTACTGACTCTTAAGTGATCTGGTCCAGGCTGCTCTTTCTCCCAGGGCTTCTGATTGCTCTCAGCTTCCTGTCTGTCCTTGGACATCTGCTTCTATGTTCTCTCTTCAGGAACTCATTATTTCCTTTGCTGCCTATCTTTAAAAATTTTTAATTCACTGTTTTAAAATCTCATATTCATTAACATAAATAAAATAAAAAATCTCATATTCAATACTTACTTATTCTGGAAAATTTAGAAGATAACCAGACAGAAATTCATCCCAGAGAAAAGGCAAAGCTAAACTTGACCTCATTTCTTTCCAACTTTTATAATGCGAATGTCTTCATCATTGCTTCCATTAAAAGTCTGTTGCTACTAATCGGGGCTAGCGCAAAGGGTCATAGCAACAGAGGAGGGAATGAAATAGAGAAATACATTTATCCTTTCTTATTACTATCATCCAGAATGAAAAGAAACTTGTGCTTTCTAGTCAGGCTCTCTTCTCTGGGTATGCAGAATCTAGAAGATCAAGTTGGAGATCCTCCTAGGAGAGGATCAATAGGTTTCCAAAATAGTTTTCTGAGTTAATGCATGCAAAAAATTCAACAAATAAAGAGATAGAAAGGGATCTTCCACTGGACGCACACCCCAGACATCATTGGCCTGAAAATGTGCCTGGTCCAGGTGATAAGACGTAGGGGATGCACAGATATTTTAGGAAGGTAAGAATTCGTTCTCTCTCACGTCCACTTACTAGTAGTACTAGTAGCATTGACACACAGTGGATGACTGAGTTGTTCAGGTTTTCAGCTAAACATTAGAAACTTAACAATAAAAAATAGCTGAGATTTCTATTTTCAAGAAAAATGCACACAGCCAAGAGCAAGTATTCCCAACTATTCTGGTTAGTTTTTGTTTGTTTTTGCTAACTTGCTACTTGATACAAGCTAGAATTATCTGGAAAGAGGGACCTCAATTGAGAAAATACATCCATCAAAGTGATCTGTACATAAAAGTCTGTAGAGTGTTTTCTTGATGAATGATTGATGTGGGAGGAACCAGCCACTAGGGGTGATGTCACCTCTAAACCTAGGTGGTCCTGGGAAGTAAAAGAAAGATGGCTGAGTGTGGGCTGGAGAAACATGGGAGTAAGCAGCACTCGTGCATGGTTACTGCTTCAACTTGCCCCACAAGTTCTTGCCTTGGCTTCCCTCAATGATGGCTTGTAAGCTTTAAGAGGAAATAAACCCTTTCATCCTTAATTTGGTTTTGGTCAATATTTTATCACTGTGAGAGAAAGAAAACCAAAGCGCTGACCATAGCATTGTTGATATTTTGAGTCATTTCATTCTCTGTTGGCAGAGAGGGGCTGTTTGAGGCATTATAGGTTTTCAACATTGTCCCTACTCTTTCCTCACAATCAAAACTGTCATCTGGAAAATGACAAAGGTCAAGGGGAAGAAATGTCCACCAGTTAAAAATCTTTTTGATCAGAAGTATTGAAGCAGGTAATTTGGTAATGTGGAGAGAAATCAGTCAGCCATCTTCCATCCAGGGTTCAGTGCCCATGAAGCCAATCTGCTGTAGGTTTAAAATTGAAAAAAAAAAAAAAAAGTCATGTGGTAATCTATTGGAAGTGGATGTGATTGCATGATACCCTGAAAATGTCTGGAAGTGTTCTCTAAATGTGTTTCCTCTCTGCCACAAGTCAAATTTGTCCTGCATAGGTGGTACTTATTGCTCCCAGAATGAAGAGCTGTGGAAGAGAGATGGATCTCACTTGCAGGTGGCAATGCGTATTACCACCCATCCTTATCTGTGATGCCTCTTTCTATGATTTCAGTTACCCCTGATCAACCATACTTTGAAAACACTATAAAAAAAAGAGTCAGAAATAAGAAACTCTTAAGGTTCAAATACATTCTGCTATAACATACCATGGCAATTATTTTATCATTGGTGATAATTGTTATGCTCAAAGTGGGCTTGATTTATAGACATTGCTTCCTCATAGGTTGGTATGAATATGAAAAAAACAGTATGTATAGGCTTTGGGATAGCCTGTAGTTTTGGGCATTGAGTAGAAGACTTGGAAAAGATTGTCTTAGGGGATGGGTTAGCACTCAACCAGATACAAATCTTGGCTTCTATTGTCCTTTATGGTTTTTGTGTTCCTCTATCCCTGCAGCACAAGCCTATGGTGATGATATACCCTTTGTGGCTATGGCTATGCAAAATGAATGACATTGGTAAAAGGCTCAGGCGAGGAACACCATAATAACATATTTGTGAGACACAGTCCAAGGGTACACAGTAGCTGGGAGGAGGGCATGTTGAGAACCTGACCTTGCAGACATGATCATTAGCTTAAGAAACCTAGAAGACTAGCTTCTGTCCTGGCAATTTGAGGTGTCACTTATGTGATGTTTGTTGTATGCCAGAAGGCCTTACAAGTGAGATCACAGGCACCATCGCCTTGGATCTTCCCCCAGGTTCTAGAAGGCAGATGCCTATTATTAGCAACACTTGAAAGACCAGGATATGGAGGCTTAGAGCAATTAGTCACATGTACGATTTACCTGAAGCGGAGTGGTAATTCCTGTTCATCGGATCTCTTTGATGCCAACATCTTCTCATTCAGTGATAGGGTGGAGTCCTGGCTGGGCTACCTGTAGGCCTGCTGATGAAAAGATAGCTTCTGCTGGTGGCTGACTTAAGAGTCATCCGAGCAAATTGGTCCCCCGAAGCACCGATTCTCCGCAGTTTGTTCTAGGGAAGACTCCTTCCAGCGAGGCTGGCTGGGCAGGCCACACTTGCAAAGGCAATGCTCTGAAATTAGAGGTGAAAGAGGCAAGCATGTAAGTCATGTCCGTTCACAAATTGAATTAATTATAGTTGGCTGGGGCACAGGTGGAAGGAATCCAACTGGAGTTTGTTCAAAAAAGCAAGAGAGAAAATGATGGAGAAGAAATGAAAGCAGTGTCTTGTAGTACAAAATATTTTTTAAAAATCTCAGCACAGGGGGGCGGGTAGAGTTCTTCCCACCTTAGACCATTTATGTTCCTAGATAAAAACACACACACACACACACACACACACACACACACACACACACACACACACACAATCTTTATATTTTAATATGTCTTATGCAACACAATAGCTGGAAGCTTCCTACCCTCCATGCTGTTAGAATCTACCTTTCTATTGATAATCCTAAGGCATTAGTCACTATTTATTATGCTCCATCTGAGCTCCTCTCAATGTCAACCAGGCAGCCCTATGGATTACCTTAGCCCCTAGCTCATGGCCGATCTCCTTTCTCCTCTCCCACAGGTTCTTTTCTAGCCCATGGTGGCTTCCTCTTGCTTCCCCTTCCTCTTTCTCATGGGCCCAAGTCGAGGAAACCTAAAAACCTGTCTACGTAATCAACAGCATAGAGGGTAGGCAGTTGCCCAGTTATAGTACTGCATAAGGCATTTTTTTTAAAAGAAAAAAGGCTGTGTGTGTCTTTCATTTGGGAACATAAGCAGTCAAAGGCAGGAAGAAACGCTGCAATGGAATTTTAAAAATATATTTTACTACAGTGTCTAGAACAGGGGATAGGAATATGGCAGGGCTCAGGATGGCTGGAGCCAGAGCCTGGATTCCCTATGGCCTATTCTCAGTGTGTTTACTGGGTGGAAACACTTTCTATTTTCACTGCTCCAAACTTATGCAGCTGCCATCACCTCTCAAGTTTCCTGATTTATGTTTCAGCCACCATGGAGCCTCATGGATCATTTTCATTCTCAAACACAAGAGGAAAAGACTGATTCAGTGGGCTGGGAATGCAGTTCAGTTAATGAAGTACTGGACTGGCATTAGCCCTGGGCTTGACCCCCAGCATCTCAAAAATAGGGCATGGTCATGCATGCATATAATCCCAGCGTTTAGGAAGATCAGGAGTTCAAGGTTATCTTTAGCTACAAAGCAAACTCAAGGCTATCTGGGGCTGTATGGCAGCCAGTCTTAATCAGGAAATAATAATTTTGTGACATTTGGTTCAAGTGCTGCCTGGGTGTGGCGATACTGTGATCAAGACAATTCAGCTAATGCAGGTTGATGAGGTAGAGAGGTCTCAACAGACCCCTAAGAGAGGGGCAGCCACCTCTTTAGAAGCCCAGAACACATATGCCCAGAAGGATGGCTAGATCTGAGGAAATAGGGAAAAAAGTAGAGAGCACAAAGACACTGTTTTTTCCCAAGAGGGGCCAGTCAGAATTGTCTGGTATATGGTTCTATTATATATTTTAAATGCCATGTTCTATGTGGTTGAAAGTGTATCACTCACACTAGCGTAAAGTACTGTTGACAGAGACCAGTTCTGATTGCCAAAGGCTTAAAAAATGCCTTATATTATAAAGTGCATATGTGTGTGTGTGTGTATAAAATTGACACATAACAAATGCTTGCATTTGTGAGTACAAAGTGAAATTTTATCATATGTGTACAATAAGCATACAATCAGGGTTCTAATATATTTACTGCCCGAATCATTTATCATGTTTATGGGTATTGTTGACATTTCAGAGTCCTCTCTTGGACCTATTTTGAATTACCTGATTAAATGTTGCTCACCATAGTCACTCTATCCTATAGGACATTCCAGAAACCTAGTTGTAGTGGTGGGTTCTGCTGTTGGAAGCTGTTGTGACTTTGTAATAACAGATCTTATTTACCTGAGCTTTGATGTTTATCCACTGGCTCATTTAGCTGATCTCAAGTAAATCCAAACTTCATGACCCAGAAGAGGTGACCTGAGGCCAACTGGCCTTTATCTTCTGCCCACTGAAGCCTGGACCCTTAGACAGATTTATCTGACTGGAGTATGTTCACTGAAGAGTCTTGATCTGGAGCCGAATGAGCAATAAGACATTACCGAGCAGGCAGTGAATAACAGGATGAAGGGAAAGCCCAGGTGCTCTTAGGCATGCCTAACCTCGAACGCCTTATAGGATGATACAGGGCAGAAGGGAGCCAGGCCAGTTGGAACTTGATTTGGTTCCTGAACTGAGGCAGCAGTCTCTTTATGCTCCTTTAAAATCAACCAACCAAAAACAAAAACAGGGAATCGACACAGGAAACGTCAGTACCATCTCTCCTTTTGGTAATGCCCTTTTTAATTCTAATTCTGGAGAGTTCCCTGGTCCTTGGTGGAGGATATATTACTGAAGGAGAGACATTGCCTTTGCATCCAGCCCTTCCCACCGACTGCCCTCCTGAGTAAGCTTGTTTCAGTTGGTTCTGCCAGCTGGCTGCTGTCTGACCCTGCTCTGCCTTCCCTCCAGCCCCATTCACTCCATTACAACACCCACTGCCGCCGCTGGATTAATGAGTCAGACTGGCCTGCCACACGTCTCGGCCATTATGCCATTGTCACAATTGGCGTTTTGCTGGTCCTGTTATCCAGTTGCCTTCTGTGTGTGTAATTGCAAAAGGTTCATTTTCCATTTCAGTCCACCACTTACTTAATAATGGAGCCTGGGAGGAAAAAGCATCTAGTCAGGAAAATTATGGAGAGCACTTGATACCTCCACCTAGGTGTCTGTTATCAAGGTCATTTTGCCTGGAGTGGGGCAAAGTGGTACCTGACACTACCATGAGCCAGAGGCCAGCAACTGAAGTCAGGATTGTGTCTGGAATCCAGCAGAAGTATGTGTGTGTGTGTGCCCGCACACACACACATTCATATTACACACACACACACACACACACACACACACACACACACACACACACACACACGCTTGCATTTATGTTCTTGTTTGTCTTTGCATGTGTGCCCTGTAGTCTGTACATGTCTGCATGTGTGTTTGTGTTCACATTCTGACAATGTGCATGATGCAAGTGGTGGAGCATGCACAGCTATTTCAGGAAGGTGAGAATTCTTTCTCTCACACACTGCTTACAAGCCACAGGAGCACAGCGGAAGATGGCACCAACTCAGGATTTGGACCAAGTCTTGGGGACTGGCTGGATAGTTGAGAGATTTTGGTCCTCAAGGAACATGCACAGTGAAGAGCAAGGGTTCTTGACCTTAGCCCTACCTACATTTTGGGTCAGATCTTTCGTTGGAGGATGGGGGCTGTTTGGATGCATTGCAGCATGTTCAGCTGTGCCCTTGCCCCTTACATATAATCACAAGCTTCTCCCGGAAATGTCCTTGCCTCAGGTCTGCGCTGGGGTCAACCAACTGTGGACTAAAACCTTGAGAAGCAGCTATGTTTGATGGACCATAATCTGAGTAGTGGCTTCAGCCGCAGAGCATCTGTATGTGTATAGGGTGGATGAATAGGTCCTCCCAGCTCACGGTGGGTAGCCTATAAACCAAAGGCAGGACCAAGCCAACTCCAGGTCTCCCATCTGCATGTTCCCTCTAGAATCTATGATACAAAATTTACAAAATCACCCAAGGACCAAGGACTGAAAAGAGCCATCTTAGCTCTTTGCGTGCCCCTGCTCTGCTGTGCTCACAGTGCTTCCATTTTCCTCCTCCATCTGCCTAACTTTCTGTTCTCACCATAAAGGCTGTGAGCCTTCACTCGATGCTGCATGGGTAATTAATATATTCTGTTTCCAACATGCTCTGGTGATGACATCATCACAATTGGGATTTTGCTCTCAGGACTATGAAGGACCATGCCCTACAACTGCATGGAAGTGGTGGCTGTCACCTGTTTAACACTGGGGAAAGGGACACGTTTTTAGTAGGGAGCTGGACTGGCTGGTTTTGTGTGTCAATTTGACTCAAGTCAGAGAGAAAAGAGCCTTAGTTGAGAAAATGCCTCCATGAGATCCAGCTGTAAGGCCTCAACTAGTGAGCAATGATGAAGGACCCATCCCAATGTGGGTGGAGCCATGGTAGTCATGGGTTCTATAAGAAAGTAGACTGAGCAAGCCAGCAGAAGCAGGAAAGTAAGCAGCATTGCTCTATGGCCTCTACTCTAGCTCTTGCCTCTACATTTCAGCCCATTTGAGTTCCTTTTGTGACTTACTCCAATGATAGATTGTTATTTGGATGTGTAAGCCAAATGAACCTTTCCTTCACAACTTGCTTTTCGGTCATGGTGTTTTGTTGCCGTAATAGAAACCCTAACTGAGACAGGAGCCTAGGAAAGATAGGAGACTGAATTTTTGTATGTTTTGCTTATTTTTTTCCTATGGTAGGATTCCTAGGTTTGCAAATGGAGGGTAATAGAGGGATCACGGACCATGGTGCACAGATATGAATGCTCCCTGACTTGAAGTAGCAGTTTTGATTTTGTGTGTAGCAGGCAGATTTGGGTAGATGAATCTAGATTCTTCCAGGAGACCCCCTTACCTCTCCATACACTGCAGAAAGAGTGCCATTTCCTAAAGTACAGTTAGTATGGGGCAGAGGTCTTTATGAGAGCTTCAACCTTTGAGAGAACTGCTCCCTGGCAGACACTAGGAGCCAAGGGATCAATTGATCAGAACAGTGACATCAAAAGCCACAGGCCTGGTGAATGCCAAGTCTATATGGGTCTGGGAGCTTCATGGTTCTCGGGGACCAAGATTTACGGGACCAAAGCCATACTTGGCATATACCAGGTGATCTGACAACATTGCATGAAATCAGGCAGGCTGATCAAGACAATTGCATGCCACCAGCTTTATTCATCATTTTGAGAAAGCCTCATTGTCCTCATATCTGTGTTGAACATCTTACCAATACCAAACTGGAGTCTTTTTAGTGTTATTTTCTTTCTCTTTTCTTCTTTTCTTTCTTCATTTTTTCCTTCCCTTATTTCTCTCCCCAACCTCTTAGTCTCTCTCTTTAATAAACATATAATCAGTGCATGTATTTATGGAATATAGCTTGACATTTTTTTCTATCTTGTATTAGTTCTTTGCGAATTCCAAATGTATTTTGATTAGTATTCACCCTGCCCCCTTAGCCATATCCACCTACTTCCCTATCCACATATAACTTTGTGTTCTTTACTTATTTTAACCTACCATCTATAGTTGGTGCTGCCTATATACTCTTTAACATGTGGCTTTTAGTTATGGGTGGTCAACCCACTAGGGTCTTCACCCTTAAATAAAACTGCTTTTCTCTCAGCAGCTATCAACTGCCAACAGCTCCTTAGTAGAGGTGTCCCCCATCCATGCTACCTTGTCTGGCTTGACCTTGCACAGGTCTTGTGCATGCTGCTCCAGCCAGTGTGAGATCATAGGTGTAATCTCCATGCTGAGCCTAGAAAACACTGTGTAGTCATTTACCGCCTCTGGTTCTTCCAAATCGTCCAGTCTTCTGGAAAAATCTCTGGGTCTTTTTGGAGGATATACATGTCCCAGTCAGTGTTGAATATTCCTCGTCTCTTATTCTCTACACCAGTACCGGTGTTCAGATCATAATGACAAGATCATCATGTAAAATATCATTTCTTTGTGTAGGAAGTGGTTGAAATATCCTACACTCACTATTCCAAAGCATAGAGTTAATTGTTGCCAACCATAGTTACCCTGCTGTGTTTTGGAACACAAGGCATATTGGATTCTCCCAATCCAAGTGCTTTGAAGATTAAATAAAAGAATGTATGTCCACATTCTTTAGTTCTGTACAGGAAATATGAACTTGCTAACAAAAAGCTTAGGAAGCTGCCTCTTCAGTACTCCATCATGAGTATTCCAAATGTTAATTTAGAGGCTGAGAGTGCCCATTTTCCCTAGGTGTTGCTCAGCTCTAATAGTTACCTGTATTGTACAAACATATATTATATGCTTGGGGCCGAGTAAAGCTATTTTCATCTTCAGTGGGGAAAAACATTACTTGTAAACATTTTAATTTTTCCTCAATTGGCCTTTGTGACAATAAAGATTGCTGAGAACTGACTAGAACGTTGCTCTTTGGAGACGGCATATGGAAAAGGAGAAAAATAGGTCGGAAGGTAATCACAATTTTGTTCCTTGTAAATCAGGCTATCTATTTTTTCCATTATCTTCCCTTGGTTATTAGCTGAAGGCATCTTGGAATCTGCGGCAATGCTGAGAGAGATGGGGTTGAAGTCTGCAATGATCCCTGAAGCCATCTAACAGCTGGCCAAGGTTAAGTCCTCTTGCTTCTGTGAAACATCACAAGTGTAGCAATTTAAGGAGCACAAATTCATTCTTTCATAACCCTGGAGATGAACATAGAATTATGATGTCTACAAAGTTGTGTTTCTTCTAGAAGCTTCCTTCCAGCTTCTAGATGATATCTGGTCACTCCGCTCATGACTTGGCTCTGAACTCTACTTCTGTCTTCTACCCATCAGCCCCAAACCACCATTAATCTCTTAACTTGTTTTGCCCACTTATTTGTTTCACAGAGACAAAAAGCTAACTACCCCAGTGGCCTTGCTCACTCGCACAACCTACCATGTTTCAGATGTGAGTCTTGGGTACAGATGAAACTTCTCTTGTTCTGTATATTTAGGCAGAGGTCACTCATAGGTCACAAGATGAACCTTTGAGGGCTCCAGTTTGAAATACTGGGAGTTAGTCCTTAGCATTCTCCCAATCATTCATTAATCTTTAATGGATAGCATTGATTGTTTACTTGTGTCTACCCAAAGTGCTCACTTAACAGTGCTCTTTCTGTGCATGATTCCTGGGCAAGTCTTTCAAGGCCACCATGATTTGTGACCTTGCTTCCTCCCTCCCTCTCTCCCCTTCTCCCTCCTTCTCTCCCTTTCTCCCTTCCTCTCTCCCTTTCTCCCTTCCTTTCTCTCTTCCCCATCCCTCTCTCCATCCCTCTTTCTTTCTATCCCTCCCTTCCTTGCTCCTTCCGTCCCTCTCTCCTCCTGCATAATCTTCTCAGATCCCCAGATTTTCTTCATGCCCTTTGGCTATGTCATGTACCTCTTCCTGGGTCCATCTTCAGTAACACCAAGGATATTCACTGCCATGTGGAAACGGGGCTTTCAGGATAGATGTCAGTATCTTGCTAATTTCTAGTGGCAGATTTCTCTCAGTTACTCTTGGTTTGGGGAGGTATACAAACCTTAGGTGTTAGGACCTTACACACAGGCTGTGAATGCTGGTGAAAAGACACTGATGTGACTGGATATAGAAGTAGCCAAGATCTAATACAGAGGATCTTCTATCACTGACTCATATGAGAAAAGGGACTAATAATCCTCCTTACAAATAAACCCTTAGGGCATGGGTTCCGATCACTTTCTTGTTGTTAGACATATACTTTATTTGCCTTCTCTGCTCACACCTGCAGCCATGATTTGAGAATGGTACTAGTTACTGTGGTGGTTTGAAGGAGAATGGCCCCACAGGCTTGTATGCTTGAATTCTTGGTCCCTAGTTACTGGAACTTCTTCTGGGGAATGAATAGGAGAAATGGCCTTATTGGAGGAGCTATGTGGCTGGGGCTGTGCTTCAAAGTTTCAGAAGCCCATTTTCTCACTTTCTGTCTGCAATTTATAGATTAGATGTGATCTCCTGGTTACTGCTCCAGAACCATGCCTGTCTGCCTCTATGCTTCCTGCCATGGTGATCATAGACCCACCCTCTGAAACTGTAAGAAAGCCTCCAACTAAGTATTCATTCTATAAGTTGCCTTGGTCATGATATCTCTTTTACAACAGCAGAACAGTAACTTAGACAGTTTTCCCATTGTTGTGACAAAAGATCCTGACAGAAGCAGTTTAGCGAGATGGAAAATTTATTCTTACTTATCATTTATAGAGGAGGGAGACACAGTAGCAGGTAGGGAAAAGAGCATAGCTGCAGGAGTGGGCAGCTGACTGGTCATATTACTTCTACATTCAAAAATGCAGGTAGTGAACAGGAAATGGGGCCGGGCTATAAAACCTCAAAGCCCAGCTTCAGTGAACCCACTCGCTCCCGTGAGGCTCCACTTCCTAACAGTCCCACAATCTCCCCAAGCAGTGCTTCCTCCTGGGAACTGAGTGTTCAAGCACACGATGAACCTCTGTGGGGCATCTCACATTTGAAGCACAGAGGAAGCACAAGCATCCTTAGGATGTATAGCACTGGCACTTGAAGGCACTTGGCTATTATGAATCATCATTGTAGATTTATGTTTGTGGGTTTCCCCAATGTTCTCCCTTTGACATTTCGCTAAGTCTCCAAATATAATGTATCGAAGAGCCACAGGAGAAAGTATGTGGTCATGTTTAGAGCACTCAGACATGTCTCCGTGGTCTAAGCTTAGACCACTTGTTTGCATGTTCTGCTTGTCTTATTTCTCTTCTCTAACCACTGAGTGAAGAGATGAAATTCTTTGCTGGGCAGCATCTAAATCATCACATAGTACTAGTGTTTGCCAACTCTTGGTCTACAGCATACATCCATTCTCTGGACCCATTGTGATTTTAACAGAGCAAGCAGTCATAGGTACACTGCAGGCCCCGGGTTCTCAGTGGACTTGTTTGCCATGTGGGCCTCAGTCATAGCCACCCTTGAATCACTAAGCAACAGCATTATCATCTGACACATTGGAAAGGAAACTCTATCCAGAAGGCTGACTCTTCTAGGTGGATACCTGTCAAAGAGAGGTATGACCCAAGGGCAGCCAGGGGTCACTAAGAAGTTGGACGATCTGCTGCCCTCAGTCAAAATGCTGGGAGGTGCAGAAGCCTGGATCCAATGTGCAAGAAGACATTTCCTTGGTAGGAGAGATTCTGAATTCTTAATTTCTATAACCGAATATAATTCATTTGTTTTCTCACCCTGGTGATCATGGTTTTCATTTCATCTTTGAAAATGCTTCTGGAACAAGAGTCATTTGAGAAGATTTACTGCTGAAATGAAACTCCCCTGGAAGGAGGAGTTAGAAAATATCTGCTGGGGTATGGAGTGGAATTCCTCAGTGGTAGAACAGGCCTTTAACTATGGGGATGAGGAACTAGGTGGATTCAGATGAGCAGAGGCAATGGTGGACACCTTGCTTCAGCTGCTCTTGGGATTATCACACTGCCCTGGGCCTCAAACCTCTCTTTTCTATTACTACACGTATGTATTAAGAAGGTGGCCTATTTTCTGTCCTCTGTCCTTAGGCTTTTTTTGGGGAATGATAATAAAAGAATATTGTTGTGCTGACATCATAGCTGCCTCATAGAAGAGATACCTTACAATCCTAAGAAGAGAAACCATGGTTGGCCTTTAGGATAAAGGAAGAGGCATAGTCTAAAGGAAGCTTCTAGAGAGTGAGTGAAGAACTTCCTCCTCTCCCTGCTACCCCTTTCCCTCCCCGACTCCCCCTCCTCCTCCTTCTCCTCCTCCTTTTTTTCCTCCTCCTCCTTTTCTGTACTCACCAAACCCTGCATCCCCTGAGTGAGTGCATGATGGGTAAAAGGTTGCAGCCTGGTGCTGTGGCCAAGTGGTCATTTATACTGGACTTCAGTTCCAACCCTCACTAAAGGAGTGACCACAGGGAAAGCTACTGAGCCTGGTGTGCTTCAGAGGACTCCTCTGTAAAGTGACTATATCCCCTTTAGTGATAATTAGCCTTTGACTCAGTAATAGTATAGTAACAATATTTGGGATAGAGTAAGTGTTAGAAAAAAAGGGAAGTGGAGAGAGAATAAGAGATATTGATAGACAGCATGAGTTGAGAACACTTAAGCCTACAGAGGTTGACCATATGAGCCATCACAGAGCATATGATGGAGTATTGACCACACGGGTCAACTGGAAGTCACAAGAAGCAGACCAAATTGTCTGGCATCTGTCTTCAAGGTTTTCTTTTGTTGGGAGATGGTCAAGTGGATCTATATGCACTTTGAAGATGAAGTATTACACCTCTTCAAAGTCCCTACAGTGATGTAAACTGGGCCTACGTCTTGACAACTATGAAAGGACATCATAGAGATGGAGAGCTGCTTGGTAGTCTTTATTCACCTTCTATCTCAATTTGGACTTTGTGACTGTAAACAAGCTCATTGAAAGATACATGGTCAGTGGGTGGCCAAAGCCAGTACTGGGCTCTGGGTATCTCTCCTCCTGGAACACAGAGTATTTGCAAAATAGGTGACCTCTTTTTTTCCTTCTGAATCTTGGGAAAACTCAAAGGCTAGATCTTAGACATAACCCAGTTTCCCAAAGGCTCATGTTCTACAATTATGAACAAGATAAATTCAGGTACCAAACAAGGGAAGACAAACAGTTTTTCTTTCTCTGCATGAAGGTCCTCCTTGCTTCAGCTATCAGCTGGGGGTGGAAGCATCAGAGGACTGGCTCTGTGAGCAGAAACCCTGCTGATAATTTGGAAGGAGAGAGTAACCAGGGAACCACAGAAGCTGCTTGGCAGGAGGCATCTTGGAGCAGACATCTTCCAGGTTCACAAGCAAGACCTGTGAATTCCCTTGGCTCCCCATAGCCCCTGCATGTCTGTGACTGTCTGTACTTGTACAAAGTCTGCCTTGAATCCCAAATACCACCTCCTCCTACTTGAGGTGCAAACAGCCTAGGATTGTTAGGGCAGTGGGAAAAGCTTCTATGTCCCAGCAGTGCCAATGGAACTTGCTATGGTTCCAAGGGGCAACATCCCCTCAAACCATGAATAGGAATAAAATCTGCTTTTAAGTTTTTCCTTTTAGATGTTTTCTCATTGAAAAGAAATATCTCTAATGGTGTGATGTAATGGCTCTTGCTCCTCCAACCACCCCACAATGCACAGGAATACAGGTGAACCCTACAACTTCTGTTGACTCCTTTTCCTTTGTTTTGACTCTGACCTTCTTGGTTATTTACTTTTTATTTTCTTCTTTTCTGCTTAGTCTCTTTGCCCTTTAGATGTCTTTTCCGCAGGTCAGGACAGTGGAATTGATTTCTGTAATGGGCAATACAGAGCCTCTCCCTAGATGACAAGGGGGCCATTGTGTTACAAATGCATGATTCTAGGATATAGAATTTGTAGGGGAAATGAGTGAGGGTGGTTGAATCTTTTGAGTAAAATGCTGAATATCTTGATATAGAGTGGCAATTAAATAAAAATAAAATTTTTAAAATTATTTCCTAAAAATAGTACTAAACATTTAAAATACAAATGCATGTATTAATAAAACATTGTGACTATAATAAAGACAGGCCAAACATAATCAAAATGTGAATGATTTTTTTCATACTTTATATAGCAAAATAATCTATTGTACAGTTACTGTTCAGCTACTGTCCTAGTTCAAAAGCACCATCTTTGGAAATCTAGAGGTCCTGACAAATGAGGGTTGTAATGTTTAACAACATCCCTTACTAGGGGCTTCTAGCTCTCTATACTCTGGTAAGATTGTACCTCCTGATCTTCTCCAGGTGTGAATAAGATTCCCCACCCCCCTAAAAAAAAGATTTGGTCAATGACCCTTGAACAGAGGTTATTGAGCAGATGTTAAATCAAACTGGAAACTGTAAGGGCTTATAAGTGCTTTGCCTAGATAGCCCTCCCTCTACAGACAAGCATGAATCATAGAGTGGCTAATCTATGAGCCTGATCTTGGGGTGTTGATACCATGGCCAGAGCCTTCAGTTTTCCCTTGATGGACATCCAGTATAAAAAGAGAGTATAACTTCATGGGCTTAATCCATTAAGCATTTGCATAATCTGTTATATAACATCACCAAATTTACTTCAACTGATACAAAATATTGCCTTAAAAATGAATACCAGATCAGTGGATCAGTGTATCTCATTTGTGACCATGTCTTTATTTCCTTTATATTCCCCTCCTCCTTCCTTCCCCCCTTTCTCTCAGGTAGGATGAATGTTGAATTCATTATAATTTCCCTCACAAAAAAGTTGAATTGGTAAAGGATTGGCTGTAGTTTATTCATTCCCAAAGACATGATGTTCTCAGAAATGTAATGTGTTCAGAAGCCAAGCTTATTAACATCTTTTCACCCACCTGTGTTGTTCTGGTTGCAGGAGTATAGAAAATTGGTGTCAACAATTCAATGGGTCTTGAGCCAACATTGACCCAGAATAAGATAGCACAGTTGGTTGCAGAGATAGGGCCCCAACGAGAGTCCAGTGAAGACAGAGTTAGAAAGGGCTACTATATTCAGATGGCTTAATTGACTGTGTCTTTAAGGATTAGAAGTGAAGAACTGGGAAGAAAAGGCAATGTGAGGCTGTTTCAGGAGGATGCCACTTGGTACAGTCAGTCCACATCCAGTGAGGGCTACCTGAGATGGACATTTGGACCCTGCTTGGGATTCTCAGCATGAATGACTGAAAGCTCATCATCTCCCTTTCCTTTCTCTTCCTTTTCCTTGAGGGAAGCCTGAGTTGCTCTCCTTACTCTATCTGCCTCTTCTTTGTAGGTAACAGTTTGGAAAACATACCCACAGAGATGCTTCCTTTCTGGGCAGAGGAAGATACTGCTGTGCTATGCATTTTCTAGGTAGGACTCTGACAGTATAAAGCCAATGTGTCTTGGAAATGTCTATTCCACAGGCAGCTGAAATCAAAGTGGAGGTTGAGAATATGAGGCACAGTGACTCATGTCTGCTTTGGTACTATGATGCGGCTTGGGACAACAGAGGTGAATGTCTAGTATTTCTATCTACCACTACTCCAGAAAAGGCCACCTAACTGCTGGCCTTGTTTTAGATGCAGCAAGGCATGTTAATACATATTCTCAGGAAGGCAGGCAATCTACAACCGTCTGCTTTCATGTGTGAAGCTAAGAGGTTCTGAATGTTCCCCACAGCTGAGGAACTGGATGTGGTGTGGCTAATTACCATGGCTTGGACACTGAGTGCCACTCCAAGCCCATGTGCAAAGCTTCATCCCAGGGTGTTCTTATGAGAAAGTGATACGGCCTTTAGGCGATGGATATCATGAGAGCTCTTTGGGTCACTGGAAGGTTCTGGAAAAGACTGTTAAGATCTTAACCCTTTCTTTCTTCTTTTTCTTTTTAATATCTTATTTTTTAGATTATAAAATACTTATAATATTTCTCTCTTTTGCTCTCTCCAAGCTCTCCCATATGCCCCTCTTTTTCAAATTAATAACCTTTTTTTCCTAATTGTTTTTGCACATAAACACACACACACACACACACACACACACACACACACACACTCTCTCTCTCTCTCTCTCTCTCTCTCTCTCTCTCTCTCTCACACACACACACACACACACACACACACACACACACACACACTCACACAACACAAACACACACACATACCTGAACATACTTGGTTGGGTGCATATGATTTTACTTCTATGTACATTTTTAAGGCTCACTGATGGGCACTGGGCAGACAATTGATGCGCTCTTCTTCCCCGGGGAGGATTTTTTTTTCATTTTTTTATTAGATATTTTCTTTATTTACATTTCAAACGCTATCCCGAAAGTTCCCTATATGCTGCCCCCATGCCCCTGCCTGCTCCCCTACCCACCCACTCCCACTTCTTGGCCCTGGTGTTCCCCTGTACAGACAGATTTCTCTGTGTAGCCCTGGTTGTCTTGGAACTCACTGGTCTACAAAGTGAGTTCCAAGACAACCAGGGCTACATAGAGAACCCTGTCTCTAAAAACCAAAGAGAGAGAAAGAGAGGGAGGAAAAGTGAGAGAGAAAGAGAGAGAGACAGAGGAGGGCTGGGAGGGAGGTAGGGAGGGAGAGATGGGGGAGGGAGGGAGTTTGCAAGACCAAGGGGCCTCTCTTCCCAATGATGGCCAATCAGGCCATCTCCTGCTACATATGCAGCTAGAGACACGAGCTCTGGAGGTACTGGTTAATTCATGTTGTTGTTCCACCTATAAGGTTGCAGACCCCTTCAGCTCCTTGGGTACTTTCTCTCCTGCATTAGGGGCCCTGTATTCCATCCTATAGATGACTGTGAGCATCCACTTCTGTATTTGCCAGGCACTGGCATAGCCTCACTCAAGATAGCTATATCAGGGTCCTTTCAGCAAAATCTTGCCAGCATATGCAATAGTGTCAGGGTTTGGTGGGTGATTATGGGTTGCATCCCCGAGTGGGGTAGTCTCTGGATGGTCCATCCTTTCATCTTAGCTCCAAACTTTGTCTCTGTAACTCCTTCCATGGGTGTTTTTTCCCTATTCTAAGGAGGAATTAATTATCCACACTTTAGTCTTCGTTCTATTTGATTTTCTTGTGTTTTCCAAGTTGTATCTTGGGTATTATAAGTTTCTGGGCTAATATACTTATCAGTGAGTATATATCATGTGAGTTCTTTTGTCACTGGGTTGACTCACTAAGGATGATATTCTCCAGATACATCCATTTGCCCAAGAATTTCATAAATTCATGGTTTTTAATAGCTGAGTAGTACTCCATTGTTGTACCACACTTTCTGTATCCATTCCCTGGGGAGGATTTATCTCTCTATCTCTTAGCTTTACTCAGTTGCCTCTAGTTCTTGCCCAGTCTCATGGGCACTTCCTAATGCCCGTTGGCATGCCCATTGGTGTCCTCCATTTTAGTTCACATATAATCATGTTAGTGAGACTTTATGGTTGTAGAGGCAGAATCTCACAGCAAACTTCCTGATCCTCTGGCTCTTACAGTCTTTTCACCCTTCTTCCACAATGATCTATGCGTCTTCAGTGGAGGAGTGTTTTATAGATGTATCCATTGTTCTACTGTGTCTGTGTTCTACAACTCTGAATATTGATTGATAGTGGATTTTTTTTGTAGTTGTCTCCAACTGTGGCAAAGAGAAGTTTCCTTGATGAAGGGATAAGACTACACTTACCTGTAGGTATAAGGACAAGTATTATAGACTGTGGTTAGGGATTTTCCTTCTTGGCTGTACACTTCAACCATGAGGCAGTCTTCACCCCTGGTCCAAAAATAATGGCAGTGAAATTATCAGGACTTGGAGCATCCTATGCTGTGAATAAAGATTGAATCAACCTTGCCTTATGTGTAGGACTAACCACTACTTTTCCTTACCTCAAGAATCTCTGCTTCAGAGGAATTGACAGAAATCCCCAGAAACCTGTGTCTTTCCCTGCTTTTTCTCTCAGCTCAATCTGTACCCCACACCCATTCCCACAGACCCAATTCTGGGACCTCTTCATCCACAGTCTTCTGTACATTTCTGTAACATCATACTCATAGCTTCCTCATGCCATCATGGTCCTGTATTTGGACATCAGAAAAACAAGAGAACCCTGTTGTCTCTACTCAAGAGACACCAGAGGGCATTATACTCTCTGTGATCCCTATGATACCCTCTCTCCCCAGACTGCAGCCTCCCTTCTAAGTGTCATCCATCTTTTCTGGAATATTCTGACTCGGTTCACTCTCTCATGGTTCCCAAAAGTTGCCATGTTCTATTCTTTTGTGCCTCATAGATGTACGTTTCCCTCTGACTCTATTCTTGAATCCCTTTGGGATTTATCACCGTGAGAGTCACAGTCCTTCATGTTACACTGTGTTTTCTGGGGACCTCTTCATGGGCCTTTATATCTGATCTGGATAATGAAGGTAGTCTTGTAATGTCCAATTTTTCCCCATTCAATGGAGCACGTGCTTTCTATACAAGGTTTATCTGTGTGTCCTCCACCGAACTGCTTATAGCATTTTTGAGCCCACAGAGTAGGAAGATCTGAGGACTGGCCCTTCCTGATCACTAGGAGTAAGACCATTTTTTACATCTTGAACACAGAGAAACTGGGCTGGGCTTTAGGAGGCAGAGAGACAACATTATAGATAGTTACATAAGGATACAGATGCTGGACCTGTGGGGAGAAACAGGTAAGATGCAGATGCTCTATCCTTTCCCCACCCTGGAATCTTTTGTATGCCAGCTCATCTTTATATCAGATCTATTCATTTTGTCTTATTCTACTCCCTGTCCCACTTCATCATCTCTCTCCTCCTTCCTTCCTTTTATTTCTCTACTCCTCTTCTTCCTCCCCTAGTTATCTACTCTTTCTCTCACATCCCCTCTCCTTTCTTCTCTGATTTCTCCATTGCCAATTCATCTCACTCTCCCATTCCCTCTCTCCTCTTATTCATCCTGTCTTTCCTTCTTCCCTCCTACTGTTATATATCCCCTCCCCACTTCTACTGTATATGCCCCCCCCCACAGGTAGGAAGTACTAAGGTACCGTCACACTGTATATCTTGGGGATATAATCCAGTTCTCCATCTAGTTTTGCTGAAGTTCCACAAGGCATCCCAGTTCTCTTTTGGAATGAGGTATAAACAAGAGGGGTTTTTTTTTTTGTTGTTGTTGTTTTGAAAGCTGGGTATGGTAGCAGTTGTCTGTAATGCCAGTACTCAGAAGTCAGAGGCAGCAGATTTTTGTGTGTTCATTGCCTACATAGCAAGTTCTAACCTAGCCAAAGCTACACAGTAAGATCCTCTCTCAAAACCAACTAACCAAACAAACTCAAAACAGATTTTTAAACATTACATGTATGTATGTATGTATGTATGTATGTATGTATGTATGTATGTCCTGGCTAGTCTTATGTCCTTGACACAAGCTAGAATCATCTGAAAGGAGAGAACTTCAGATGAGAAAATGTTTTCACAAGATTCACTTGTAGTACATTTTCTGAATTCGTGATTAATTGGGGAGGGCACAGTCCATTGTAGGTGGTGCCATCCCTGGGCTGGTAGTCATGGGTTCTGTAAGAAAGCAGACCAATCAAGCTATGAGAACCTTCATGGTGTAATCTCTTCATGGCCTCTGTATCATCTCCTCCCTCCAGTTTCTTGCTCTGTTTGAGTTCCTGTCCAGACTTCCTTCAATGGTGGAATGCAATGAGGAAGTGTATGCCAAGTAAACCCTTTCAACACCATCTTGCTTTTTGGTCATGGTGTTTTATTGAAGCAAGAGAAACCCCCAAGTAAGATTAAGGACTATCTACCCTATCTATCTATCTATCTATCTATCTATCTATCTATCTATCTATCTATCTATCTATCTATCATCTATCTATCTGTGTTGTACTCAGGAGCATGCTGGGCACACATGTGGACATTAGAAGACAATTTTAGGAGTTTGTTCTCCCCTAAAGCATGTGGGTTCTGGGCAATGTACTCAGGTCACCAGGCTTAACAGCAAGCACCTCTGATAAATGAAGCAACCACCCAAGCTTCTGGAATGTGACACACTCTCTAACATGACACAACAACCCACTAATGGGGCTCCAGTGCAGTACAGAGCAGAAGATCCGGAGGTCTCGGTGTAGAGCAATGAGATCTTTCAGGGACTTCACAGCCCTGCAGCAGGGTTCGAGGAGGTTTGTGATACTGTATTCCAGCAGGTGGGACGGAGAATGAAAGACACTGGCAAGTGCTGAGTGCCGTCTGGCATGTGCTTCATTTCCCATTAACGTCAACATCTCCTTAATGACTGTCTGTTGCCAGTTTTCATTGAGCTGTCTTCTGTCAGATGACCCCAGCCAATCAAAGGCGTGTGCCACATGAATAAAGCCTTGATCGTGTTATATTATTTCCTCCCTAGGAAACACCTTGCTGAGGACAAACCTTCCCTGGTCACGAGGAAGAAAGCAGGCTCTGCTCCTACCCTGTGCATCCCCTGTCATCACACAGACATACGAAATTAGCAATTAGTGTTGGGCACCTCTGTGGAGCACTGAGGATGCCTTTCAATTAGCAGGCAGCTGCTGTGCTCCCCTTAGTTAGTGTCACTGTTCCGGCGGCGGCGTCTATTCTGCATGATAATTGCAGTATGCACCAATGTGTATTTTTAACTGTTCCTTTTCTTTCTTTTTTCAAATGGAAAGAATATTATTCTCTTTCACAGAAGCTCAGCTGCAGCATTGTTGCCCCTTTATAAAAGATAAATTAAAAAAAAAACTGAAAGCAACCTGGGACCATTGTCCTTAAACAAGTGGCCACACGAAACCCCAGGCAGCCCATTGGAAAGGGCACAATGCTGTGTGCTGGGAGCCACTTTTGAGCAGCTTGCAGTACTCATTGAGCATGATGTTCACAAAGACCCAGGCTCTAAGGATAATCACCACAAGCTGTTTAGAAGGAATGTAGCCCCCCAAATACCCTTTTGCAACCCTTAGTTTTTGAATGGAGTTACAGATTAATGAAATGACCATCAGACAACTTTAGTTAAGGAGAAAGTTTGTTTTTACTTTTATATTGTGTAGAGAGCTTTTGGGAGCGTTTTTTACATTTTTAGAGAATTGGAAAGGTTCTACACTGAGCCATTGGATGTCAATCTTCTCCTAAGTTGCACAGTTTACATAACCATGTGCCCAGTACCAGCACCAAAAAGCAATTCTAGCACAGGGACCATAACTGGCAGAGGGCTGGACAGCATTGGGATGTTACCTGTCTCCAAGGTAATACTGCCTTCCTCCCAGGAAAGCTCACAGTGGACTGTGTTAGTTGTCATGACTCTGGTTCTTTCTTAGCTGAGTCCTTTTTTTAATTTTTAATTTTTAGTACTGGGCATTGAACTGAAGTTCTCATGCATGCCAATCAAGTACTCAATGCTACTCTGTTGATTCTCCATCTCTCCTGTTACTTTCAGCTTACATTTTTTATTGTTTATTCATTTATAAGTGTATACGTGTTTGCTATGGTGTAGACGCCAGAGGACAACTTGCAGGAGTCTGTTCTCTTTTTCCACCATGTGGGTCCTGGAATGAAACTTAGGTCGTTAGCCTTGGCAGCATGCTCCCTTACCCAGAAGGCCATCTTGACAGTCCTGCTTTTAGTTTCAAGCCAGGGTCTCATGAGGTTGACCATGCTGTCTTTGAACTCATTGTGGTGAAGGCAGGACTTGAACTCTTCTTTGCCTCTACCTCTCTAGTCTCTAGTTCTTGGATGGCAGGCTTGCACCACCACACTTGGATGAGACTTTCTTTGCCTTTATTTCTTTTTCATGTTCTAGGTAGTTTTAAGGACCATTAGGCATTCTGTAGAATGGTCTGTTGTTTAGACTTATCTAGTCAGATTGAGGCAACAGATTTTGAGAAGAATGTGCTCCTTGATTATATGATATTAGGGATATTTGAGGTTGATTTGCTCACACACATGACTGAGGCAGGTTATGAGTTCTATTTTTCTTCCTATCACAATAATAAAATACCCTGGCAAAAAGGAGATGAGGGGAGAAAGGTTTAATTTTAGCTCACAACTGCAGGTTATAACTCATTATAATGGAGAGAAGTCAAGGCAGGAAAAACTCAAAGCAGCTAGTCATATCATAGCCACATTCAAACACAGAGAGAAAAAAAATGTATGCAAGCCTCCTTAGGCTCAGCCGCCTCTCTGCATTTATGCACTCTAGGACCCAAGCTCATTAAATGATGCTGCCCACAAGGCACAGGGTTTTTCCACATACTTTAACACAATCAAGACAGTCTACTACAGACATGCTCACAGACAACTTTATCTAGACAACCTCCTATAAAGACCATCTTACCAGCTGATTCTAGGTTATGTCAAATTTACAACTAGATCTAACCAACTCCTATATAGAGTGACTATTTTCTATTTTCATACATATCTGTTGGAAACAAATCATATGTCCAGTCTCTCAATGAATAGAAGAGGAATCAAGACCTCCTTCCCCTGCTAAAAGTTTGCATGGAATAAAGTTTGCATTATTTAAAATTTCTGGAGGGTCCATCAATTACTATATGATTGAGACCTGGTGATGCAAATGCTTTAAGCCTTCCACTTCTTTCTTTTACAAAAGAAGAATATATATATATATATATATATATATATTCCTGATTGCCCAATTCAAATGACCAGTGCTTGGCTTATAGTTAGGCTAACAGATTCTTTTTTTCTTTCTTTTCCAATTTTTATTAGATATTTTCTTCATTTACATTTCAAATGCTATCTGAAAGTCCCCTATACCCTCCGCCATCCAACTCCCTGCTCCCCTACCCACCTGCTCCCACATCTTGGCCCTGGTGTTCCCCTGTACTGGGGCATATAAAGTTTGCAAGATTCTTCAATTAGAAAGACAAGGGCTTAGGTTCTATCTCTGCCACTTGTCACCAATCTTAGATTGCTTTGTCTATGCAAATTAGAATGGTCACATTCCTGAGAGAACCTATCGGGAATTTGGTGCAGAGGAATGCATGGTACACTTCAACTATTATTTTGACTAAAGAGTGATTTAGTAATATTTGGGTCAAAGTCAATACTTGATAGTATCAACAGAATTATTTTTTCTTCCTGTATCATTACAAACAAATACTTTAGATTCTTTGCAGGCCCTATTTCACATAGTATGGGAAACAGTTGTCTAGCCCTGTTCTCCAAGCATTAGTATAGCTGACAGGTTCTGAAGGATTGTTTCTTTGGTAAAATTGTGAGAGCCCACTTCATGATGCATATCCACTTCCTGACTTCAGAAACTGTTTATTACCAGTGAGAGTAGAAGGCAGGAATGCCATGCATACCATAGTGATATCCAGAACTCCAGAGCAGGTAACTGGGGTTCTCACGGGAATTTAATTTAAAATAATGTAGTCTCTGTCTTTATGGGTACAGCAGGTTTTGATGCTGGTCATATTTTTTTTTCTGTACAAAATATCTCAAATGTAAAGGAGTGAAGAAAATCTAATCTTGCAACTCCACAGTTCCTGTCTGATACTGGCAAAGCCCAAACTGTTTTGCAATTCTCTCTCTCTCTCTCTCTCTCTCTCTCTCTCTCTGTGTGTGTGTGTGTGTGTGTGTGTGTGTGTGTGTGTGTGTGTGTATGTATGTGTGTGTGTGTGTGGTTGACAGGTAAATCTGTCTAAGAGGAAATAACCAAACTAAAGTAGATGGCACATCAGAGGACTGTTTGTGTCAGCAAACACTTCCTTGAAAGCACATTCTATAGAAATATCTTAACAGGAAAAATAGTAGTAGGTGTGGAGAGATGTACTATTATCTTAAATATAACCACAACCAAAGAAGAGATCATTTAATGAAAATGATCAAGAACCTCTAATGGTTAAAGTCCACCAGGCTCACTATGCTTCCTACAAGGAGGCAGGCAAATGGAAAATCCTTAAGATAAAATCACTCTGTGAAAGTAAATGAAGACATATGCAGCTGGCTGGGAAGTTCAGAAATCCACGCACAGAAGGTTGGTTTCGGGAAGGCAATGAGCAAAAAGTTAAAAGATGCTGTTCAGAGAAAAAGAAAGCATGTAGGTAAAAGTTAAAAGCTGCCTTTGATTTCAAGTGTCCAAACACGCCTTCCTAGTGAAGCAAAACAGACACAGCTGCCAGTCAAATGTCCATCTGTTTGGGGATGAATACATCAGTGGTCTTTCAGAATACCTTCTGGTCTCCCTCGTCCCTCATGCAGCCCTCAAGACTCCTGGAAAAAAAATTAGTCTGGCTAACAGAGTTGCTTTTACAGGATGTGTTGGGAGAAAAAGCAAGGCTCTGTGTAAGGAGAAAAGAAAGAGCTCTTGATGTGCTATTCTTAGCAGTTCCTTAGAAAGGGAAGCCTGTGTTACTGAAACCCCAGGGTGATAAGAACGGGGTGGGGTGGGGGGGAGTCCTTCACCATGCCAGAGTCCTTTAATGAGTGCACTGATGAGAACATAGACAGCCACAGCCCATTCCAGTGGCACCTGAATGAATATAAATTTAGCCCAATTGAAGATCCTCCACAGTTGGCCTATTCCATACTGACAGGGATAGTGAGAGGAGAGAAAAAGCAATTTTGGTCTCAGTCTTAATTCCTTTCAATCTGTTGGCAGTTTTTAGGAACACAAATGACTGTGATTGGGTTGTCTCTAGAAGCAGTGGATATTTGTGAAAGACCCTATACCACCAATTAACAATTAAAAATGTGTCTAATCCATTTGCTGTAGTGTGTGTGTGTGTGTGTGTGTGTGTGTGTGTGTGTGTGTGTGTGCACATGTGCACACATGCGCTATGTTTATATATCTGTGCAAGTATATGTATGAGCTCACATATAGGTATTTGGGAGTATAGAGGACTGAGTTGGATGATGAATGTTTTTCTCCATTGTTCTCTGCTTTTGTTTTTGAGACAGTTTTCACTTATCTCAGAGTACATAGGCTTAGACACCTGGCCAGTAAACTTGGGTCCACATGTTTCTGCCCCACCAGTTCCAGGTTCATTCAACTTCCTGAGAAATACTTTATAGCCTTTAGAGTTGTTTTCAAACTATGCAGGCTGCCTTAGCAGAGAAAAACAGCTCAGCAAGTATGTTCCAATAGCAGCAGGTTAGCCCACCGGCCAGATAATTTAGAGAGTTGTGGGCATGACAAGACAACTGAAGAGAGGGAGGATATGTTAATGTGTCACTTTTAAAGTGACTCTAATATGAGCCCTTTGTCACCCTAGAAAAATAGCCAGTGGAATGGCAAGGTGCTCTGGCTTTGAATCCAGACAGTGGAGTTTCCTGGCATCTTTCTATTGGTCAGCTTCTCTGTCTCTGACCATTTGCAACATAGCCTTTTAAGCCCGGAGACTAAGATCCTATTTTATCTAATCAGCTCAGTCTAGTTGGTGTTAACACACTTGGTACAGGGCTGTAAGGTGCTCATCTCAGTGCCGGGAAGCTCTCCTATTCATAACAAACATCATCATGACTCTGACCAAGAAAATGGTATGTCTTCAGATCCATCCAGTGAATACGGCATCCTTCCTGAGGCTAGGAGTCTTTCCTGATTTTTAATCACATAAACACTTGTACACCTTGGGAAGAAGGAGTAGCTGACTACCCTCCTCTTCAGAAGAAGACACTGAAGTTCAGAGAGGCCTGGGTTGTTACCGACGTGCCATCATGTTTGCCCAGTGCTATTGGATGTCTAATGGAAAATCCTGCACTCAGAGAGTAAGAATGAAGGTTTGCTGAGAACTCCAACTTGGGTCTGTTTCCAAGGCTCAGCCTCCTTCACCCCTACCATTGCCTTTTCTGTAACACTAACCTCATATTCCCTGGCAGTCGTGATAAAATACGGCTCCTGCCTCTTCTCACTTTCTCTTCTAAGTTGGTCCTGTAAGGACCTTTTGATTTCTGCAGCATTTTAAAAACCATTTTTGGCACAAAAAGGTAGTGCCCCCACTTTTGCTTTGCTAAGAGGAGTTGACACAGTTGGGGAATATCCAGGAATATCTCTTTTTGATTGTTACCTTTAAGTAATTCACTCCAGGAACCTCAATTTGACAGGACTCTTGGTGACATAAAGTCTAATACTATTTTTATGCCTTTTAATCTATATTTTAGTAGAATCCTTGTGTGAGGCTCCAGGCCTTGGATTTATAGAAGCAGGTCAGTGAGCATATGAGGGAAGACTTGACCCATCTTATTCAAAGGCTCATGAACCCTCCCACTCAGGGTCATTTTCAACCCCCTGCTTTTCCTGGTGTTGCCTTTTCTCATGGCCACTGCAGGACTCTCTGGACCCATAACATAGCCTTTAGCTGGCTTCTTCTACCAGGATAACTGCTAGTCTCTTTTTAGCAGTGGGTGGTCACAGTGGTCACAATGTTTCTAAGGTACTGGACTGTACCAGAATCTCTCTGGTGGGAAGTCCAAAATGAATGCATGTCAGAGAAAGGCCAGGCACATTTTGTTGCTATTTATCTTTGAGATTGTATTTTAATTCCCACACTTCTTCCTTCCCTTTTCTCCTCCCAAGCTCTCCCATATACCCATCCTGACTGTCTTCAAATTCATGGCTTCTTATTTCACCAATTGTTACTGTGTGTATAGATGTATATGGGTATACATATATATTCCTATATAACTTGTTTGGTACATGTAATGTTACTTGCATATTTGTTTTCAGGGCTGACCATTTGGCAGTGGACAAACAGTTGGTGTGCTCTTCACTGGCGATTGTCCACTCCTTCTACTCCTAGCCTTACTCAGTTGTCTGTGGTTCTTTGTGTAAGGTTGAGGCCTTTGTGGACATTCTCTTACCCACTTTGGCATGCCTGCTGGCTGTTTTCTTCCCTGAACAGCTCACATGGGCAATCAGGTGCTAAGACCTGGTGGTATAGCTTTTGTTGTTACTAGGAAACACAATCTCATAGCCAAATCCATGGCCCTCTGGCTTTTATGGTCTTTCTATCCTCTCTTTCACAATGTTCCCTAATCCCTAGGTGTGAGAATATATTGTACTGTACCCACTGGAACTGGGTTGTACAACTCTGTTTATTGGGGTTTTCTGTAATGGTCTCTATCTGCTGCAAAGAGAAGTTTCTTGATAAGAGGTAAAGACTACACTTATCTAAGGGTGGCTGGGTATAAAGAGAAATGTGTAGATTATTGTTAGATGATGCTAGTTTAGTTTAACAAATTTGTCATAGTAGATTCTCCTCCAATAACCATGCCTTCACCACACTAGCACTAGTAGTTCACTAGATTTCTAGTACCAGGGATGGTATCCCTGTTATTGAGTAGGTCTTAAGTCCAGTTAGAGAGCAGATGGTTACTGACAAGTTATGTGTGCTAGCGCTACACCTGTGGGGTTACTGTATCATGCTGCTTATTGATATGGTTCATAGATATCATACGTAGGACCATTGGTTACCTCCCATCAGTGGAAGCCCATTTAGCACCTTTTGGTACCATGAAAGCTAGTTATCAGGGAGAGAGAATTCAGGTCAGTTCCAGCACAGGGGCCTGTGGACCTTACTTTTTACCTTTGAAGGCTAACCAAGTTCAACAGCAATAGATGGTATTTTTTAGGAGTCTCTTAGACAGCCCTGTCAAAGAACTCAAAGGAGGGCTTCTAATGTTTTGTTTTTTATTATTGGTGGTGGTGGTGGAGCTGCTGTTGCTGCTGCTACTGCTGTGGTGGTGGTGGTATATGGCTTTTGGAGGGAGTTTCAGGCAACTTTATTAACCATAACCACTTGATTTTACCCAGGATTCTTGGGAGCTGACTTTGTCTTGGTACTTATCTTCATTTAATGCAAGAAGCACTCATGGAGGCCTCACACGATACCCTATTGGATTCTTTCAGCATTTGTCTTTGGATGGTATCATGAGGTCTTTTTTTTTTTTTTTTTTTTTTTTTTTTTTTTTTTTTTTTTTTTTTTTTTTTTTTTTTTTTTTTTTTTTTTTTTTTTTTTTTTTTTTTTTTTTTTTTTTTTGAGTTAGAATGGAGGTTTGATCCTAAGCTCACTTCTGACCTGTGGGATACAGAGATTAAGACCAATTGCACAGACAGGATTCATAGCAGTCACACGGGGCATAATCATCTCCCATCCACATGTTGAATACAGTTAATCAGAGCCCACAGACTTCAAGTGCATTCCTATACTAGACATATAGAGAAAAGCAAAGACGAGTCGTGTGAGCTGAGGTTCGTGTTACCCAAACTTAGCTGTTCAGTTAGTACCAGGAGAGGGAAGAAGAAAGAAGAAATCGTAGGAGAGAAGGGAGGAAAGAGAAGAGAGAAGAACACAGAGAATTGAAAGAGAGAAGAGATTGAAGAGAGGAGACAGAGAGAAGAGAGAGAGGAGAGAAGGCACTCACAGAGAGAGACAGACAGATAGACAGGTGGACACACACACACACACACACACACACACACACACACACACACAGAAGTAATAAGGACACCAGGAAAGAGAATCAGACTCTGGCTACTTCTTTCAAGCAGTGTAAGAAGTAAGTAGTGACTTCTCCTTTCACCTTCACAGAAAGGGCAACTTTATGCTTTCTCCTGCATTGACTGCCCTCCCTCCTCCTTGGTTGGAGGCCCTCCCCCATTTTTCTCTTTTCCACTTCAATTCACCTTTATCTTGCTATTCCCCAATCAAGCCCGATCCCATCATTTCCTTATGCTTCCCTGGTTTCTGCGGTGATACCATGTTGTACATTCACATCTAAAGAGTTGGAGAACCACAAAAAAGAGAGAAAATGTGGTGTTTACTTTTCTGGGTTTGGGTCATCTCACTCAGTAGAATCATATTGCCTGCAAATTTCATCATTTCCTTTATCTTTATAGCTGAATAGTATTCCATTGCGTACATGTACCACATTTTCATTAAGGGACATGGAGGTCGTTTCCATTTTCTGGCTATTGTAATTAGCGTAGCAAGGAACATGGCTGAATAGGTAAGTTTGGAGGAAGATGTCAAATCCTTTGAGTGTAGCCAAGGAGTGGTATAACCAGGTTATATAATGGATTTAATTTTAGTTTTTTTTAGGATTTTACTTTCTTAGTGAGCCTTCCCTCTCCATGTAGAATTATTGTTAAGAGATTTGCCATCTTATGATATCTCAAAGCAAATATGTTTCTTTTTACCACATAGCCCTGTATTTGCTGCCCACAGCCAAGCCAAGAGATGTAGCCTGGAAGGTCACCTTCCAGTGAGCAGATGGGCATTATGTAAGGGGCTTATTCTGGGAGGAACTCCTGGCCAGTGGTACAAGTTGTGGGGAGAGACATGCCAACCCTTGCAATACCATCTCCACTGTAGCATCAGGAGGAGCTAAGATATGGGAACAGGAGATGTATATTGCCTCTCCCCCATGCTATATGATGGTTAATATCACTTTCCAATTTGGTGAGAGCTAGAATCATCTGGGACATGGGCCTCCGTACAGAGTCATTGTGGTTAGCTTGAGATGGGCAGATCTGCCCAATGTGAGTGCACCCTTCCCTAGGATGTGATTACAGACTTTATCTTTTTTTTTTTTAATGTGAGCTGTACACAGTCATTTACTACTTTCTGATTTTTGGCTGTGGATGCAATGTGACCGGCTACATCAAGGTTCTGCTTTACTTACTTCCCCTCCAGGATTAGCTATACCCTTGAATGATGAGCCCAAACAAAACCCTTCCATCCTTCTGCTGATTTTGTTGGAAAATTTTATCACAGCTACAGAAGAAAGAAGCCAAAGAGGTGCCCAGGAGCCTAGTACCTTTGGAGAGCTATTCCCTAAATATCATAGTCTGAAAACCAAATTCTTTTTCCACAGATGACTGAAGCCAAAACAATGTCATCCGTGACTACTCCTATCTCAGAATCTTGGTTTAAGTAGCCAGTGAGCCTTTGAGTCCAGTTTTCTTTCTACAATGGGTAAGGACCCTCTTTCTAGGAGTGCAGGCTGGTCTTGAAAGTGGAGGCATCTGACTTGATGATTCTTAAAAGGTGGGCAGAAGGCTAGACTTGTCACCACAGAGTGAAGAGCGGAATGATGCACAGATACAGCACACAGGTATGCGTGTCAGTAAATTTCAAGCTCTGAATCCTGTTGTGCTGCAGTGCAGGTGAAAGCAGACAGGGGTAAATATAGGAGGATCATCTAAGACCAGACTGTTCAGATTTAATGTCACTGCAAGGCATCTTCTCCGTTCCTCCCTTTCATCCCTCTCTCTTCCTCTCCCTCATTTCACCTCCTTTCTTCCCTCCCTCCCTTTCTTCCTTCTTTCCTTTTGTACTACCTCACTTTATCTGAAGGGAAGCTATAAATTGTGAAAATAAGGAAAATAGTCTACTTTCATAGGCAACTAAATAAAAGGGGGTTAAATTAGTCTGCTACATCACTGGACACATTGTTTGAAATAAGAGCTTTCAGAAGATGACCTTATTGGACATCAGTGGGAGGAAAGTCCCTCGGGCCTGAGGGTGTTAAATGCCTCAGTGTAGGAGAATGCCAGTGTGGGAGGATGGGAGTGTGTGTGGGGAGCTCCTTCATAGAGGCAGGGGAGGGGGATGGGATAGGGTGTTTCTGAAGGGGAGACCTGGAAAGGGGAAAATATTTGAAATATAAATAAAGAAAGTATCCAAGAAAAAAAAAAGAGCTTTTCATGTTAGAAAATAAGAAATGAAGAGCAGCTATTTAAGGTCAAGTGAGAACAAACAGGAAATATAGATGCCGCTCCTCTTTTTGCCCAGGAAACCCACAATGAGGCACGTGGAGTTCCTGGACACCTAATATAGGAGAAGCCACAGTGGCTGGGATTCTGGGAGCCACATTCAAGAAAGGGGGCAGTGTGAGTGTCAGGATGCCTGAGAGGTTGAAGAGCCCCACACACATGGAAAAGAAGGAACATTGTGGAGGGAGTTCTAGAGCTTGCTGAGGAAGCCTCTGCAGTCTTTAGCTGAAGGCTGATTGGCACTTGCACTAGAGACAACCACATAACACCAAGAAAAACACGCTTTAGGAGGAGTAGATGCTAAAACTCTTGGGATCACGTGGGCCTGGAATCAAATCATATCCCTAATAGCTATTATAAGGGCTCTCAATATACAGGGCATCAGGATGGGTGCTCAAAAGAGCATTATCTCATTAAAGAGACACAGTGAATCTGGCCCTGCCTGGCAGTGCTTACAGGCAAACCTTGAGAAAAATCAGTGTTTTCTCATGTACCTTAACCCAAGAACAAATCTCAAGACCGTTAATAGAAACAGAGAAAAAGCAGCAGCCTGTAAGATAAAGTTATCAGTGTCCACATTGTAGCAGAAATGGTTAGATGCTCAAAGGAAAAATAATGACCCCAGTGAGGATTTGAAAAGGGCCGGATACGGAGGCAGGCACTTTATCTTTAGCACATAGAACTTGGAGGCAGGATGGTTAACAAGCTGTAAGTCTGCCTAAGCTATATATTAACACAGTTTCAATGAGCCAACTAACCAGCTCCCAAACAAACAAGTGCAAACACAAACACAGAGACACAGATTCTACACACACACACACATCAATAGAAAAATACATACATGAAATGACAGAAATAGATAAGAGATTAAGGCAGTCATTATATAAATCTCCTCCCACATTCAAGAATTTAAAAATAAATATAAAATATACATTATAAACATATATATATACATATATATATATACATATATATATATATACATATATATATATATATATATATATATATATATATATATATATATATATATATATATATATATATATATATATATATATATATATATATATATATATCCAAGTTTCTAGAGACAAAAACTATCAGAGATAGAGAATATGCTGCATGGTACTTAATTGCATAACTGAAGCTATGACAATAGAAATTATCCAAAGTGAACTCATGTGGTGGTTCATTCTGATAGTTCCAGCTGTTGGGGAGCAGAGGCATTTAATTTGAGAACAGCCTGGGACACATAATGAGTTTCAGACTTGACTGGTTCTCAGTGATATTCTGCCATAAAAAATAAAAAGGTGGTGTGTGTGTGTGTGTGTGTGTGTGTGTATGTGTGTGTGTGTGTGTGAAATATAAAATGAAACAGGAAAAAAAGATCAAAATATAAAATGAAGAGAGCATCAGAGATCTGTGGGACAATTCCCCGGGGCCTTGTAGAGGTACAGCTGGAAACAGCAGAAAAGGGAAAGAAAATTATTCAAAGATATGCTTCCAAAAATTCTTCAGGTTTGATTAAAACTACAAAACTTTAGAGAACAAGAAGCTCATGAATCTCTGAGCAGAAAACCTTGAAAATCGCCACGCATACAGCATGACTGATGTTCCTAAGACCAGTGACGAAGAGTATTCTGAACTATCCAGGAAAGCATGCAACAGGCCGGAGAAACAAGGGTGAGGATTACGGGGAACTACTGGTGGCAGTGGATACAAACCCGAAGACTAAGAAGCAACAGTTTAAAAATGTTAAAGAAACCCCACACTGAGGAAAATCCTTTCTAATTAAGGGGAGGTGGTGGATAAAACTCAAAAGAGAGATTTGTTTAAATGTCTATTTTAGAAGAGTGACTGGGCTGGTAGTGTATTGGCAGATTGGCAGGACAGGAGGGATATTCCAGTGCAGATGTTGTTGGATTATGAGAGCCTGAATCATGGCAGCTACTGCAGGAGCAAGGGAAGGGAAGAGTGTGGTCTGCTGGGGGCTCTCTGCTGAGCCATCGAGCCTATTTTCCATAGCACAGATTGCAGCTTATTTCCCTCTGATTCTCCAGGATGTAAGATAAGGCCAATGGTGGCTTTTTACAACTTTCGTTTCAAGAGATGGTTGAAGACACTTGTCACTAAACCTGACAACCTGACTGTAATCCCTGGAGCACACTTGGTGGAAGGAGGAGAGAACTGACTCCCCAAAGCTGCTTTTTAAACTCCATGCCTGCACTTTGTATATACATGCCCACACATAAACATATCACATGCATGTGAACGCGTGTGCACACACACATACTATATTCTTAAATATATATTCTTTATGTATAATATAGTATATATTTAATATATATTTAAAATTTTAAAATGTAGTTTCAATTTTATCATCCTATACTGATTCTTTTGTTCATATCTCTCAGTTATACTAGGCACGGGCTTGGCTTCACGTTGGAATCATACTGTCAGTGGCTCTGTAAGTCGCAATTAATACAACTGACATGATTAAATTTGACAGGCAATGGTTTGTTGTGAAGCTTCATTCCTGTAGTATAGAAAGAATAAATGAGCTAATCTTTTGTCTAGCCTTTGTCTTTCTCTCCTTGATAGCCTGAATTCATTTTTAAACAAATGAATGGAGTTGGACACTAGCCTTGTGTTAAAATAAGCATAATTTATACATATAAATTAGCTTTTACTTTGTAGTAAATAGCTGTAAATGAGATAAGCCTTTTCTCTTTAAACAATAGTAACTTCCAAGATTTAGGTGACACACGTAGGAGTGCTGAATTAAAAAAAAAAATTAAAATCATTTTGGCAACAATTGGAATGATACTTCCCAGACTAAGGTGGCTACTAACTAATGCAATGACTCATTTGTTCACCCCCCAAAAAAGATACCTAGAAGCAACAGCGGCAATTTGTGGAACCTTAAGGTCTAGATTTAAAAAACACAAAAACAAAAACAAAAACCCCATAGCTTTCCCTGGTTCTTCGAGATTCTTCTAAATAGAACCCACAATGTGAGTCTCTTGATTCTGTCACACTTGTTATCTTGTGAATCAGCCTCAAACTTAGCTTTTTCTACTCGCTTTGATTTTAATGGAGAATTCTCATAGCTGGCAGATATCCCATCTTTGTGATTTACACACCCAGGTCCTTCCTTTTATTAAGGCCTTACTTTGCTTTGTAATCCCTGTCTGTGTACTCCCACACTGTAAACTCAATGGGAGAAAGAGGCTCCGTCACAGTAATGCTGATTACCAGTGCCTCTTAGAAATCCTGACCTAATGGGCTCAATTAGAAATGATCATATGAGTCCACGCCATCCTAGATCTTCAACTTTTATTATAACATGCACAGTACTTGGTGTGCAGTCATCATTCAAGAAACACTCAAATAGATGTTCTGGATTGAAGCAAGGTTCTTGTGTGTCTATGTGTCAATGGCCCATGGAACAGCTAGTGATAAGTCAACACTAAGCGAAAAATTAGCTCAAGTTGGAAGCATAGTAGAAGACTGGGTTATTTAGTACATAGTTAAAGAGGGTACTCTGGGGGAAACAGATAGTCTGGTATAGGAGTGCATCCTGCAGGAAAGTGTGCTGTAAGGACTTGGGAGTAGTTCTGTGCCATTACAACACGGGATGTGTGGTGTCTGAGGATGGGGCCAGATGAAAGCTGTGGCTTTCTGAAGCTGGATGAGAAAAGGATAAGTTTATTTCATCCTTTTCTCTTGTCTGAGTACAGAGGGAAGACAATTACCCTGGGCATACACATATATTTAGTGTCATTATATGCATTACAATGCTGTATATATGGTTTAATTTGATAGAGCAATGCAATGAGAGATTTTACATGATATGGTTTAGATGCGAAATGTCTCCCTATAGGCTTGTATGTTTGAATGCTTGAGTCCCAGCTGGTAGTACTATTCTGGGAAGCTTGTGGAAACTCTGGGAGATAGGGCCTGGGTGGAGGAAATAAGTTAGGAGAGGGGCTGGATTTTTATAGCTGGGCACCTTGCTTTCTCACAAAAGGAGAGTCTCGACTGGACGCTTTGACAAGAGTACTTGTTACCATGTGCCTTTCTCATCATCGTGGGCTGTATGCACTCAAACTGTGAGGCAAAATAAATCCTTCCTCCCTTAAGGTGCTCGACTGTCAGGTATTTGATTACAGAGATGAAAAAATTGTTAATAAAAATGTTTTTGCAGAGGGAAAACTGAGGCTCTTGAAGCTAAAATAAACTGCTGAGGTTGACCCAGTTAGGCAGTAGTAGCAGCAGGATTTGGACATATCTCAATGAGGGACAGACATCCTCTGTCTTACACAACAGTCCTATCACACAACAGCACAATACCAAGTAGCTGCCCTCTGCACCTATATCTCTTAATGATATCTGTTTATGGTTCTTATTTGAAAGGATAAATAATGTCTATAAAATTATAACTATGTTAACATTGGTCGTTATTAAATGTTTGGTTAAATCCAATATATATAAAGAACTCAAGAAGGTAGACACTAGAAAATCAAATAGCACAGAGCTAAACAAAGAATTCTCAACTGAGGAGTACCAAATGGCTGAAAAGCACCTGAAAAAATGTTCAACATCCTTGATCATCAGGGAAATGCAAATCAAAACAACCCTGAGATTCCACCTTACACCAGTCAGAATGGCTAAGATAAAAAATTCAGGTGACAGCAGATGCTGGAATGGAAGTGGAGAAAGAGGAACACTCCTCCATTGCTGGTGAGATTGCAAGCTTGTACAACCACTCTGGAAATCAGTCTGGCAGTTCCTCAGAAAATTGGACATAGTACTACCAGAGAATCCTGCAATACCTATCTTGGGCATATATCCAGAAGATGCTCCAACTGGTAATAAGGACACATGCTCCACTATGTTCATAGCAGCCTTATTTATAATAGCCAGAAACTGGAAAGAACCCAGATGTCCCTCAACAGAGGAATGGATACAGAAATTGTAGTACATTTACACAATGGAGTACTACTCAGCTATTAAAAACAATGAATTTATGGAATTCCTAGGCAAATGGATGGACCTGGAGGGTATCATCCTGAGTGAAGTAACCCAATCACAAAAGAACTCACATAACATATACTCACTGATAAGTGGTTACTAGCCCAGAAACTTAGATTACCCAAGATACAATTTGCAAAACACATGAAACTCAAGAAGAATGAAGACCAAAGTGTGGACACTTCGCCCCTTCTTAGAATTAGGAACAAAGCACACATTGAAGGAGTTACAGAGATCAAGTGTGGAGCTGAAACAAAAGGATGGACCAACCAGTGACTGCTGCAGCCGGGGATCCATCCCATAATCAGCCACCAAACGCAGACACTATTGCATACTCCAACAAGATATTGCTGAAAGGGCCCTGATATAGCTGTCTCGTGTGAGGCTATGCCAGTGCCTGGCAAACACAGAAGTGGATGCTCACAGTCAGCTATTAGAAGGAACACAGGGTTTCCAATGGAGGAGCTAGAGAAAGTACCTTCAAGAGCTGAAGGTGTCTCCAACCCTATAGGTTGAAGAACAATATAAACTAACCAGTATCCCCAGAGCTCGTGTCTCTAGCTGCATATGTAGCAGAAGATGGCCTAGTGGGCCATCATTGGGAAGAAAGGTTCCTTGGTCATGCAAACTTTATATGCCCCAGTATAGGGGAACGCCAGGGCCAAGATGTAGGAGTGGGTGGGTAGGGGAGCAGGGCGGGGGATGGGGGAGGGTATAGGGAACTTTCAGGATAACATTTGAAATGTAAATGAAGAAAATATCTGATAAAAATTGAAAAAAAAGAAATTTGGTTGATATAATAATTCTTTTGGAATTATTGAAACCTGTCATATAGCCTAAGAAATTGGTTTTTGAAAATATATTATGGGTGATTTTAATAAATGTAACTCAACAGCTAAAAAAAATAGCAACACATACAAACATTCTCCTAATAATTTTTATTTCATTGGGTTGTAATAATTGCCTTAATTTTTATAGTTTATTTCCTGCTGGCCAAATGTTCGCTATGAGTATTTGCACCTTCTGCTATGTGCCTGTCACCTAAGCTGCTGGCTCTTTCTTTGTTACTGGGTATCAGCCTTCTCACTTCCTCAGCCTGACACAAGATGGCAATCCCAGGGCCTGACTAAGGCAGCTCTTTCTGAGCAGGATCCTCTGCTTCTCAGATCCTGGTTCCCTTTCTAGTTCTTCATTCCATTACACACCTCGCCATCACTTTCCTATGAAAGGACATGAAGAAGGTGATTTTTAACTTATTTTTATAATCCGTTTTTGTTTGTTTGTTTGTTTTGCTTTGGCAAGTCTGAAGCTGTTTTTCATTTTCTTTTGGTGTTGACAGGAAGTGTGTTTCTAGATGAGAAAACATACTGGGGATTGGTCCACCCACTAGCCATTTAATCCTCCCTTTTTAAGGCTTTCCTGTAATTCAAAGTGAGGAAATTAAAAATGCATTCCACAGGCTTCCAGCCACAGAGCAGTCCTATGTTCTCTCACCTATTTCTCCTGCCGTAAAGAAATAAAAAACTGGGAAAAAATACCTACAAGGCTACTGTGTTCAGGCAATGAGTAACAGGCAACGTATTTCTGCAGAGCTCAGAGAAGGAAGCAGAACAGGTAGCCTGCGTGAGAAAAGAAGATAGCAGAGGTGAAAACTCTACGCAGAGAGCATCTCAGGGCTAGGAAATGGAGAAGAGGAACCTATGTATAAAGGAGGTTCTGTAACTTGACAGGGAATCACAGAGATTCTGTTGTGGAGGGCTAGCTGCACAGGGGCCAATCTCCCATGCCTGTCACGAAGCATCCTGTGTAATGTTGAGAGCAACATAGATACTACAGGTCAGGCAGTGATCAGGGAAGTAAATGAAGGGCTCAGAACCTTGATGTTCTCTGCCAGAGTTGAATGTCTCAGCCCTCCATCATCTAGCTGAGAAGTCAGAAAGCCCACTAAGAGAGAGGAGCATGTAGCCCATCCTAACCAAAGGTCCATGAGGAGAATAAATTGAAGTTTGTACTCTGAGACATGATTGGGGCTTAGAAAACATATTCAGTTTTCCACAGACTTGACAGATAATGTGTTTAAAATAATTTTATTGGCACATTTTTATTACATATGATGATGGGTTTCATATATATATTTAATTGTATAGTGCACAGTGATTGTGCATAATCCACCCTTCCCTTCATTCTCCTGCTAGGTTCCTTCTGTATCCCAGACAATCTCTGTCTCTAAAGTGCTAATCTCACATCTGCTTTCATGGTCTCTCTCTCTCTCTTTCTCCTCTCTCTCTCTCTCTCTCTCTCTCTCTCTCTCTCTCTCCCTCTCTCTCTCTCTCCATATATATGTGTTTTGTGTATACTAATATTTAAAAAATTACTTTGTATCTGTATAAACTCTAGGCTATATAAAAGGAAGAAAAAAATGATATTAATTTTTATGTTTGTTTTATTTCCCATAATACCACTATCTTCTTTGCATTTATTTCCAGCAAATGACAAAATTTATTCTTTATTCTGAAGAAGGTACTAAACCAAGGTTCTAAAACAATGATATGAAATAAAAGCTCATATAATATCTTTTCTACAAGGTTCAGCATTAAATAAATATATGACTAGCCATTGGGCTAAAAAGGATCAGATCAGAGGTTGAGAGCACTTACTGGTCTTGCAGAGGATCTGAGTTCATTTCCCAGCACCTATGTTGGATGCAACACTAGCTATAGTGGGATCCAACACCTCTGGTATACCCAAGTACCTGAATTCACATACCCAAACACAGATACACATACTTAGATATAAGTTAAACATAATGAAAATAAATCTTAAAATATAAATAGACACAAAGAAGAAAGGAGATAAGATGTATGGAATAAACAGTTGCCAAATCAGGCAACCATCAAAATAGAATAATACCCGGGGAGCCCTATCCAGTGGCGCATTACAACTGGGTGGATGGAAACTAGAGATGAGGAGGAGGTTTTCAAGGAAACCAGAGGAAAACAAAGTTGTCTACATAATGGATACACATAAGGCTACTGCTAAATTTTTATCAGAAACAGCAGAGGCCAGGAGATAACTCCAGACTTGCAAGTGAGAAAAACAGTAACTAAACTGTGAATCTGTATCTAACAAAGAGCCTGTTCAAATGTGGCGAAATACAGATTGATGTCACAAGTTATATGTCATTTTGGTGACACTCTGTGGTCACTACCCAAAATGCTACAGCGAATTCTTCAAGGTGAAATGATAAAAATCTAGATGTGCAAGGGAAATGAAAATTAGCAGAGGTAACAAATACAGGATTATGCCTTAGCTCTTATAATTCCCATGGAAGATTAAGTGGCTAAAATGCAGGCATATACACGGTTAAAGATAAATGCATGCCAAAGAATTTTATTAATGGCCTGAATTTAATAATATAACCCCCATGAGAAGAACCCTGATGCTTATTGTAGAGGGCAACTAACATTAAATCTTCAATCACTTTAATATTTTAAAAGTAAGAAAGGAAGGGGGGCACTATTTTAGATCATAGGATACTGAAAGTAAGGACAAGCAAATGCAAGTCATTGTCCTCAAATACAAACACATGCAGTCATTTGTCAACACATGGCCCGAGGAGATGATTCACACTGTCTGGTTCGATCATGGACAACACATTAGGCAATCCTACTTCTTTGAAGATAATTCTCAAATATAGCCATTGTACTGTGGGTGTGTAGGAAAATAGCTTACATTTTTTGGATTAAATATTGAAGTTATTAGTGGTCACAGTCATGATGATTATAACTTACTTTCAAGTGCTTTATTAAAAGGGGTGGGGGTGTTTGGTTCAGTTGTAGAGAACCTACTTAGTAGGCACGAAATCCTTAGGTTTCATCCCTAGTCTTAGCAAAACAGAAGGACGAAATATTCAAATGCTTTATTCAAAAGCTTATAAATAAAATGCAAATTTTTAGTAAATTTCTAGGTGACTCTGAAGAGCTCCAGTCTCACTTCTCATTCACAGGACCTGCAGTCATCCGGCTTCTGGGTTCCTCATCACCAAACTCAGCTTTAGACTAGAAACTTCTTCTTTCCCAGAGCACCCTTGCACACATCACCCCCACCCCCCTCCCCAGTATTGATCTGGGCTTGGAGCTCGTTGAGACCTGATCGGGTTGCCACCATAACCCAGGGTACACTTAACCTGTGTCACTTTCACCCTATGGTTTCTAGACGTTCCTCTTGCACCCCCAGCTCAAGTTACCATTAGTTCCTGGGCAAGAGATCTGTGAATCCAACTGAGGACCGTGTAGGCACTGTGATGGTTCATGTTGATTGTCAACCTGACATATAGTGAATCACCTGAAAAGAGAGTATCAGTGAGGGAATGTCTATATTGGCTTGACCTATAGCCATGTCTGTGGGGGATTGCCTTAATTGTTATGTGAAGATTCAGCCCCCTGTGCACAGCATGACCTGGGTAAGGATAGAGATAACAATCTGAGAACAAGCAACTAAGCCAAGTATGCTTTCATTCCTTCATTCCTGTTCTTCACTATGGATGACATAAGAATAGCTGCCTTGACTTCCTCACAGTGATGGCCACTAATCTAGACTGGTGAATTAAATAAAGCCGCGCTAGTTAGTTTTTTGTCAACATGACATGGGCAAAGGTCGTCTGGGACGAGAGAAACTCAATTGAGAAAATGTCTCCATCAAATTGGCTTTTCTTGATTACTGATTGATATGGGAGGGCTCAGACCATTGTAAGCACTGCCTTCCCTGGGCAAGTAGTTCTAAGCTTTATAATAAAGTAAGCAGACCCAGTCAATAAGCAGTGTTCTGCCTTGGTCTTTGCTTCAGTTCCCAGCAATTATTTGTTATTGTTTCACTTTCTGATTGACGTTCTAACTGCACATTTAATATAGCTTGATGTAATATTTCCGTCTTTGCCTACAGTGTGTAGTAAGGGAATCTAACTCCTGTTTATTACCTACTCCCTTTTCTCCTCTCTAGTAATCTCTATCTGATGCTCAGTTTGCTTATGTTTAGATCCCATGTGGGATCTAAATACACAGTACTTGTTTCTCTGAGGCTGGCTCATTTCATTTAACAGAATAGCCTTGGTTTTCACTGATTTTGCTGTAAATAACTGGGTCGCACTCTTACTTATGGCTGTGCATTACCCTAGTGTACCGTATGCGACAATTTCTTTCACTATGCACCTGGTGATGGACAGTCAGGCTAATCCCATGGCCCGGATGTTATAGATATTATTATCATAACATGATTCTGTCAGTGGCTCTTTGGCCTGCTGATTTGAATATATGCTAAGAAGTCAGAGAGCTGAGTCACATGGGTCATCATCTGCTTTGCCTGTTCTGAGGCACCTACACACTGTTTGTCATATCAGACCTAATTTACATTCCCACCAACCCTGTGTGAAAAGTCCATTCACTGCACATGCTGGCTGGACATTTTTCACTCGTTATTTTTATTTGTAGTGACCATCATTCATTCTAACTGGAGTGAGATGATTTTGCACGTATATCAGTAGCACTTCCCCAATAGCTATCAATATTTTCAAATCTGCCCCATATCTTAGCAATAAATACTTCTCCATAAACATTTTGTGCAGTTCTGTCCACACAAGCTTCAACAGAATCTTAGCAACCTGCAGGTAGAAATCAAGATGATCCCCAACTCACAAAGGATTGAATTATGAGTGTTTGATTTTTAGAACAATGCAAACATGATATACAGAGAGTAGGAACAAAGGACAGAGTCTTGACCTGTCCCCTGGATATACAGTGTAATACTCTTACAGTGGTGGCAAGTGGCTGTGATCCATGTCTCCCTGTCAGTTGTGTCACTGGAAGGGAAGTAACTGCTAAGGTGATTTGGGTGCACAGAACACAAGTTTAGCTTGAGGTCATTTCAACTCACAATGAGCTTTTTGGGTCATAATCCCATCATAAGTTGAGGAGTAACTGTATGTTTTATTCACGGATGCATCTTAGAAATATCTGCCTTATTTTCTAGGTGCTAATGCTTCTATTAAAAAGGAAAGGTCAAGAAAGAGGGGAGAAGGCAGGGGAAGAACAGGGAGAGAAAATAGGGCGAGGGAGGGCAGAGAGAAGGAAAGAGGGAGGGAGAAAGAGAGAGAATGAGAGAGAAAGAAAGCTATGACCTCTTTGCTAAGAACCCTTTCCTTCTGTGCTCTAGGCACTTAACTCTTTATTACACAAATTTCTGGAAGTGTGTTCCTGCCAGGCTCAGTAATTTCGTGTTTTATATTCTATATTTTTCTTCATCAAATTCTTTTTTTAAAATCTCAAGGGTATGTGTTATGAGGAAAGACTAAATTCAGGCAATAGGCACTGGGGTCATGAAAGAGGTTATCAAAGAAACTGTTTTTTGAGTTTTAACTTTGTTGTGAACTTCTCATCTTTTGGCAGTGGAAAAGTGAATAAGAATATGTTGGGTAGTGAATGTATACAATACAATATGATGCTACATAGCTTCAGCATGGCTGATCTAACTATAGAAGCTCACTGAGATGTATATAGACTTTGGACTAGGCTTATTTTACTGCATGACATTTTTAATTTGCAAGTTCTTTATAATAAAGTTTTAGATTTAAAGCCTTTATTTCCATTGAAAATATATATTTTTTTACATATGACATATTCTGATTATGATTTTGCTTCTCCCAACTAATAAAGTTTTAATCTTATAAAATCTCATTTTGGAAGACAATACATTCAATGTCTTTGATAAATTTTGTTAACTACCTTTTTCTTTTTTTGAGTGTTGTTTCTGCAAGGTTTTACTTTTAACTTCCAGACTTTCTGTTTTGCTTTTATATTTAAATTTTATTTATTTTTTTAATTTTTGAAAACTTAATTTTTCTGTTTCCTTTTTTTTCTCTCATTGCTAGTTATGCTGTCTGGCATATTGTCTCATTCCTTTGGAGAGAAAATGACTTTTAGCAAGGTTTTCTGTTCCTGGTTTTACTGTTCCCCTATGATGTCATCCTTGCACTGTGTAAGGAGCTACCTCTTTCAGTTCGGAGGTTTGCTTTGATGATTTTATCATCTCTGGTCACCCCATCTCAACTAAGAAGTAAGTGAGCAAGTCATTAAGATGGCTTTGGTGAGCTATGTGTCCAGGAAGCATTATGGAGCCCCAGGCTTCCTCCTAGGACTGTGTGTGAGCTGAATTTCTATGAAGGAACCTGAGATGTAGAATCAAGTGTGAGTAGCTTCTTAGTTCCAGGACTAGATAGCAGGACTGTCATCACTCCTGTGCCCCAGTTTGCTCACAAGAAAAATGGGAGACTTAACAGTACTCACCATTTTGGTTCAGGCAGAATGAATGAACTGTATAAAATGCTCAACAGAGGGCTAGGCACAGGGAGCTCAGGAACTTTTGTCCTTGTTCCCTTGTCATTGACCATTATCACCAAAGTAGAAAAGCCAACCCTTCCAGTGCTTCCCAGCAGCCTGGCTCTTGGTGTCCTGAATGCAAGAGACAGAGGTAGAGAGAGCCTGCTCCCATTTTTACCCTTGCTCCCCCTGTGCCTAGTGTCCCTGTTATTTAGCAACTCGTGGCATCTATTTGTCTGGACTAGAATGCTGCAATTTTACAAGGGTGCAGGTGTGCAGACACTTGGGAGGTTACTTGATGTGTGGTCGGGGTCAGGCAAGCACTGAGTGGATGCTTCTGTTTTCTGGATGCTCTTAGACCTACAGCTCATTCCCTGGCTTGCTTTGATCTTATGGCTGTCTTCATGAGCAGAATCGGATATTGCCTACGAGGTGTCTTCTTTGGAACATTTTGACTCATTTCCTAGTGTCCTGAAATCATAGAAGAAGAATAATCTGTAAGCATCCTGGTATGATGCTGGGGTGCAGAGCACTGATGATAAAGGGGTATAGTTCCTTTTTATCCCTCCTTTTCCCTTTCCTCCCTCCTTGCTCCCCATCCCCTCCTTCTCTCTGTGCCTCCTCCCCAGCTTTATGCAAGCATGTGTTTCAATCTTCTCAGGCTGCTTTGGAGACTGCCCTTTGCAATTACAGCAGCATGGTGTGTAATGTCTGTGGCAAATTTATCCCCTCTCATATTTCTTGTAAGTGTTACTGATGCAGAATGAATACCTCAGATGGTTCAGAAGCAAATAAATGAGATGTGAAACCTGCCTATAATAAGCCTGCAATGCGAGGCACACACGGTTCTCATCTTTGTCTTAAACTATATGACTAATTCGAAGCTAGTCCTGGGATATGACAGTCCACCTTTTTCTTCGATAACATGAGTCTCCTCCTAAACTGGACTAGTCCAGAGCTGAAAGGAATGATATATGATGCAGAGTCCTGATCTCTGTCCAAGGTCTTCCACCCCAGGATGCTTCAGGTAGCAGGAAACTTAGAAAGATGCAGTCACTCCTCATAAGGGAGAAGGTTGGGATCCAGGAACTAGAATTGACATTTTCAGTCAAACCAACAAGGGGCCAGAGTCTAGGTCTCTCCAAACCAACATATCTTCCAGTTACAATAAATGGCCAAGTCTTATCCTGCCCATTTCTTCTGTCTCCTCCTGCCTGCACTTGCCCTTAGGACTCAGTGGTTGGCTTGATATTTCTTGTTTTTAGTAAATTCGTTCAGCAAATATATAAACTGTAAAGTGCCGGAATGAGTTGGAGCAACAGCGGCACTGATGAATGTGATTCTGTCTCTATCCTTCATTTCTCACTCGCAATGGAAGACTAACCTTGATCAGAGCTTCTCCATTCTGGGTTGGTGGTTAGACACATGGCAATCTGAAAGCACCAGAGAAAAATGGAGTGTCTGTTTTCTGGAAGCTTTCAATGTGTGGCTGGAACTGAGTTTTAGGAAGGGAAGAAGACAAAAATAGCCTGGTCCAGGTAGTGAGGTACCCATGTGTGGTATTGGAATTGGGAGTCAAAATCAAGTCTAAGTTGGTAGGTTTCAAGGCCAAGCTCTTTCTTTTGGACCACATAACCTCCTAGGTTGTACGACAGATTCGGGCACAGATGGTTTTCTATAAAACAAGACAGAGCCAGGATGGGGCATTTCAAACCCAAAGCCCCCTCACCCATATTCCAAAAATTCAATGATGTTTTATCCTCCCTATATCATCATGGAATTGTCCATGATGTCATCCAGGCTCAAAGTACAACCATAATATCTTTGCTTGCCAATTTGTTCCTTTTTTTTGTTTTTCAGGAGGCAATGCCAGGGATTGGCATCTGGAAGCACATGACTTTGTTGGGATCATGCCTCCCAATCTGGTAGAAACCCTTTCTCATAACTACCAATGTCTTCCTAGCAATTATACATGGGGGCACCACAACTTTTTGCTCATATCTTATTGTTGGTTGAGTATAAAAGGTGCCCCCCATCCCTAAAGGCTCATGTTTCTGAACACTTGATTCCAGTTGGTGGCAGTGTTTGGGAATATTATGGAACATTTAGGAAGTGGGCTTGGCTGGAGGAAGGATCCCACTGTGGGTGGGTTTTGAGGTTTTAGTCTTGGACTCATTGCCTGTTCCATCTCTTTGCTTCCTGGATATTGATGATCTTGCCTTTTGCTCCTGCTCCATGCTATACCTGTGTTCCCTCTGGAACTGTAAGCCAAAACAAACTCTCTTTTCAAACTTGCCTTTTGTCAGGGTATTCTATCACAGCAACAAAAAAAGCAACCAATATACACCTGAGCAGGTAACAGAAGGTCCTTCTCCATGTTCTCTGATGATTTCTCACTGCACTAACCCTGATCTCTAAGCTGAGCTCAGAATGCTGAAGAGAACGTCCTAAGGCCACATCCTAGCAAAGTGAAATCAAGATGCAATTATAAGATCAGTTTTTACCCCACAGCATTCTGTATGCTGGGGATAAGGAGGGTATTTACATTGCAACAGTTAAGTCATTTCACCAGCACCTTATAGATCCCTGAAGAAAACAAAGCAAGCTCTATGAAGAAAAATGTCTCTGAGATTTCAGAAGGACCAGAAGAAACACTCCAGATCCTGTTTCCAAATCCTACAGGCTTAAAATGCCTGGGAATGAACTGGCTCAGAGATGGATCATATGCCCATTTTTTAAAGGCTTTATTTGACCACATAATAGTGTGACCCAGATCTTCACAGCCAAGCTAGGAGCAGTTAGTGTAAGCATACCCATTACCATGACAAAACAGACACTGCATTGTGTGACTCTGAACATGCTCTGCACCTGCAGACGCTGCAGATGTAGGAACTCCTGCTTATGAAATAGGCTGTCTGGGAGCATTGAGGCGCTTGCCACTGGGAGACGGAACAAATGGAGGCAGAGTTAGAACATCTTCTCCTGCTGATACCTAAGGCTAGGTAATATATAATGAAAAGATTTATTCATTTCAGAGTTTGAATTTTTAGAGCATCATACCAACAACTGTTTGGCTCTTGTGGGGGTTCCATGTCACATGATGCATGGTATTATTTCCAGCGTACATATGACAGAATAGGTTCTTCTGTGTGGAGGAACAGAAAACCAGAGAGAGAGAGAGAGAGAGAGAGAGAGAGAGGCAGGCAGGCTAGTGTAAGCCTCTCCAAGACTTTTTATTCATTCCAGTCCATGGATAGTGGTGTTGCCCACAGTCAAGGAAGATTTTCTCACCTCCAATAATCCAGTATAAAAATTATATTTTCTATTAGATATTTTCTTTATTTACATTTCAAATGCTATCCCTTTTCCTCATTCCCCCCTGAAAACACCCCATCTCACCCACTCCACCTGCTCACTAACCTATCCATTCCTGCTTCCTTGTCCTGACGTTCCTCTACACTCGGACATCATGCCTTCACAGGACTAAGGGCCTCTCCTCTCATTGATGTCCCACAAGGGTATCCTCTGCTACATATGGGGCTGGATCCATGGATCTCTCCATGTGTATTCTTTGGTTGGTGGTTTAGTCTCTGGGAACTCTGGGGGTATTGGTTGGTTCATATTGTTTTTCCTCCTATGGGGCTGCAAACCCCTTCAGCTCCTATGGACTTTTCTCTAGCTCCTCCATTGGCAACCTTGTGCTTAGTCCAATGATTGACTGAGAGCATCCACTTCTGTATTTGTCAGGCACTGTCAGAGCCTCTCAGAAGACAGCTATATCAGGCTCCTGTCAGAAAGCACTTGTTGGCATCCACAATAGTGTCTGGGTTTGGTGACTATATATGGGATGGATCCCCAGGTAGGGCAGTTTCTGGATGGTCTTTCCTTCAGTCTTTGATCCACACTTTGTCACTGTATCTCCTCCCATGGGTATTTTGATTCCCCTTTTAAGAAGGACCGAAGTATCCACACTTTGGCCTTCCTTCTTCTTGAACTTCATGTGGTCTGTGAATTTTATCTTGGGAACTTCTGGGCTAGCATGAACTTATCATTGAGTGCATACCGTGTGTGTTCTTTTGTGATTGGGTTACCTCACTCAGGATTATATTTTCTAGTTCCATCCATTCGCCTAAGAATTTCATGAATTCATTGTTTTTAATAGCTGAAAAGTACTCCATTGTGTAAATGTACCACATTTTCTGTATCCATCCCTCTGTTGAAGGACATCTGGGTTCTTTTCTTCTGGCTATTATAAATAAGGCATCTATGAACATAGTGGAGCATGTGTTCTTGCTATACTATGGTCACTTGATCTTTGGCAAAGGAGCTAAAACCATCCAGTAGAAAAAAGACAACATTTTCAGCAAATGGTGCTGGTTCAACTGCTGGTTAACATATAGACGAATGCAAATGGATCTATTCTTATCTCCTTGTACAAAACTCAAGTCCAAGTGGATCAAAGACCTCCACATAAAACCAGATTCACTGAAACTAACAAAAAAGAAAATGCGGAAGAGCCTGGAGCATATCGGCATAGGGGAAAATTTCGTGAACAGAATACCAATAGCTTATGAGCTAAGATCAAGAATTGATAAACAGGATCTCATAAAATTTCAAAGCTGACAATAGGACAAAATAGTAACCAACAGATTGGAAAAAGATCTTTACTCACCCTATAGCCGATAGAGGGCTAATATCCAATATATACAAATAACTCAAGAAGTTGGACTCCAGAAAAACCAAATAACCCTATTACAAATGGGGTACTGAGCTAAACAGAGAATTCTCAACTGAGGAATACTGAATGGCTGAGAATTGTGGAGCGAACAGAATCCTGCCTTCACTTGTAGGTCCAACACCTCATCCATCATTCACTAGTCACTTCTCTAGCAGATAAGATGCTAGAAAATCAGGCAGGACCTGCCACAACCGTCTTGTCACCATAAGGACAAATTCTGCATAAATGATTGAACAAACATCACGTAGGTTCAGTTAAGCAATGGCAGGAGGGATGAGTCAAACCTAGATCAACATTTATTCCTGGACTTTTCAGTTACGTGAGTAAAACTGTACTTTTTAAAGTTCAGTTTAAAGTTTTTCACAGTAAAACTGTGAAACAGCCTAATGAAATGTTCAACATCCTTGGTCATCAGGGAAGTGCAAATCAAAACAACCCTGAGATTCCACCTCACACCCATCAGAATGGCTAAGATGTGAAAGAGGATGTGGAGAAAGAAGAGCACTCTTCTATTGATGGTGGGATTGCAAGCTGGTACAACTACTCTGAAAATTAGTTTGGCCATTCTTCAGAAATTTGGACATTATACTACCTGAGGACCCAGCTATACCACTCCTGGGCATGTACCCAGAAGATACTCCAACATATAATAAAAAAAATATCTTCTGGGTGCTTATGGATCACATCACATCATTTTGTCAATCAGCATTAAGCCTCAATCCCTAAGAACAATGTCCTGAGTTTAGAAGCAGAAACCCAAACTGAGGTTTCATCACTGTGTCACACAGGATCATGGGAAACTCTTGGTTTTATAGGCTGCTGCTCCTCAAAGCCTCAACTTCAAGATAAGATTACAGAAGAAGGGGAAAGGAATGTCCTTAGACTACCAGGAGGGCATCGATGGACAGGGACCACAAAGGACACAGCCCTGTGTGCCAAGGAGACTGTGGTAGAACACTGTCCATAGCATATGATATACAGCTGGGTGGGGAGGGGAAGAGCAGCTAGACTAGTTCCAGGGGAGGGAAATTCAGGAGGAACTCTAAGCAAGTTTCTCCCATAACACAATTTCTTTGACAGCCACTTTGTTTAGCTGTCTGCAAATAATTCATTTGAGAAAAACTTGCCCATCTGGGAGACTGTACATTGAGATGCCTTTGCTCCACTAGCAGAGGTGAGCTCAGGCTTGTTACTTTTCTAATTTATTTCTTAAGTAGAGTGTTGCATCTTGATAGAGTGAGGCAAAAGCAAGATGGTCAGACAGTCATTTAAGAAGTAGCTGTTATGCTGCTATGAATTTCTTTAAGTGCTGCAAGAAAGAAATGTGATTCTTGACCTGTCTTGAAAAAGTAGTTTTACTCACGTAACTGAAAAGTCCAGGAATAAATGTTGATCTAGGTTTGATTCATCCCTCCTGCCATTGCTTAACTGAACCTATGTGATGTTTGTTAAATCATTTATGCAGAATTTGTCCTTATGGTGACAAGATGATTGTAGCAGGTCCTGCCTGATTTTCTAGCATCTTATCTTCTAGAGAAGTGACTAGTGAATGATGGGTGAGGTTTTGGACCTACAAGTGAAGGCAGGATTCTGTTTGCTTCGTTAGTTCAAGAGAATGGCAAGAAGTGGCCAAAGCATCCCCACATGTCCACTGTGCTTTCTAGTGTATTCCTTTGTTTGTGTGTATGAGTGTGCGGTACATGTATATATGGTATGTACATATTTTGTGTGGGTATGTATGATGGCCAGACAAAGATATCAAGTGTCTTCCTCAATCTCCTTGGAGGGAGGGCACAGAATTTCTCATTGAACCTGGAGCTCCACAGTTTGACTAAACAGGTTGGATAGAAGCCTTAAGGACCCTTCTGTCTCCACTCCTGAGTGCTGAGATTTCAGGAGCATTTTTCTGTGGCCAGCATTTTATGTAGATGTAGAGATCTAAACTCATGTCTCTGTGCTTATGTGACTAGCACTCTGCAGACTGAGCTAAACACTGTCTTTTACCTTATATATTATCCATGATTATTTATGCTTTCCATTATATTCCATTCCTCATCCTAATGTGTTCAATCCCAGGTCAGATAGCCAAGAGAAGTTCCAAGTTGTTGTAACTTAAAATCAACAAGTGGAACTAAGGCTTGGCTGACATGGATGCAGTTTTGCTCCTGCACCAACAAAGCTAGGGTGGACTTCTGTCTGGTTCAAGCTTGTCTGTAGAATCTGGAGTCCTTTGTATTATCTGGGAAGAGATATGACTGGCAGCTTCCTAGTTGACAACAGTACCAGATGAAAATTTTCAACAACAGCAGATGTGTTCCCATAGTCTTTATTCATGAAATGAGATTTGCAAAGGAGGTATTGCCTAGCCAGGAATCTCTGATGGAAACTTTCTGAGCCTTGAACTCTAGAACCAAGTTTGGGTCTTAGCTTCTGTAGACAAGTTTGGGGTGTTAGAGAGGCCCCTGTGCTCCTAAGCCTAGCTGACCTTTCTATGAAATGGGTGAATGATAGCCCTCACTTGACAGAACTAAGACAAGTGTTAAATGAGATGATGTGCAGAGCTTGACACCTTGCATTACTCGTGAAAACACCAGAATCCCTGTCATATGGGCTGCTGTCATTGGTGCTGTTTCTCATGGCTGCTGAAACAAATGACTCCCCTGCTATGCCTTAGCACAAGACAGTTATTATCTCACACTTCTGAGGTTCAGTTATTTTATTTGGTCTCAGTTTACTATGACCCAAGTTTTAGTAGACATCTGAAGACTGTAAAGAGGAATCCATATTCTTGTCTTTTCCTGCTTCTAAATGCCTCCCATGTCCTCTGACTGATATTGTCTTCCTCCGTCTCATAATCAGCAACGTTGAGCCTTTTTTTTTACTTAATTCAGCTATTGTTCCTTATCTCTGACAAGTTGTGTCTGTGTCTGTCTGTGTCTGTGTGTCTGTGTACATGCATATGAGTGTGCGCACATGTCCGTATGCACATGTGTACATTTAAAGATTTGTGAGAATCACTGTGCTCCTATGAGTAATCAGGTAGGACCCTTCCTGCAACCTCAAGGTCACATTAGCCTTTTTTGCTGGTTCTATAATATATTTGCAGGTCTGAATGATGAAAGTGTGAACATCCTCCGTGTCCATTGTCCTAACACATCCCCCCCCCCCCCACTGCTCTCTTTGTCACCACTGCCACAAATCAAAAGTGACATTCCCTGACCTGTGCTCTGATTGGGGACTGTGAAGGACATAATAAGGTGAGTCAGCAGAAGTGATTTCAATGGGAAAGGGACACTTGGGAAGGGCTGTGAGTTGGCAGGATTGAGGGACCAGCTTCAGAGGCACAAATCACATATTTCAAACAAAAAAAGCAAGACACAAAGTCTGACAAACACATGATGGCTTAAAGGGACAATGGATGTCCCTGCTGGGAAAATTGAGTGTTTTGTAGTTGTAAGAGTAGATTTGGGGATTAATCCATGAAGGATGAATTTGTGAGCTACTACCCAGAGCAGGTAATTTAACAAACGAAAAGGTACACACCCTTCGGAGATGAGACCCCTGAAGAAAAGCTGCAGTTTCATAGTCCCATTGATAAAGCCTGGGTTTTTTTTTTCTTGTTCTTGTGCTCCAATGACCACATTGTTTTATTGGTTCACTCCTGGAAGTCCTTCCTTTTATCCTCTCTCTGCCAGTGCCACTCTCTTCTGGGTCTCATTCACACTGGACCCAGTCCCCGTGTTCTTGGGATTCCTGCTTTGGGCAGTAAGGAGTCCATCTCAAGTCAGCCTGAATTGACTGACATCAGACACAGGTGGCAGTTCTTCAGTTGGGAAGGGATCTATTTGCATTGGTTACTTATTTGCCATCCCGATGGAATCCTGGGAAAAAGCACCTTAAGGAAAGATGTGTTTCAAGTCACAGTTTTAGGACTTTGGTCCATCATGGAAGGAAAAGCATAATGTTGAGAGCAGCTCATAGCTGAAGCCACAGGATGACAATGCTGGTTGCTCGCATGTAAATGAATCAGGAAGCAGGAGTGAGCAGTACATCTAAGATCTGCTTCTCAGAAACTCAATGCCTTCAACTAACAGCCCTGCAAAGGTCCCAGGACTTCCCCAAACATTGCTACCAACTGTACGCTAGGACACAGAAGGGGTAGTGATGGTATAAGAGGAGTAGACACAATATAAAGGGCCTGTGGCTATACAGTAGCACTCTTCCAGGACAGAAAGGAACCCTTAGTGGGTGTTAAGTAAGTCACTCTCTTCTCAGATGAGTCTGTATACATAGAGAATGAACTGTTAGACATCAGGAGAAATGAGATTCCAGGAGTGTGAGACCGCCAACTGTATGGGCACAGTGATGAGAAGCCTAACTCTTCTATTTTGCTTGCCACTAAAAAGTTGGAGCCTAGCCCACCTGTACTCCCAAGACTCTGGGTACTATTCCTAGAGGGGTGTTCACCCCCTTTATCCTGGAGGAAGCCACCACTGTTCTTGTCTGTGGAGATTCTGACCCACACAGTAATTTCTGTGACATGATATCTGGAGCTTGTGACATGATATGGGAATTCTCTGTGTGTTTGCGCTAAGACTGGGAGCAAAGGGCAGATACAGTATGTGACCTGCCAAGTATTAGATGTCAAATACTTGTGGTACCTGTACCTGCAGGATGCCCTGCAATGCTGGTATGCTAGGGCATCACAAGGACTCTGGCTCTTGATTTTTCTTGGGTCTAGGCAGAATCTCCAATATGATCTTGAACTATGGAATAAGTGGATAACATATAAAAAACTAAAAACAATCAATCAATCAAAAAAAAAAGAAGAAGAAAAAGAAAGGGAGATGTATCTCTCTGAGTCTGTTAGTCTTTTTGACTCACATTTCTCATCATCCTCCATGGCTTTTGTCTCCTCCATGGGCTCTCCTCCTGGCTTGCCATGGGTGGTTGTTCAGACTGCACATGGTATAAGATCTATCAGCTGTAAAAGGGCCACCAGACTCTCAGTAATTCATATAAGACTATAAACATTTGTAGAGATGTGAGTCTCACCACTGAGCCCCAGTGCATCAAGGGGGAAGGCTTTTGATATAGAGCCAGAGACACACTCTAACCACAGATGTGCTCTGAGCTTCTCTTGAGGCCTCTGTGCTTACTACTTGCTGGTCTTGTATGCAAAATCTTACTCCTGTCTAACACTGATGGGGCTTGGTGTGTGCAGAGCTTCCTGTCAGTTGCACGGTTCTCTGATGGGCAGGAAACACAAGCTTGAGGACACAGGAACTGTATGAGAGGCAACAACCTAGACTGCATAAAAGCCCTCAGCTTTTGGCGGCCAGAACCTCAAGCAAGGTTGTACACCAGGAAGGAAAGACAGCAACAAAGTCTGCAAAGCTCACTGTAACAAATAGAACTGAAAGTGGCATTTGGGAAGCTCTTCCCCAATCGGCCTCGTCTCTCACCTTACCTTCATGCTTACATACAGCGACTTGGGGTTCAGTTGACCCATATGACATGGCATACATTTGACATTCACTAACTGAAGAACAGAAGACTATAAGAGCTTCATGATGGAAGGGAAAAAAAAGATGGGGAGAGAAAACTTGCCAGCTAAGGTTTCTGTCCCTGTGCAAGAAGCTCACTCCATGCACCCTCCAGGACTTGACTACTAGCAGCCACAGGAAGGAGGACTCATTACTGCCTCATCCTCAAAGACCTGTGATTCTATCCTTAAGACCAATTGAAGACAGGACCCCTGCCCTGCTCCCCTAATCAGTGAAATGCAAGCTTGCTTTGCAAGTGACTGCTCCTGACTGGTACTTTGAAGTCTTCTGAGAGCATGCAGCAAAAACATCCTGGAGTCAGCTAGGACTCAGTGTCACTGTGGCTTTGCTTCTTAGATGAAAGGCTGACAAAACCTGTCAGAGATAGGAGAAGGTGTTTGCCAAGTATTTTACCAGTGTCCACAGGGTGTTTTCATCAAGGAGGTAGTGGGAGATGCTTCAATACTGTCCCTAGGGTGTCATCAACAGGAAGTCAATAGAAGATGCTTCAACACTGTCCCCAGGGTATCTGCAAGGAGGAGGTGGGAGATACTTCAACTCTATCCCCAGGGTGTGAGAGCTGATATAAACTGAAGAGTGTATGTGTGTGCATGTGTTTGTGTGTGTGTGTGTGTGTGTGTGTGTGTGTGTGTGTGTGTGTGTTCCATAACTAAGACTGGAAGGGCCCCAGAAGAATGAAGCTAAGGCCAGGGAAAGATGTGGCTCTAGGCTCTACTGATGGAAGATACTGATGGAAGATACTGATGGGAGATACTGATGGAAGATATGAGTCAGGCAACCCAGGTCCCTCCCACTCCCTTGTGAGGCTCCTCCTCCCTCTACAAGTGATTCACTCCTATGTTTACTTCAGGTAGCCAGAGAGCAGTTTGCTCCCATTCTCACTCTGCCCAGGCTTAAACCATCATTAAGTAATGCCCTAAACTGTAAGAAAGGGCAACTTTAGGATATGTTTCTCAGATATCTAATGAAACCTTGTGTCTTAGTTGGAGTTTTATTGCTATGAAGAGACACCATGGCCAAGGCAGCTCTTATAAAGGAAAACATTTAATTGGGGCTGGCTTACAGTTTCAGAGGTTTTGTCCATTATCGGGATGGGAAACCTGACAACAGTCAGAAGGTCATGGTGCTTGATGAGATGAGACTTCTACATCTTGATCTGAAGACAACCAGGAGAGTTTAAACATAGGACATCAAAGCCCATGCTCACAGAGATGCATTTCCTTTAACAGGGCCATACCTACTCCAACAAGGCCATACCTCCTAATAGTGCCACTTCCCATGCACAGCATTTTCAAACCACCACACCCTGCATGGGTGGTCTTCAGTCTTGGGAACAGGGATAAATGACTGTCTCATTTTTCTGAAGCCAATGGCAGCTTGAGTCTCATCTATATGGGATCACTTCTTCTATCATCTGTGGGCATCCCAATGAGGGAATATCAGGATACATTTCACAACTGATTCTGGGTGAAATCACATGGTTAGAAACAAGTGGCATAGGAACTAAAGTTGACCACTGAGAATTTCTACCATCTGAGGAAGAAACTTGTTTAGCTGTTGGACCATAGTGAGGCTCCAGAAAAATAATGGGCATGGAGGTGGAGAAAAGCTACCTAAAATACCTGCTTCTGTGGACCCTTGGAAATTGTCACAGTTTGGCTACAATAAATATGTTATGTTTTATGATGTGCCGAGTCCTTGACACTCCATCTCTCATATTAAAAATCTATGTTACCTTGTGGTTTGTGTTGTTGTTGTTGTGGTTGCTGCTGCTGCTGCTGCTGCTGCTGCTGCTGCTGCTGCAGTTTGGCTTATAGAAAGATTGCATCATTCTCTATAGCTTAGGCTGGCCTCAAACTCCTGTCTTAGCCTACTGAGTTCTAGCATTAGACTATGCCAACACACAGTCCTCTTCTCTTGAAATGGACCCAAACTCTTGCCTGTTCTTTGTAGCTGAATAGCACCTACATCCATGCTCAGGCTTGGAAAATGTCCTCAACTGTCCTCATACACCTTGTGCAGCAAGTTCGCTGATCTCAGACTCTTAAAGTGTTTCATCTTTTCTTTCTCTGTGCTATGAGCTCCTTTCCAAACCCTTTGATCCCAGATGATAGGAAAGTGATGACTCAGCAGGCCTTATTGGATTTTGCCTCACAATCAGGTATGCCTTTGGACCACACAATGGCAGATTCTGTATTACTATGACAAAAGAGTGGGTGGTAATCCCCAAAGATCTGCAGTGCAGATGCCCATCACCAACCTCAGCATTGGCATGATCCCTACAGAAGGAAGGCATTATCCCCATCACTTTCATTGTCCTCAACTTTAGTTTGCACAGAAACAAACACATGGCACAAACAGGGTCACCAGCTCACTCCAAGTCATTTGCTGGTAAGTGATGGGCCTGGGATTGACATTCAGGCAGGCTGGCTTAAACTTCTGCACTTACCTACTGTGTTATGTGCTCTTGTGGGGAGGGGGGATCCACACTGCTGAAGCTAGGGGAACCCATGGTTGTCTTTGAGTAGGGAAATGATGGGCTGACATTCTGGCCTTTGATGGAACTAATGGAAAGGTGAGGATGCATCTTAGTTAGATTTTTTTTTTTTTTACTGCTGTGAACAGACACCATGACCAAGGCAACTCTTAGAAGGACAACATTTAATTTGGACTGGCTTACAGGTTCAGAGGTTTAGTCCATTATCATCAAGGTGGGGACATGGCAACATCCAGGGACACATGGTACAGGAGTAGCTGAGAGTTCTACATCTTCATCTAAAGGCTGCTATCGGAATACTGCCTTTCAGAAGCTAGGATGAGGGTCTTAAAGCCCACACCCACAGTGACACATGTACTCCAACAGGGCCACACCTTCTAATAGTGCCACTCCCTAGACTGAGCATATATAAACTACCATGGAATGGATCTGGATTCAGATAGGCAGGTGGCTTTGACTCAGGCATTAGTGGCCAGCACAGATCATGTGTAAGCCTCAACAGACCTTAAAGGCATCCTGAGCTTCAGGCTTGGAAGTAAGTAGATCAGTGTGGTAGTTTGAATGAAAATGCCAAGCTCATAGGGAGTGGCACTATTGGAAGGTGTGGCCTTGTTCGAGTAGGCGTGGCTATGTTGGAGCAGGTGTGTCACGAGGGTGTGGGCTTTCAGGTCTCAGAAGCTCAAGCCTGGGCAGTGTGTCACTGTCTTCTGTTGCCTGAGGATAAAGATGCAGAACTCTCAGCTCCTTCTTAGCACCATGTCTGCTTGCATATCACCATGCTTCCCGCTATGACAGTAGTGGCTGAAAGCCCTTGGAAGCAAGTTCCAGTTAAATGTTTTCCTTTACAAGAGTTGCTGTGGTCATGGTGTCTCTTCATAACACTACAACCCCAACTAAGACAGCCAGATTACACTTTTAGATAAGAAACTACAGCTGAAGAGCTGTGACACACACCTGGAACCACTCAGTAAGCAGGCAGTCAAACCAAATTCTGAAAGTTCTTCCCTGCTTCCTGGTTGCAGAGGTGGGAAAAACTGATCCCAAGGTGTAGCATACCCAATCCCTGTCTGTAGGATTAGAATGGCTCATGTCCTGTCTTCCATAGTTCACATATAGTCATAACTTTGTCATCAGACCAGTTCCCAAGGCCCAGGTCATCATCATCATGGGGTAGATGTCGTCAGGGGATATAGCTGAGAAACAAATTAGCTCTGGACTCCTGGGAGGGATGATGGCAACTGCAAAGCTGTCATCTCTCCCCTACCTCTTCACTGAAATCCCAACAAATGACTGGGCATGGTATCTAAGACAATACTAATGGAAAAATTACAAGAGTCTCCTGGGCTAGGATGTGGGGATGAGCTTGAACAACCCCTCTTTCATTTTGTGGGGTATCATTTACATGTTTGTGGTTACATATGTGGTTACATACATTATGTTCTGTGTGGGCCTAGCTCACTTTGCGTGGTCATGGAGTCCTAAAGCCATCAAGGGCCTATGCTGGGGAAAATGAGCCCTGAAATTCAGGGAGTCACTTTTCTTTGCCGATATCGTATACTATGTGGTATCCTGAGCCCTGGAGGATGCTAGCTGCTGTGGGAAGAAGAATCTTATTCCTGCCAGGTTATCAGTCTCATGATTTCTGCAATGAGCTCCCACTTCCTTTGAGGCTGCAAAAGAGGTGGCAAACGATGCAGAAGAAGCTGGAGCATTCAACAGCTGGGCAGGCCAAAAATGCAGGGAGTATGAGGATATGACAGTGTGAGGGAGAATTGGCATATTCACAAGTACACACATGTGCACATTTGTGTATACACACTCATATGCAGATGGAGTACATGTGTGTTTCCAGCAGTACTGGGATCCAGAGGAGGAATCAAGCAAGATTATTTCTAGGAGAGGCCTGTGAAAACGGCTCAATGGGTAAAGAGCTTTCCAGACAAGCATGAGGACCTGAAAGATCTATTATTCCTGACCCTCCACCCCCCCAAAAAAGCAGGACACAATATACGCTCCTGGCAGAAACATAAGAATCCCAAGGATTTGTTGTTAGTAAAGATCAATTAATGGCCTCTGTCATTAATGGGTTTAGTTTTTCCTACCTCAGAAACCATGGAATAGGGAACAACTTTCAGAAGGTTCTGTGAGAGATGTGGTCTCAAAAAATAAAGTGGAAAGCAATAGAGAAAGGCAGCAGATTTTAAACATTGACCTCTGGTTTCCATATGTACACACACACACACACACACACACACACACACACACACACACACACAGACATGCATACATAACACATATGTGTGCATAACAAAGAATCACAAAACTTTACAGTGAGACATTCTGAGCCTCAGACTTTGAAGGAAAAATCTTTCATGCTGACTCCAGGAAGGGCTGATATTGAGTAAGATAAAGGATACTGACCCAGGAAGTAGAACGCTTAAATATAACTGTGCCCAGTTCATTGGGTAGCATCAGGAACTCAGCGCCCTCTCTGAGCCTCCTTTCAAGCAGTTGAAGCTCCAAAGCCAGAACCATGACGGAGGTTAGTGAAGCTTGACGAGGTTACTGTGGTTCACAGTCGTCCGTCCTTCAGGTTTGAGTCACTGTTCCATTAGCTGGTGGGCATGTAAGTGCAGGAACTGTAGCCATGCAGAACTGAAGAAAGCCTCCTCTCCCAAGGTCACAGCTCCCTCTGTTTGATAATGATCCAGTAGGTGACAAGTCAGTACAAGTCAGCGCCAGTCTGTTAGGCCTGGTTAGTCTAGCCCAACTTGAAGCTCCAGGATGATCCACAGAGGCCATCCTTGAGTCTACACTGCAGACCAGTTTCACCTGGAATGTCCTGTTTACCGTCTCCAGGCATCTGTCCTGTACACTGAATCTGTCTCAACACTTCCCTCTGAGAACCTGGATTAAGGCCCTCGTAACCCACTCTATGACACAGGTATCTGTGATCTGAGAAGTGGCCATTTAAATATTTCCCAGTCGGGCCCAGAAGGTAGGCACCCTTTCCTTTTTTTTTGCTTCCTCCATCATCCACAAATATGATGGACTTATCTTTCTATCAGCTGGAGAGTTCTGTCAAAGCCCTATGCAAACCAGGTCAGTGTTACTATCTTACCTTCAAATCACCTTAGGTGACTGTCAAGATCTATGTCCATGTACTTGAGACTGTGCTCAGCCTGAAATGTGACCTCAGATAGGTATCTCATGCCCCTGGAGATATTCTTGAATCTGTCCTAGAAGGACTTGTATTACCTTTGGGCCTATCTAGCAGAAGCCACCTCAGAACAGAACTTGCAACCTTGAACTTGGAGTGACCTATAAACCTCATGGATCCTCTGTTCATGTATTGCTAGAAAAAAGACTGCAAGATCCCAGAGAGGAAATTGAGATGAGTCACTCTCTTCAGATGTGCTTTATTAAATGAGCAAGAACATCATCCAGGAAGCAACGATGGAACCCTAGAGAGAGACAGGTCATTCAATTCCTATCCTCTATAAAAAAAAGATGGAGGAAGGGCTGAAGGAAAGGGGCCTGAAATTCTAGAGAACAAAGGTAATTCTTTGTTTTTATATGTGTGGGTATATATGTTGATAACTGTATGTGGTGCTAACTGCAGATGTGTGTGGCCTGATTTCTAGGAGGGGGCAGTTAGAAGATGTATAAGGAAAGAATATGTGAAATGGGAGAGAAAATCGCTATGCCTTCCTCTCTTAGAGAGTCCTGAGGGGCTGGAATGAGACATGGAATGTGAATACCACAATGTGAGGTTATAAATGAAAGTTTTTTACTTATGATTCACAACTTTGGAAGATCGAAATGTAAGATTAGATGGCTCTATGCTTAGGTTTCCATTAATGATGATGGATGATGAGATGAAAGGATCACTTAGAGAAACAAACTACCCCATCTCAAACTGAGAGAAATTAGAGATCCATGATCCAGTGTGTGGACATCCCCCAATGACCTAAAGAACACCCATTAGGTCTTCTCCTAAATTATAATAGCAACTCCTACGATGGAAACTCAGAAAACCAAATCTTTAAGTATGGCCCTTTAAGGAACACCAGACATCCAAATTGTAGCTCCTTACCTCAAAGGTGAACCTCTTTCCATACACAGCTCATGGTGATTTTCTCTTTTACTCTTTGGATATGGAGTTTTGTAAAGCCATGTGAGTGAGACATTAGAGACATCTGCTTGGATGCTTCTGGGAAAAATGCTTCTGATTTTATTCAAAATACCTTCCATATCCTCAGCCATTGCCTCAGATCGGCCAGAAAACAAAAACCAACAACACAACACAACACAACACAACACAACACAACACACTTCTGACAGCATCTCCATACAATGAAGATAGTAGGGCAAAAATGCTGAAAATGGCCAAGGGCAAGGATGGAGAATCTTGGGACTCATGATAAGACTACTGAGCTAGAGAGTGATCCCTGGCACCGACCACCTTCCTCTCATCCTCGGTGAATTTGAATTCCTTCTGTCTGTGCAGCTTTGAATAGAATATATTTTTGCTTGTAGCCTATACATTCAAACTAATGTTAAAATTCAGTGAGAATCATAGCAAGTGGGGCTAGCACACTAGAAGAATCTAGAAAGAAAGCTAGGTGCATGGTACTGTGACACCTATTGTATGTCTGAGCTCTCACACATTGCTGCCTTTTCAGCACTGATCTGGATGCTGAGCCTATAGGACTTTATGTTTGCCCAGAGACAGGAAGCTGCATTTGTAGGACATGGTTGGGAATCTTGTCTGAAGCAACCAACTTGACCAAGCTTACTGTGACTCTCAAGGTCAGTAGTTTGAGGGGCAGCAAAGGACAGATCTTATTACATCTCCATCCAGCTGTAGTTTCTCTATTACATGATTTTATCTTCCTTGCCAAAAAAATAATAATAGTAACAATAATTATTTTTTTTAAGTTTTGATGATGATGTATTTTTAAAAGCTACAGAAAAGGAAAGCAAGACAAAAGAAAGGTACCGAGAAGCTCCCCCCCCCCATTATTATTATTTTAATAAAAGGTTTCACTATGTAGCCCTGGCTAGCCTAGAACATGCCATGTAGATAGACTGCTTTTGAACTCACAGATATCTACCTTCTTCTGCTTCCTGGTTATGGGGACACTATACATGGTCTTGAAATCATTACTAATAAATACACTTATAATTACTATGTGATGCCATTAGTTGACTTTGGTCTATACAATATTTCCTGCATCCCAGGTCAGATGCTAATCATATGCAGTGTCATCTTCATCCAGAAAAGCTATTCACACAAGGTATGGGAACTGATCTCAAGGTTCAAAGAATGAATGGATGTACCCCAAACCCTACATCCTGAGTGGAGATGAGCCGAGCTAGGACCCTAATGTAATTCTCTTTGGTTTCACTGCCCCGAGAGAGAGGAGTTGGCAGAGTAAGCAAAGCATCTGTTTTGGATTTGCACCAGTTACTGAAATATCCTAGTGGTAAAAAGGACAGAATTCTACCCTTGGAGCATCAAGGATCTGTGACTGAATCTTCCTATCTCACTATTGCTAGGGGCAGATAGATCATCATTGTTTTGAATTATTTTCTTTTTCTCTTTGAGTGGTAGTTTGGCTTTGTTTTTAACATCTACAAGGGAGCGTAGTACTCAACCTTAAGCAATTAATTTCCAACTGAAATAACAAATGCAAAATTGCCCAGGAATAACAGCTGTTAATAATCTATTTTAAGTGCGCACATTTATCTGTCCATCCGTCGGTCTGTCTGTCTATTCATTATCTTTCATTCACCTTTTAAGTTAATTCTGGATCTGCAGGAGGCAATATTGGTTCTGGTTCTGGGTTGAAGACTTCACACACTTACCAGTTAGGAAATACTGGGTATGTGTTTAACATCTGTCAACCTCATCTTCCACTCAGGACAAAAGTCCCTGTCTTGTGGCAGACACGTGTTAATTGCTTTACGTGTATTAACTCATTCAGTCTTCCCAACAGAGAACTCAAATGACAAAATCTATGACGAGGTTTTGTTTGTTTGCATTGAGACAGGTTCTTACATTATAGCTCAGGCTAGCCTTGAACTTGCCAAGTAGCTGAGGATGACTTTGATCTCTTGTACTCTCTATCTCTGCCTTCCAAGCACTGGATTACAGGTATATAGAACCACAACCACAACCCATCACCCATTTAAAAAAAAAAACTTTAATAAACCACAAACAGACAATTCTCAGCCTGGTAATTGTTCGCTTTGAAATGCATAGCTACTCACCCAGTTAATAATGAAAAATGTAAAACTTGTTCTTGCAAGAGAAAATGGCAAATGTGTTTTCTATTATATAATTTTATTCAATATTATCTTGGAGGTTCCAGCTAATGCAATTAGGAAGGAAAAGGGAAAAGAAAAAAAAAAAACAATAAGAAAACGGAAGGAGGAAGGGAGGTTGTATAGACTTTATCACAAAGAAAGGTGTAAAAACATCTCACGAGGCTATCAAGAAGGCTCAGTGGTTAAAAGCATTTGCTAGCCTTGGCGGAAGAGCCAGGTTTGGTTTCCAGAACCCACCTTGGGCAGCTCACAACCATTTGAAATTCCAGCTCCAGGGGGATCTGATGGTCTTCTCTGGCCCCTCTAGGTACCTGCATACACATATTCAGACAGATACACATATACATAAATAAAAAGTATATCTTTAAAAGTATTCTAGTTGCATATGCTGTGACCATTTGCATAAAATTCTAAGGTTTCTCTGCTAAAAACTCTATGAGACCTAGTCAATGAATTCATCCTGATGGTGTAGTACAAGATCACATTTAAAAAATCAAATATATTTCTATAACAATTAATGAATGTTCCCAGAATAAAATTAAGAAAAACAGTTTGCTTATAGTACAGCATAAAAAGAAGCAATTAACTAGAAACAAATAAAAAGAAGAAATTATCTAGAAACAAATTTACCAAAAACAGCACAAAAATTACATTTTGTAAACCACAAAACACTGTGAATCAAAGTCTACATAAGTGGCCAGGCCTCTCATGCTCATAGATTGGAGACTTAAAATTCCCAGCCAAGTGGTGGTTCTTCAAGTGGACTTCATATTAGCCACACACCTCTCTGGCATTACTATTATTAGTTTCTGAAGAAACTGACCTGATCCTAGAATGATGTAGAAACCGAAGGACCCACTACATCTGAAACAATCCCGAAAAAAAAAAGCAGAAGAAAAGTTGGGGAACTTATGCTTCTGAATTCCAAAAATTGCAGACACCAAGCTGGAGAGAAGCCATGGAGCCTGTGCAGTCATCAATAGTGTGTGCCTTAGTTCAACACGGAGAAGAACATTATGTTCAACAACGGTAAGGGCCAAGTGTATATCCCCATGCAACACTGTGAAGTTGAACCATTTCTTCACACCATACACAAACCTTGTTTCGAAATGATTAATAGACCCATGAGAAAGGGCCAGGAGATGGAAAAAAAGTGGTATATCTTCATGACTTCTGATTAGGTAAACCATCCATAGGCATGATACCATGAGCTCAGACTGAAGAGTAGATAGATTTGGCTTCTTTAAAAATTAAACATTTGTGCTTAAGAATGACTAGTGACAACTAACATACAGAATGAAAGTTGTTATAAGGAACTTATCAGCACATCAGAGAAAGAGAAAGAACTGTTAAAAGCAATACAGACAGCTAACAAGCACCTAAGAAGAGGCTCTGTACCACTCACTGTAGGCCAGTGTTAAAGATAGTATGCACCGAGGAGGCACGAGGCAGGAGGCACTTGGCTGCACATCCTTGCAGGCTGTAATATACACAGCAGATAAAAATGCCAATGAGGGTGGGAGATACGAGGACCCTCACACATTGCGGCTTGGAGTGTAAAAGAGTCTGGAAGTCCTCAGACTATAAAGTTACCATATGATTCATCAGTTCCAGCCCAAGGTACACAGCCAAGAGAAAAGAAATTGATGTTCACATGAAATCTTGCTTACAGATGCTTCCTGTAGGCTTATTCAGAAAAGTCAAAGGTAGAAAAATGCAGTGAAGTTATACAGAGATAGAATGTGGATTCTCAGTTATGGGAAAGTGACTTTGCATTTAGGCTCAACTCCAGAAGGGTAAGCCCCTGGGAAGCTCACTCAGCCTCTAAAGGGTTGGATTTCTGTAACTTTCAAAGGCAAACACACGTGAAAGTACCAAGTCCAGTGGCTCCTCCTGACTGTTTATTTTTTTTCCTTTTTCATAATGGTGGAGATTCTAGTATTGCTCTATGCACCTGGAGGAGATTAAACAATGAGGTAGGATTGTTAATTAATTATTAATTCCTAATAGTGAGAATCATGACAGAGAAGTGGTCTTGCAGAGAGGATGGCACATCACATCTGCCTTTTCCAGTGCTTCTCTAACTCTACACAACCCAGCCTGGAAGGGGGAGACATGGACGACAAAGGATTTTCTGGGCAGCTGAGTTTGGCTGGAGCCAACCCCTATGCCTAGCTCCCCATCCACATTTGGGTTTCCCACTGGGTTCAGACTGCTTCTTCATTGTTGGCAGATCTCTTTGGCTCAGAACACAGCATTCTGATAAGTCCAATCAGTGCTGGGAGTCCTTGGGAGGTCAAAGAGCCTGGGGCCCAAGTGTTGTCTATATGGTGACAGCAACCAGATGCTGTTGGCAGCCAGAGCCAGGGGATGAATAAAATGCTAAATGAAATGGCCAGATGCCCAGGGTCCTCTCCTGTTCCTGGCCCAAAGAGACAGAGGAGGAAATCCCAGAAGTTCCACCGGTCCTCATTGCATGTGTGGGACTTATCTGGAGTGACACCCTCAGCCAGCATTCCATTTCTATTCTGGGAGGGTCTGGGCAGAGGCAGCCTGAGGACCAGCTGTTAAGAGAGGGAGGAGTGAGTTTCATGATATGTGGGGTTTTAAGCTTGCAGGCAGATATGGAGCTTATCCATCCACAGCAGTCTGATGGAATGCATGGAATGGAGAATAGACGGGATATAGAATAAAAGCTTATAGCAAACTATTACATGTTAGGTTTCTCCAACCGAGCAGAAAACTGACTTGGGATTTCAGTAAAAGCTATACAAATATGCAATTGTACTTAATCATCAAAACAAAGTCATTTTACTTTTCTTTCCTTTTGCAAATAAGGAAACCAAAATTACTGCCATGGGCTCAGTGGTGGAGGAAGAGATCGAAGCTACCTCTCATGTTGATCCTGTTCTAAGCAGGAGGTCAGATTCATCTGTGAGAGGTAGAGCTGTACTGTTAGTGTGGCTGGCTATGGATACGCCCAGGAAGGTTAGTTAGCCAGGGCAAAGTGGAAGGAGGAAGGATAGTGGCTGGAAGGAGGTGGAGTAGGGAGCCCTGGAATCTGTTTGTACTTCTACTTCTACTGAAAGCCCAAGACATCTCTCTGGAGAATGAGGGACCCAGTGTGGACAAATGGGCTCATTCCTACCAGGGGCCTATAGTCAGCTGATGGATCACTCAGTCTGATAGGAAATGGACCTTTCTCCTCAGAGACTGAATTGAATTCTGAGTTCAAGATAAGTTCAAGTATATTCGGTTCATCAACTGACACCTCAAAGATTCCTCAGGAAGTGTTAGAGGAGAGTATAACCTTTGGCCCCCGTCTTGTTGTTTTATCCAAAACCCATGCTAGTAGATGGGGAGATTCATCAATTCACATCTGGCTTGGAGATCAAGAACAGGAAACAGCCTGGAGGAGATGATTTGAGAAAAGGGGGAAAGCCTTCAGCAAAGACTAATGTCGGGACGTTGCTCATGTTTTTCCAGGTGGACACTGTCTAGCTAAGTCCCCTGATTGAAACACTCCCTCCTGGAGGGAGGAGGAAGGCTCATCAGATTCGGGAAGGGAGTGAGCCTTACAAGGCCAATAAGCTGGTGAAGGCTACAACCCAGGGCTTCTCCCGACAGTTACATAAGCAGTAACTGTGGTTGGGGATGGGAGACTCCTGGTGAGGAAGCTAATGGAAAGAGGCACAGAGCAAAGCTTCAGGCTGCAACTTCTATGAGTTGTCACCTGGGCCACAGGAGCCTCTGACTCAGGAGCCTCTGACTCCTGTAAGTTAACTCTAATAAACTCACTGGTGAGCTAGCTAGACCTGTGCAGAATGATTTCCTTGGTCTGCTATTGCTCTCCTATGTGGAGTGAGTAGGCTTTTGTTTAGGTCTCCTCAGGAGAAGGTACATATTGGTGGATATGCCCCAGACATCTGCACTATGGAGATGCTGGCTTGGTGAGAATGACTACTGGAAGCACTCTCCAGGGAAGCTTATGAAGGAGTGGCTTCCTATCACAAAGTCACTAAAATCAACAAGCTATTTCCTGCTGCCTTCTTTGTTTTCTGTGGTTTTTGAGGAATGTATGTTTCACATCTGTCATTTCCATTGCCGACTGATCTCCACACCTAATTCCTGTGCGGGTTCGCCAGATTTTAAATCACATGACTGTCCTAAAGCAGCAAGGGAGGCTGGGAAGAGTTGGCATGGTTTGTCTTTTTAAATTCTTAGAAGCCATATTTATTTGGAAAAGAATCAGCCACGCAACAGGGATGGACAAGTGGGAAGGATTAGCCAGTCCTGTCTCACAAGCTCTTTTACTAGGATGCAGGGCTGTTTTTGATCTGGAAGTGGGCAAAGAAGGGAAGCTCCATCCAATTCCTTGTGTCCTCAGTAAGATCTCCAAGATCTTTGCATTGTTTTTGGAGGTGCGAGGTACTTGAGGAGTGGATCAGAAGGCTCCAGAATCCTTCTGTTTGTCCCGCCACCTAAGAAACTTGGGCTCGGGTTCTTGGCCAGTTAGCTATTGGTCCAGACAATGCTCGGAAACATTTAGTCCCTTGATGTCAGAGACACTTGGTCTCTACCCTTCTCCAGACCCTAACTTAAACTTCAAATGTAGTTATGAATAAAGTATAGTTTCTATTCATTCCCCAGAGTGGCATTCTTTGTATTGTAAAATGTTAATCAGCTTTGTGTCACTATAACAAAATGCTTGGGGTAATTCATTTATAAAGAGAAAAATGTTTGCTTTGGCTCTCAGTTTTGAAGGTTCCAGTCCATGACTGATAGGCTTCATTGTTTTGGGTTTCTAGTGGAGATTTTGGGCCACAGTGGCAGAAGTATGTATTAAACTGCTTATATCATGGACATGAAGCCAAAGAGACATCATTGTTTGAGGTCTTATAACCCCTTTCAAAGATCTGAAGACCTCAGTATAGGCTAAAGGTCCCACTATCTCCCATCAGCCTTGCAGATCAAGCCATCAACACAGAGATCCTTGGGAGACACTTATCCAATCATAGCAGGGAGTAAGAAGCATTTCAAAGCAAAGATGCTGTTAGGATGAATTTGTATAAGGAAGTCTTCCTGGAGGAGAAGACAATGGAGCTGAAGTTAAATGTAGGAGCTTATTTAGCAATCAGATGAAAAAAAAGTATTAAAATCATTGGAGCTGTTCATGTAAATACCATCAACTCTCTACTGGGCCATGAGAGAAACGTATTTCCAAGCTCTCCAGAGAACTTTGGCCAAGGAAATGTGACTTAGATGGAAAGCTGACAAAAACAGTTTTCCACACCCTCCTTCTTTTGTGATTGTATTAGTGAAACTTAATGCTGGAATGCAGCCTCTATCAGCTTGAGGAGTCATAAAGTTTCTATAATAAACAGACATTCTCCTGTCCCCTGCTTCCTAATGACTACCCTGATCGTGGTCTTGTGGATGAGAGTTATGGAACATTTGTTTCTGGAGCAGTACTTTGTCACCATGACTAATTCATAGAGGTACCATAAAAGGTAGACAAAATAGTACCCCCCCAAAAAAAAATGCCTGGAGGCAAGAAATAGATCCTTGCCAATCAATAGCTCAAGGTGGCTATTGAACAAATCACGGTGCTGGAAATGGACAGCAGAAGACAGGCAGTGGCTTTCACCTGCTTTGTAGAAGGTTTCATCTAGGTCCTATGAGCATCAAGGATTCATTGGACTTTCATTTCAGAAAAATCACCCCAGCCGCAGTATAAAGAATGAGAACCCCAGATGAAGCTGTTTTATTAGGTAAAATTAAAACTGAAAAAAAAAAGTTTTTTTTTTTCTGTTCCCCCTCTCCCAAGACAGAGTTTCTCTGTGTATCCCTGGTTATTCTGGAACTTGCTCTATTGACCAGTCTGTCATTCAACTCACAGAGATCTTTTCGCCTCTCCCTCCCAAGTGCTGCGATCAAAGGCATACACTACCATGCAGCTGAAAAAGATGTGAATCTACCAGACCTGGTGAGAAACTGTGTGTAAAGATGAAGAAAAAGCTCACATTCCTTCTGCCTACACGCCCCTCATTCACTTAGCTTGCCTGCACTTGCATTACCATCTCTGACTTAGAATGAGCAAATATATTCTCTATAAAGGAAGAAACTGAGCCTCAGAGAATGACAGGAAGGCTTTCTTTATATTCACAGTGCTGGAGCTGAAGTCTCCCACAGTAGAGCTGATCTCCTTTCTATAATCCACCCTGACCTGGCTCACTTATAATCTTTAGGGAAGAGAGTAAGATTTTGTGGGGGAGGGATGTTAGACAAATACAAAAAGGTGGGAAGTAGACCTGATGCTTTCTGGGCAGAGAGTTCCAGCTGATTTAACTAGGGCTGTTTAGGAATATGCTGCACACATAAAAAGCAATGCATTCAAAGGAAGAATCTTATACCAAAGTCTGGATTTATAAGACACAAGTGAGTAATTTTTGAGCCATCATAAGGTTTTCTTCCCTTCTTATTTTATCAAAGTATTCTTCATGGAGTTGTTTCAAGGAGAAATCTTGGTCTCCCATGATGCTTTTGAAATGCAATTTACTGCACACATGTTATTAGTGTTCCTGTGCTTATTATAAAGCAGACACTGGTGGCACTATGTCAGTGTGAGATGTCATTAGTTGGTCCAGTTGCTTTCATAGTGATTTTGAACAGAGACACAAGAAACAGAGTCAACCTTGTGTTTTAAAATGTTCCAATGTCTCCCAGTCAAACTCATGGGAAAAAAACAAAAACCAACCAATCATCCAACCAACTAAAAAACTTTGAAATTTTGAGGACTTGCAGAGGAGGCAGCTGGGATATAGCCAGCTTCTCCTTTTGGTTCACTTTGCTCTTCTAAGTGGGAAGATGTATGAGTCACTGGCTTGATACAGATGCAGGTAGCCCTTGAACTATAATGAGTCTATGTCCTGATGAACCTATTGTAGCTGGCATTGCATCTAAGACACTTGACTAACATCACAGGTAAACCAGCCTCCGCGCATCCATGTCAGTCTACAGATGGTCTATAGCACCTGGTGCAAAGTCTGCTTTGTAAAGTGAGGCTGTTTCACACCATTCTACAGTAAAGACACCAAAATACGCCATCAAAAATTTGAGGTCTTGCACATTTATTTCATTATTTTCATTGCAGTTAATTTTCTTTTTAAGCTGCGGAAGCTTTTCTAAACCTTACTATTGCATAGAAACTCCACACACAGCCAAATAAAACCAAAGAGGGGGCAGAGATGCGTGTATGTGGCTACCCTCCTGTGGCTATTTCTTTTCTCCTTTGAAAACCTCTGGGAAACCAGGCTGCAGAGAAATCAGGAATCCATGGGGTTAAATAAATGGTCACCCTGCTGCCTTCTGGCACACCTGTGAAGGTGTTAATGGCTAACTTATATCAGCCACTTAGCTCTAAGCGTGAAGGATAACTACACTCCCACTTCATGTTTCTGCTTTCTAATCTATAAAAAACGGGCTTTCATACTGCTTTGGGTGGGTTCTGATAATTAAAATGTAGCCATTGCATTGTTTAGAGTGTTTATGTATTTAGTATAAAAGTTACTCTCCATCTCTGTCTCTGTCTCTCTCTGTGTCTCTGTGTGTCTGTGTCTCTGTCTGTCTCTCTGTCTCTCTGTCTCTCTCGCTCTCTCTGTCTCTGTCTCTCTCTCTCTCTCTCTCTCTCTCTCACACACACACACACACACACACACACACACACACACACACACACACACCCCAACATTTGCTCAGTATTAAAGACATGCCAGAACTAATTGCGGCAGCACCTTATGTATCACTCCCTTAATTGTTGCGACACCATAGCTCATGTCCTCCTGTGCGTTTGCAGATGAAAACCATCAGTCTCCGACTGAGTCACTCCTTGAAGGTCAAGAGGCTAGAAGTGATGAATAGGTACCCAGAAGTTTTACTCATATTGATTACCATCCTGGTCTGAAAATTGAATAAGGTTTTCCAAGGAGGCAGAATTGTGACAGACCTAAGAGTGACCAATCCATACCTAAGCTGTTAGCCTCTCGTGTTAAGGCACTTCATTTGGGGCTTATGCCAGTTTGAAAAGAGGCTTCCATCACTAGCCACAGAGAAACCACTGGCATACCCCTCCTAGGAGGAGCTGACACTTGAGGTAATCTTTATTGTCAAGAACAGATAATATGGACAGAGGTACTTTTTAAATTTTGATTCGGACAGAAAATGGGGGCTGCACTGTCACATGTGCCAGATGTGTCACAGATGACTAATAAAACTCCTGCATGGCAGCATAGATGTTAACTCTGTAACAAGTAATTACCAGTTTTAAGCCTCAGGTAACCGGGTGAGAATTGACAGACAGCATTGGCTGGCCACTTCCTGCATATCCATCTTCATGTCCATCCCTCCATAATCAAGATCTCTTTAAATTACCTCTCCTGCATCTTAGATAGAGACAACAATGGTGATCTTTAGGAGGTAGATTCTACAGTTTTCTTCAGCTGAAGCACTTACAGACATAGAGACACACATGTCATTAGGAGTCATATGGAAGGAATGACTATCCTTTCAGGACAGCCCTAAGGCGTATTGCTGAGACAGAAATGCCTGTGCTTACGTGGCTGGTGTCCTGTACTAGTTTAGTGAACAGGGCCAAAATGCTGGGAATATAGAAGCCTTTGACCCAGAAGGTTTTCTTGGTCAGCTGGCTGGAGATCTGGGGCTTATTATCAGAGATAACAATGAAAGGAATCTCTCCTATATTACACACACAAGAAAATGCTATCTACTTGTCCACCTGTAAATTCTGCCCTTGCCTTTATGCAGTGTGGGCTTCGGATCTGAGTAGAGATTTAAGCCTCACTGTGGCGTTTAGCATATCTTTTGATCTCTCTGCCACACTTTGCAAACAGCCTGCGCATATTCCTCTCTGAGCCACCTCTTTGGTCTGATGAGCAAGTGGTGGCAGTCTCTCTGGGGATGTGTCAGTACAAAGCTGCGGGTAAGAATATGAAGTGTTTGGATGCCATGTTTGAGACTGAAGGAAACCCCATTCCAAGACATCACCATATCCTATCTCCCTGCATCTCCAGACACTCAAAGAAGGTGAGGCCCATATTAAAGGCATGTTGTCTCACCCCAAAATCCAGATTAAGGTCTTGTGTTTTTCTACCTCAAAGATCCTCATTAGAAATGAATCTGCCGCCTTTTAATTAGGCAAAACTCCTTCAGAGTATACCCTCAAAATTTGAATTTTAGTTAATTCCAGATGCAGTAAAGTTGACAACCAAGAATACCCACCACAAAGTCACTCCGTATCTCCTTATGCCATGATATGCTCATACCTAGAGTTTTCAGTTCAGTGTATTTGGACTTTGTATCTCTAACTGCCAAGTTATATCTGTGCTGCTAGTCCATGGAACATGCCTTGGAGATTATAGCTCTCTGAGAGCAGACAAGAAATATAAATGTGGAACAGGCTTGGGGTTATAATCTAGGCTGCTGGTGGAGTGAGATGTACTCCCCCTGTTCACTCCAGGGCCTAAGTTAAAGAGTAACACTGCTCCCCATGACATTCTAGTAGCATGTGGTTAGAGTGCAAGAGCATAAGCTAAACCATTCATGTGTATGTAGCTCTTTTCTGACTTTGCATCAGCCTCATTCCATTGTCCAGAAGAAGGCTTTGATCTGAGGCCAACTCTGATGGGTGCAGAGAAAGGCCCTTTTCCCATGGAGACACTGTGAGGGAGGGACAAATTCACAATGGAAGTTATCACTCCCATTAGATGGTGAAGTGTTGGAGTAGCTATCTGTATTGCTTACCATGGCATGAATGGTGAAGTTAGAGCTGGTCTGTATTGGCAGGAAGAGACCTAAGTCCGTCAAAGCAATAACAAGCTTTCTCCAGATTCTCAGAGGCCACAGGGAGGAGGGAGAGTGTGATCTC
>LR749668.1:1398924-1567238 GCA_902729485.2 Mus minutoides | reverse complement strand
AGGGACAAATTCACAATGGAAGTTATCACTCCCATTAGATGGTGAAGTGTTGGAGTAGCTATCTGTATTGCTTACCATGGCATGAATGGTGAAGTTAGAGCTGGTCTGTATTGGCAGGAAGAGACCTAAGTCCGTCAAAGCAATAACAAGCTTTCTCCAGATTCTCAGAGGCCACAGGGAGGAGGGAGAGTGTGATCTCGGCACACAGACGCACTGACAGCTGAATTGTGACTTTGCCCAGCTGAACTATCTTGGGAAGGGACCCTATGAGCCTCAGTTTACCTTTTGGAGAATCAGATATGTGAATACTTAACTCACAATACTGAAGTAAGAATTAAGAGTAGCCCAGGTCCATTGTGCCTAAGATGAACTTTACCTGGACTGGGGTGAAGAGGCTGTCTTTTCTGATCCCAGGGCCCTGAAAATACTAGAAGAACTAGAAACCCAAGATATCTGATCAAATGTTTTCTTAAGTGTTGTCCAGTTGCTATTACTTCACGACAGGGTCCGGAGCCTGATGTTTCCTATTGGCTAGGTCAACACTATGTGGATTGTGTTGTATCAAGCATTGCCACCTCTGTTCCTTCCCTAGAAATACAGACATAGGCGTCTTTTAGTTGTATCTAATAAGACTTTAGTAAATCTACGTTTCCCTTGGAATCTTTGCTTTAAAGGCTACTTTCTCTTCTGTCATATCTTGTCAATAGAAGACATTATTATTATGGTCAAGTTGTATCAAGGCTGTTCATTGGTAAGAGCTCCTTGTTCTATGTCATGTTCTTTTTATCCATCCAACTCAATGATCCTACCAAGTCAATGCTCATCTCCCCATGAATTGTGAACCTCAAACTAAAGGCAATTGGCAATCAGTCACAGTAATTCAGGTAACCTTACTGAAGTCCTGCTATGGGCCAGGCACAGTCACATATTTTTGGGTTTGTCTTCCAAGCATCCACCCCACCTTTCTTACAGAGATTCATTGTAGGTCAGTACTAGAGCCTTTTCTCTTGTACTCATAAAACAGGATCTGTGGATGGGAAGGAAGGTGGATAACACCTCTAACTGGCTTTAGAGGCTAGGCATATGAGCCAGGCCAAACAGAAAAGAGTATCTTCCTGGTGGATCATGCATAGATTTAAGTTAATCAAAAAGTGACACAAATTGAGAGTTATTGTAGCTCTCTCTCTCTCTCTCTCTGTGTGTGTGTGTGTGTGTGTGTGTGTGTGTGTGTGTGTGTGTTTTCATCAGAATGTTTGCCAAATAAACAATTACGGTTATGAGCTTGTTGTTAACAAGGTTGGTAGACTTGAAGTTAAACTTGGTTGAGAACAGAATAGATATAGAAGACAGAAGCAATGTGAGCTAGTATGGGTATCCTATCTAGGTCACTTCTAACTGTGACTTTGGAGTTTCTGGTAGAGAGAGGTGCTGTGATGGATGGGGAGAATGGAGATGGGCTGGGAGGATTGGCTGAAAAGGGTAGTGGGGAACAATTAGGGGTCCTTTGGTCTCCTATAGGCTCAGTCTCAAGAAGATGGAACAAGCTGGGTGTGCTAGGCATTTTTAAGAATGAGGTAGAATTCAGTATCAGATCTTGATCATAAGCTTTTATTCAGAAGGAAATTTTTATTACTGCTTCTATAGCGTTACCTGTTGTGGATCTATTTACATTGCTTTTATCACCTCGATTTAATTTTGGCAGGTCATACTTGCCTAAGAATTTGTCCGTTTCTTCTAGATTTTTCTTGTTTTTATGGTTTTAGAGCTTTATTGTAGAGAGGCGTGGAGAAAGGGAGGAGGTAGAAAGAGGGAGAGAGGCCAGCCATAGCCACGTGGAGAGAGGGGGGAAAGGGGGAGAGAGAAGGGGGCTAGAGAGGAGAGTAAGAAAGATGAGAGCTTAAAGAGCCTAGATTTTTCTAGTTCTTTGAAATATAAACTTTCAAAATAGTGTCCAGTGATTCACTGGTTTTTATTGCTATGTGTGGTAACAGAACACCTCCATTACATTTCTAATTTTATTAACCTGTGCCTTCTCTCTCTTTTGATTAATTTGGCTAGGAGATTACTCTTCATATCTCTTTGAAGAACCAACCATCTTTTGTTTGGTGGCTGTTCTTATGTATTTTTGTGCATGCATATATGTGTATGCATATGCATGTACATGTATGTACGTGTGAGCATGGTAGCCAGGGACAACCTTTGATGTCGTTTCTCAAGCACTTCGGCATACTTTTTGAGAAATGGGTGCTCAATGGCTTGGGTGTCACTGATTAAGCCAGGCTGCCTGGCCAGCAAATCCCTGTAATCCCCCCCCGCCCCCAACTCTACCTTCCTACTACTGGAAAATGCAAATGTGTACCACCCTACCCAGATTTTTTTTACATAGGTTCTGAGGATTGAACCCAGGTCCTCTAGCTTGTAAAACAAACTGGACTATATCCCCAGACCCCTGTTGTCATTTTAGTTTCCATACTATTAATTTTTGCTCCAACTTTTAGTATTTCTTGCTACCTACTGCGTTGGGGTTGATTTATTCCTGTATTTCTTATATCTTAAGTGTATCATTATGTTATTTGGAATTACTCTAACTTTATAATATAATCTCTTCCATGTATAAATGTACCTTGTATCTTTATAATATAAGCTCTTCTATGTATAAATGTACCTTGTATCTTAAATCTTACCTGTATCTCAAAAGTTGTGCGAAGTTGTGCTTTTGTCTTAATTTGGTTATTATGAGATTTACTTGTTTTATTGATTTTTTTTAAGTTACACATTGGTCATTGGAGAGTGTACTGTTCAGTCTCCAAGTGTTGGTACAATCCTTACTGCTTTCTCTTATTATTGATTTCTAGTATTTGCTTTGCTTATTAACAGAAGCTTTGTGACCCAGAATGCCATCTGTTTAGAGGTGATTCCATGGACTGCTAAGGATACACTGTATAATATTTATACTGGATGTAACAATATGTAGATATTGGTTAGATTCATGTGATCTATGGTTTAGTTTATTTCTGAGGTTTCAGTTTGGATGGCCTTCTGAAGACAAGAATGATGTACTGAAGCACTCACAATTATTGTATCAGAACCTGTTAGACTACTTATGTCCATTTGTTTTGATAAAACTGAGAGCCCCAGCATTTGGTGGATATATATTTAAATTGTTTCATCTTCTTGATGAATTTTCCCTTTCATTAATGTGCAGTGGATGATTTATATCTTATGACTAATTTTCATTTTAAGCCTTCTTTGTCAGATAACAAAATAGCTATACTAGTCCGTTTGGGGCTTCCATTCATTTGACTTCTAACCTTTGACTCAGGCTGTGGGCATCTTTATAGATTTATAGACAATTTTACATCTTGTTTTTCAATCCAACATAATTGTTGGTAAGTTGAGGCCATTCACATTTACATTAGTTATTGAAATAGGTTTATTAATTCCTTTGATTTATTTGTATTTTTAGGTTACATACTTTTTCTGTCTCCCCGATTAGTATGAGGATTTTTCTGGTTTACTGTGTTGTACATGGTGGATTCCTCCCTAGACGTCCTGTCGTAATCTGTTTCTTTACCATGTGTGTTTTTTTTTTTTTCTATTCTCCTGTGACTGAGATTGCTTTTCTTCTGACATATACAGTATTCATTCACATATCTTCTGCAATAATAATTTGTTCTTGACTTGAAATATAGTCATTTTATCACCAATTGAAAAAGATAGCTTTGTTGACTTTAGTAGTTTTGGTGGGCAGTTATTTAGTTTCAGATCTTTAACTATATTACTCTATGCTTTCCTGGTTTTTAGAGCTGCTGGTATAAGGTCTGATGTTATTCCAGCATGTTCATTTTTGTAACTGAGTTGAAATGCTTTCCATTGCAGCTTTTGCATATGATGGTGTATGTGATGGTGTGTGTATGAGTGTGTGTGTTTGGAGGGGGTGGGAGGGTGGGTGTGTATAGGAGCCAGAGAATAGCCTCAGATGTTTCTAAGGAGCTCTATACTTACTTTGTTTTGTTTTGGTTTGTTTTGTTTGAGACATGACCTCTCATTGGCCTGTAGCTTCCTGATTAGATCAGGTTGGTTCTCAAGTGAACCCACGAGATAGACTAGTTTCTGCTTCTGCAGGGCTGAGGGATGACAGCATTTGAGCTATATTTGTCTTGTCTTTTTTTTTGTATCACCCAATTACCTCAACTGTTTTAGATCCTGTCAATGTGAATTTCTGAAGCATGTATTCTCTGTATGTTGTTATTTTGACTTCTCACTTTCCAAGTCACCTGAAGGTGGCAACTTTCAGGCAACCTTCTTTCCTGAAATTCTCTCTCTCTCTCTCTCTCTCTCTCTCTCTCTCTCTCTCTCTCTCTGCCTCCTCTTTCTTATATCCTTCTCCTTTTGTCTTGGAACAGCTAATGTGGATGCATATGAGGAAGACGTTATGAACCATTCTCATTGGGTAAACAGTCTATGTGCCTATGACAGTGTTCGACAATGAAGTGTGATGAGACTTGATCACAGGTGGTACCTAGCCTCTTAGAGCCCCAATTTGTTGAGGAATGGAGATTTTATTTGGGATATAGTTATGATTAAACTTATGGCATGTACTTATGGATTGATACTGGATCTTAAAACTAGAAACTTGACCTGGTTATTCCGATCCCTCTAAATTTTAGGATCAAATGAATAAGTTTTTCTTGGATCAATTTCACTTTTCCAGAAGATTCTTAGCAATGTCTGGAGACACTTTGGTTGTTGCAATAAGAGACATGGTATGAAGAACCAGCCAAACTTCATTTTGTTCCAGGGAGCCATTTTGAATCTGTAGCTAAGTTTAAGTATCTGTTTACTGTAAAACTTAAGATTCTGTTTTTGGAATTTGCCCTGACCATACCTTAAACCTTCATCAAATCTGACTTGGTCCAAACCCTGACTGTGCTTTGACCTAAACTCCTCAAACCATGTTTGTCACATAATCTTAAAATTGCTATCTCCTTTTGTATTTTAATTTCTAAGTTCCTCATTGGAAAGCACCTGGGTGTATTGCTTTGTTCTGTTTTGTTTGCTCTAAAACTCTCACATTCCCTATGTTTAGAGCTGGTCTGCTGGACCCCACCTTAGGGGGAGACAGAAACCAGCTCTCTGGTGTGTACACAATATAGCTTTCTTTGAATTTGCATTTGATTTACTGGTGTTTCTACTTGAGTGTGTGGGATTGACAGTTAGTGCTATCAGCATCTCTTGTGTGGAGTCCATGGTTGTCACTATCTTTCTAAGTGGCAACATGACTAAGAAATCTCTGGCTGTAAATGCCACATGGTGCTGTGGTTGAGGAACTCAGTTTCAAGGTCTAAATACTGGGTTGGGAATGAAAAATGGTGGTGACAAAGAATGAGTAGATTATTGCAGAGGAAGAGGGAATTCAGAGGAAGAGAATGAGTCAAGGGGCTTATGGAAGACCAGAGCAACAGGGGTAGCAAAGTGTAGAATCTGGCATTTAGTCAAGAGGGCATGGCTCTCAAAGAGGTTCTTCCTCATACAGCTCTAGCTTTGACTCATTGTTCTAGAATACCTTTGGAGTATACTAGGAAAAGCAGTAGTGATGCTGTTACGTGACTTACACTTTTAAAAGATTTCTCTGCATTAAGAAGGGTCAGGCACAGTGACAGCATAAGACTGTGGAAAGACTGTGTCAAGAACTGCGTGAAATTCTCAGCAATAGATGGTTCTTGTTTGGAGCATCATAACATGAATAGACAGCCTGATAAGTGAAGACTTTCATAAGTCCTGTACTATAGTGTGGGGTATGGTAGCTTATGGCACTGGTGTAAGCTAAAGAGGTATCACACCTGACACTGTGGCCACAGTGGAGGTGGACAAAGATGTCATTATCTGGGCTGGGAAAGGCAGGGTATATACATAAATATCATTAGTTAAGAGATACTCATTTGAATTAGGGGACTGTCATAAAAGGTAGAGCCACAAATGCTTTGATTTGGCTCCCTCAGGGGACAGAGGCTAATATATTTCTCCTTTACAGGTCTGTGGGTAGTTTCTAGTGAACAGGATATGAGAAGCGTGATTGGGCAGGATGCAGGAAGTTAAACTCCAGCGTGACTGAGGCTTCCATTTTCCATGCAATCTCCCTCTGTCTTGACTCAATCCATCATCTAAGGTGTCAGGAGAAAGGGACATTAACTGACAATGTGTCAAGATGTTCAATCAGCCCTTGAAGGTCTAGCTGTTAAAGAATGGATGCCTGAAAAATAGCCCTCTGAGTGTGGTCTTAGAAGAAGGCTGTTTCTAGACAAAGCTTGTGATGACTGGTGGCTTCAACCTTCTATCACATCATGAGGACAATCTTAAGAGATATTTTGAACAAGGTACACCAGTTAATCCACTTCTTGTCCTAACTAATAGAAATTACAAGGTAGTACATATTAAACCTTTAAAGATTAGACAAATTGTTACACAACAATCAAGACCAAGTGCAGATGTCTTAAAAATTATGCGAGTAAAGGTTGTCTCAGCATCATCTAGACAGTTAGTCAAATCTCTCCTGAACATTTAATCAAGACAGGTCATATGTAAGATGATACTTAGCAATGATACTGTGGACTGATTCATCTTTAAGTAGATGATATTATATTGCAAATGAGAAATGCTGCTCAATTCTTAACCTTATGTAGGTACCAGAGTCAGTTCTGCTCCAGCAGGAACCAATATACTGTAGTTTTCTAATCACTGTAGCCACCCAGCAGCAAGCAGAGTTAATGCCATCCATGTTCCTGATGGTGGGAGTATAAGCTGAACCTGGTCAGGGTCCCCCAAAGTCTTTCTGTCTCAAGACAACGTTACTTAGTCAGATAATGTTACTGTAACCACAAAATAGCATTTCAGTAAAAGCTCTCTGGAATTATCCAGTCTCCTTCTTTATATTTCTATAGATCAAAGAACTGAGGCCAATATGGAGACACTGAACTGCTTGAAGACTATAATGAATAAAGTTCAGAATACATCAGGGCTAGAATGAGACTGGGCTCCACCACGCGGGCTACTTTTAAGGAGCCATTCACATGACTATGCCCTTTGCATGACCCTGAGAACCAGTGTCACTTTTTGTACCCTTGGTCATCAAGGTTGGAACTTAATCTATGCTTAGGCTCATTTCTAAGCCTTAACTTGTTCCTGACTCTAGCTGTATCCCAGTCCCCTGATTTCATGATTCCTACAGTAGCCTACACTTTCTTCATGAGCTTAGCTACATGTTTCTTGTTTTAAAATGTTTTCCTTTCCCCAGTTGATCTTATAGGAATTTTCCAAGGTAAGATATATAACACCCCATGAGGCACAAAATCAGCTGTCAATCACATGGAAGACTCTGGCTGAGCTTTCTGCTTCTCTGAGGTTTCAGTTTGGACCCCCAGTAAGTGCATCTTAGCAAACCTTAGCTTCTAGGAGTTATAGTCCAACTTGGTTTTGGAGATGTTAGAAAATGAAGAGGATGTCTCAGCATGAGCAGACACAGGGAGATGTGCTTGATATATTCCCTCAGCCTCTTTTCAGATGGGACAAGTGCTTCTCAATAGGTGTCAAGGTCATATAGATTCATCGTGTAGATCTGACCTAAAAACTGGTCTATCCCTCGGATCATAAGTACCTTAGTTAACTTTATGTCACTATACAGAATACTCAATACTGGCATTATTTAAAGACAAGATCGTCATTTTGATGACTGGGCTATCTTAAGAACATAGTGCTAGTTAGGGGCAAGGGAGTCTTGGCTGTTCCAACATGTCAGAAGGCAAAACGGCACTGACCATATGCAAAAGGGAGAGCATATGAACAAGAAATCTGGGGTAAGAGAGAAAAGGAGGGACTTATATACTCTGTCATAGCTCTATGCCCAGTTGTAGTCCTAATTTAATCCTGAGATGGTAGTGATCAATCCAGTAAGATTGTAGCCAGTAGTAGCCTTTCCCTGAGGCTAACCCTTAGAGCTTCAAGCATCTCAGCATGCCTACACAGGAGGAACAGTTTTCAAGCACATGAATCTTGGTGTTGCAAACCACATCCAAACCATGGAGACATCTGCCCCCAGAACTGTCACCTTTGGCACTGAGTTCTAGAGAAAATATGAAACCCTTTTTGTGGAGGTTAACAAGGGATCCTTCACTCAAGCAGTCAGTGAAATGTGGATTAGCAATGTGTGGATAGAATGACAAAAATCATGGCTAAGGAAGTATCTGTGGAGTAGTGTGCCGAGTCCTCTGGGCGCATATCAAGGAATGTATAGCTGGATCATATGGGAGATCTACCTCTAGCATGGGGAGAACTCTCCACACTGATTTCTGTACTGATTATTCCAGTTGGCATTCCAGCAGCCGTGAAGTTTGCTTTAAGTTTTACTCTGACAATCAAGGTACTTTATGAAAAAAAGAAGGGGAATGTGAAAATAAGCAAAACTGACCCCTGCCACCTATGTCCCTTGTGTTCACTGCTTTCCTGCTGGTCAGAATTGTGCAGGGTATGTCAGCTAATAAGAGCACTGGACGCTTCCCTCTGACCTTGCCAGCCCTGCAGTGGGGGTCATGAGAGGTGCAGCTTGACCTTAGCTCAATAACCTCATCCTTGAGTATGTGCAAACACCCTCAAATGTAAACGATGGGAAAAATCATGTGGGTCACATTAAAACAACAACAATAACAACAACATGAGTTCATTACATTTCCTAAGTAGTCAATCAATAATCCAATTCTGTTTTTTAAAGTGATAAAAGTCAAAGATCAGAGCCAACTAATTGATGAGTGTCCTGGCCTAGCTGAACATTATCAGTGTATTTGGTTGGGAGGGTAGAGAGAGCCATGTCCTGCTCTGTTGTGTACCACTTCCTGATTCTTGCAGGAAACAGCCATCTGGTTGTTACCATGAAGAAGAATCATTGGATTGGTCAGATGGGATTATATTGGTTGAAATAAGGTGGGGGAAAGGCCATTGGGTAGCATGCCAAGGAGACATTTTGACCCTGTCTGAAGCAAAAGTTAACTTCCTTCCCTGTAAAACTGTCAGTTCTTTGGCCCACTATTTTGAGATTTAACCAAGTTGACATACATAATTGCACTTGGCAGAGCACAGACACTGGACATATCCATTTTGGCAGAGCACAGACACTGGACATATCCATTTTCTTCCTCTCTTTCCTCTAATATCCCCCATCCTCTCTTCCACTCTACCATTTGAGCTCCATCTAAGTTTGGGTTATCCAGTTGAATTGTTTGAGAGGAGGGAGTACCCACAAATGGTTTGTTTTGGAGACAGCCCCAGGAAGTAGGAATGGAGAGAGAGAGAGAGAGAGAGAGAGAGAGAGAGAGAGAGAAAGAAAGAGAGAGAGAGAGAGAGGTGAGGAAGTAGTGGGAGGCTGTCAGATGGAGGAAACCAGATGGACACCATGGCATTTTGATGTCATTAGGTATCTGGGACATGTGGAAGGTGATTTTTTAAATCACCCTTCTGAGAGCAGAAGGCTGATATCTTGTTTACTGAGTGAGAGTCACCCCAGGCTACCATCTGCTCACTCCCCTTCACAAAAGCACATATCCCGTTCTGGCCTATGCACCGACATCAGCAAATAGGAAATAAAAGTGCTTTGCTGTTCAGTTACTGCCCCAGCTATTCACTAAACCTGTGGGTGGATTTAGATATGAGCTGTGAAGTTCTGACACATGGAGCCAGAACTGGGTGCTACACGTAAGACAGGTTTGACAAACAATGTCTAGTATCCCTGGTCCCTAAGTGCCTAGGGGTTGTGTTACTACTTCTTGTCTGGATGCCTTAGCTTCTCATGCTCAAAGCATCATTTGTAACTTGGAAGGTAACTGTAGGTCTGTGACATACTGAGAGTTCAAAAAATGCTGGGCCTGTTTCCTTACCCTCAACAGGTGTATCTCTGACAGTGACAGGAGGCACTGGTACATTACCTTCAAAGCCAGATCCACACAGATGGAAGACTTCTTTAAGCCTTACTCCATGATATATGGCCAGCTCAGCATCTGCATCATCTCATAGCTATGTAAAAGTACAGTTTCCCCTACCAGGGTCAGAGATGAAGTTTAGTCAGACCCTTGATGTAGTTGCATTGTGTTTGAAGCACTGGTCTATTGCACCAAGTTGGAACTTATCCTCATGGTGACAGTGGACAGAGGTCCTCTGCTTCTAGATGCATCTCTTCTTGTCAAAGCATCTTTAGGACTAGCCTTCATCCTGCTGAACAGCATTCAGCACTTCTGCCTGTTTACAGCTATGCCCTGGAAAGGCCAATGCATGTTATATGCTCATTGCCTTTCCTGCGGTCTGTTAGAGGCAGCACACACTTCAGTATTCTGAAAGTCCACTACCATCCACTCTTTGGACCTATAATTTTGCATATCTCATGGGCACCAGGAAGACATCCCCTGTTGCAGGAAGCCTCAATTTGTGCCCCTAGATTCTCCAAGTAGTTCCAAATGATGATGAAGAATTTTCATTTCTTTAGACTTTCCTGCCTGTATCTTACTGTTGGACCAGGATGCTTTGTCCTCTGCGTCCAGATGCATGTCTTCTTGTCATAGCATCTTTAGGACTACACAATCACAGAATGTGATGGAGGGCTTTATACCAAATCCAGAGAAAGGTTGATGATTCCACCTTACCATTAACTTTTCCCTAGGCCAATTGTAAAAGTTTCCCATGAAGCTTTGTCAGTGGTGAACAGTCCACAACATCTGGCTGTGATCCTTTCCACCAGTCCTACATCAGTGTGCAACTCATAAAGGGTTGTTTGAACGTTTGTGCCACTTAAATTTTACTAAGAAATCTTGCACACTCTCTCTGGGCCTTATTTCTGGTTGCTGTCATCAGAACATCTGCCAGGAACAACTTAAGGGAGGAAGAGCTGCCCTTGGTCTTTCCCCCAGCAACTGTTACTGCTTGTATTCTGAGCGGCACAGCATCAGTGCTCTTCCCCTAATGGCTTGTTATGTCTCATTCATTCACCACAATGCAAACAGTGATGATAAGTACAAGCTCGTATGGAGCTCTAACCACTTACATTGATTAGCTCATTAAATCCCCATGATTATCCTATGGGTACATCCTGTTACTATAAGTATTATATTACAAGTATTACTATAAGTAGTAAACTACAAGTATTACTGAGGAAACCCAGTAGTAATACTTGGTGCTAGGAAGTGTAGGTTTTAGTACTGTCTTTGATATATATATATATATATATATATATATATATATATATATATATATAGACCCTGTTATAGTTGTCTCTTGTGAGGCTATGTGCCTGGCAAACACAGAAGTAGATGCTCACAGTCAGTATTGGATGGAACACAGGGCCCCCAATGGAGGAGCTAGAGAATGTACCCAAGGAGCTAAAGGGGTCTGCAATCCTATAGGTAGGTGGAACAACAATATGAACTAACCAGTACCCCCAGAGCTCATGTCTCTAGCCCCATATGTAGCAGAAGATGGCCCAGTCGGCCATCATTGGGAAGAAAGGCCCCTAGGTCTTGCAAACTTTATATGCCCTAGTACAGGGGAACACCAGGGCCAAGAAGTGGGAGTGGGTGGGCAGGGGAGCAGGGCAGGGGTGGGGTGGGGGAGGGTATAGGGGACTTTCGGGATAGCATTTAAAATGTAAATGAAGATAATACCTAATAAAAAATTGGGAGAAAAAAGGAAAAGAGTCGTGAGGCCACACAGGAGAACAATTGCTGTTGGAAAGAAAATTGGTTATGCATGGTTCCCCAAAGAAGAAGCATAGCGTGCTATGCTAGAGGGACATCAATGGACACATCAGAGTGGGTGGGTGGGGCAGAGGAGCTGAAGAACACTTCCTGTGCTCTTGTCTCTGCAGGAAGGGATGGTTCTGGAGATCCAGGACTGACTCTGTAGCTGAGACATTGGTCTGAGCTTTCTGGTATCTGCCCTGTGTGTTAAGAGCATGCTATAGTGGTCTGGGTGGGAAGGTGGTGGCGTGCGGGTCCTAGAATGGACCTACCGGTGCTGTCACTGACTGTCTAGGAACTGGCAGACTCTGAAACTGCCATCTTGTTTATGTAGATCTATCTTCATAGTGGGTCCCCATGCGGTGACCTTTGTATGTAGTCACCTGTGGTTCAAGACTATTAAATGAGAGCCGAGAGGGAACACTTGGAGAAGCTTACTGCCATTGGTGCACTAACAGGGCTTCAGAAGGCTAGACTTCTTTCAAGGTATGAAAGACTTCTGGGCTTATTTATTTATTTTTTTAGAAGGGGGCACTATTGTAATAAAATGTCGATTGAGAACCTACTCGGTTATCATCAGCTGGAAGCTTCTGAATACTGGAATATCGTTCTTATCCCCATCTCAACTCATAATAAGCCTGTTCTAAATGTGTTTGGAGTTTTTGTCCGAGACTGGCAGAATTTGGAGGTTGCAAAAACTGAGGAGTCAATGGATCTCACTGGAATGTATTTGCAGATTGTCTCTGCCACTTGCTGTCAGGAACACCTTTTGGTGGACAGCTGAGCTACCCTCGGTATCTTGATGGGACACACCATCCCTGTGCTGGAGCGCTACACCTCTTTTGTCTGGGCTTGACCAAAGAATGCTTGAATGATAAAATACACAGGGGTGAGAGCTTAGGCTCCTATAGCTAGGTCAGCAGTCATCAGAAGCTTTTCTCATTAACCTAGATCTCTTGATTCCTTGAACTGTCTGTACATGGGCGCTATTGTGGAAGAAGCCCACATGTGACATCCACGCTGAAGGGCTACACACAGTTTTCTTAATTTTTATGAATGTATCTTTTCCTCCAGTTTGCCACACTAAAACATTAGACACATGAGCAAAGAGATTGCTCATTCTGTATAAACCATGTCACATATATCACAGGGTGACCTTAGTCCATGCTATATGGAGTATTGCTTCCCTAGCAAACTTGTCACCATCCTATAGAATTATAAGTGGTAATATATAATGGCTTTAAGACAAAACATATTAAATGGAAAATTTCAAAAAAAATGCCTACGTTTTAAATTATCCATCATTCTGAAGTACTGTGAGAATGACCTTGTTGTTCAATGTATCTATACTACATATGTTACCCACTCATTAGTCACTTACTAGCAAGCTTGCTTGCTTATCAAGTCCCCTGTCATTATGGTACCACAGTGCTTATATATAGGATTCATGGCTACTTTTAGTTTCAGATATCCACTAGGAGTGTTAGAACACAACTCCCTTCTCCTCTATTATAGGGCACAGTGCTCTAACAGTAAGGGCCTAGCAGGAGAAGACACTTGACAGTCCTCACCAAATTGATTTATGCAGGTCCCATCCATCTGAGCAGTAGTCATCTGCCAGGCAACATTTTTTAAAGTGGAGATAATCAAACAAATGTGTGTGTGTGTGTGGGGGGGGGGAATGACAAATTCTGTTCTCAGAGTTCCCAGTCAAGTGAAGAAATACATATGTAAATCTTGTGTAATCAGTTGTAGGTGACTGCTTGTAGATAAGTCAGAAGTACAATAGAGGTAGCTCTGAGATAACAGGGGCTAGAGGGGAGGGAGAAGGGAATTCTGGGAAGGTGAGTGCTGCATAGGAATTACAGGGTTGGGGGAGTGGAGCAGAAGGGATGCTTAGGGAAGCATCCCTGGTGGTGTTGTATAGGAAACATATATAGGTTAAAGTGGTCAGAAAACAAGCTGAGAAGGAGGGAGGTAGGTGACCTTGGATAAGACTGCTGTGCAGCTGCTAGTATCTTTAGGTGACTAGTGTTTCTTTTATTTTTTCCTTTTTATTTAATTCTTTCTGCACACCATATTGTGGTATATTCTTTCACCTCCCAGGCTCTTCTCTCCTCCTACCCACCAAATTTTAAATTCTCTCTCTTTCTCTCTAAAACAAAAATAACCCAAAAAGGCAGCAAGACAAAGGAAATCTCCTATCCTCAACATGGGGTTCAATTTTCTACTCCTGGGCACTGGGGGGGGGGTGGCAGTTGGTGAAGTGTGGTTGATATATCCAGTGACACTCCTCTGGAACCTCTACTCTAAGCAACAGAAACTACTTGTTTGTGTTTCACTAGTGGAGTTATCTTATTCCCCAGACAGGCACGAGAAGTCAAAGGTCACAAAACCACATGGCACCAAATAGTGCCTATACTCCAAACTGCTGCATAGCTGCTAAGGTTTTGCCATCTAGAGGTAACTGTTCCAGAATGTTCCCCTGTCATCTCTGATGAGTATTTTTCAGAGGGAGCAAATAATTAATAAGATGGTGTTGTGTTAATCAAAAGGGGAGAGTGGGGTGAGCAAAACTGATGGCTGAGGCAGTTTCTGGTATATCCTATGGGTGCTGGAGTCTGAGTAGGAAAGATGGCTCAGTTCCAGCATAGAGAGTTGTGGGTGCCAGGCTGCTTGTCCTTAGGCCAGGCAGACATTCTATCCAAACAGCCTGGAGAGGCAGAGCGGGCTGGCCCAGCAGGACTGTGTCTCAGGAGGGATGCCTCTTTCAGGTTGTGAGGTGTCCCACTGCTGCAGTTAGTGGGACTAGAATCTGTTCCTGCTCAAGCGCCACATAGATGAGCTGCTTTGCAATCACTTTCAAGGGTGAACATGGATTTGGTTATAGCTCCTCTTCCTTCCTCGTGTCCCCCCATTCCACTTCCTCCTTCCGGCTTCCTTCTCCACCTCCCTTCTCCTTTCTTCCTTCTCTGCTGTCCTTACCTTCTTTTCCTCCTGTCATCCCTCCTTCTCTCCCCCCTCTATCTCTCTCCCTCCCTTCCTCCCTTCCTGTCTTTCTGTTTTTCTTTCTTTTCCCATTTATTCTACATCAGTCATTCACTGCAGTGATCAGGATTCCATACTAGCAGCCTGAGGTGCTTGGCCACTTCACGGAACCCCTACTTCCTGACTGAGGTCCACCAGCTATCTCTTGAGCATCTTTTGTGGGCTCATTTCTCCAGTGCCCTGCTCATTTCCCAACTTGGGGTGGTGAAGATACAGTTCTTCCCCCTAAAGATTTCCCTCTGATGTCTAAGGCAGAGGTCCAAACCAGGAATCGTGATAGGCAGAGAGATAGGTGCTAGGAATAGGTTGTGCACACCCTCTCAGTGTCTCATCTTCCTACCTTATAAAACAGGCAACTCATTTCTCCCTTTGTTTCCTGGTCTGACTCCCCTGTGCACTGTATTTTCAAAATGAAAAGTTAGAACAAGCTGTACTGGGCCTTCCAGCTTGTATTCATACTGACACAGAACACTTGTGTTCCGCATCGTCTGCCTTCCAGAATCTTTTATTAAATAAGGAGGGGGCGAAGTCTTTAAAAATTTATATTTTAAGGTTTAACATCCTACAAAGTAATAACGGCCCCTGCACAAACAAATTTCATCTGAAATTACAGAGTTCTCCGTGTCAGTGTAGCAGGGGATGTCTCCCAGATACATTCTCTGCCCTATAAGACTGAATAGTAAATAACATTGAGAGAGGTGGTAAATATTTATATGAGGCAGTAAAGTTTGATTCACTCATAAAAGAGTTTGAGGAAGAGAAAATTAAAAAGTATTGACATATGCATAAGAGAGAGATAAAATAAACATTAGAATCAAATGAAATGTTAATAGTACTTTTTTCTTTTTCCTGGAACTGGGGATTGTATGTGAAATTTATTTTCTTTTTCTTGTTTTCATGTGACCGCCAAAATATTCTGCGATGAGCATGTGCCACTCATAATTCTAAGGAAGCAGGCATTACTTAGAGAAATTCTTGGTGATGTGAAAGGTCATTTTTGTGGGTCCTGGTGGGCTCTCGCTTGTCGTCAGCTTCCCTGGGGGATGTGGAATTGCCTGGTGTATGGACATCATCAATTTTAAAGTTAAATCTGAAGTAGTTTTTTGAGGAGGACTCCTAGTGGGGCCTCAGCACCTTCACTTGTGTGAAGTGAGCTGCGGAGTGCTGTAGCCTAGCTTTCTCAGCAGGAAGCTTTGCCTAGACCAGTGGTTCTAAGGTACAGTAATAAAACACCAAACCAGAAGTGAGTTCACACTCATCACACTGGTCCAGAACTCTGCTGTGCTCTGTGCTGAACTCCTCAGACGCTAATTTATTTTACTAATTATGACTAGGTTAGCAAGCCAAGAGAAAAGATTCAGAAAAAATAGGGCTCCACCATCCTAAACTCTGGGCACAAGTTTCCAAACTGCAAAACTAGTTTGTGTCTCCTTGGAGGCATCCCAGGGTGAGGTGGGATTATGTAAGTGAACTCAATTCCCTCAACACTTCACTAATTCCTTCAGTAAACACAGTAAACATTTCATTTAATCCTGATTTGATTTGATTTGATACTGAGAAACCAGGGCCTTAAGCAGTCTGAACTTGTTCTTTACCATGAAGAAATACCCAGACCCTCTAGAGGTCCTATTTTCTGCCTATGATCTATCTTTCCCCCAGTCAGCAGCTCTGGGATTCCATGGTTATTCTCTAAATTTCTACAAGGGAGATGTAGCCACAGAGACATTTTGAAGGCCTTTCAGTTCAGAAATTCAAGAATGCATGAAAAGTCTTCAAAATAAATCAGTTTGACCTGAATCTGAACATATTTTTGTTTCATAATTATTCCCTAGACAAGACAGAGTAATTATTTCCAGCAAGTTACATCTTATTAGATGTTATAAGTAATCTAGAAATGATTTAAAATATGCCAGGAGATGTAGGTACATTATATGAAAATACTGTGCTGTTTTATAAGTAAAGAATTTGAACATCCCCAGAATTTGGCATGATAGGACTATTCTTAGACATAGTCTTCCCAGAACCCCCCATATATACCAAAGAACAACTATCTATATTAACATAGAAGCAAGTTCAGCTATAATTGCATATGTACTTTTCTATAATTTTAGAGGTGATTTTATATTGTTTTGCATAATGTTGTGATATCCACCTTGAACATGCTCAATTCCTCAGTACTTCTAGGACTGTAGGGTAAGATTTTAAGTCTTTTTCTTCACTCTAGATGCTATCTCACACAGTAGAATTTCTGTATGGTGTTTGTTTGGTTCAAAAGCAACTTAGGACAAATGGCTAACTGTGATGCCTATTAGCATACCAAAGCACATGCTGGCCTCCAGGGTCTCTCAATTTCTCAAATTCTTGTTACATAGTCCATGCTGGCATTCTGGCTCTTCTCACCCAAAGCTCTAATCCAAACTTCTCCTGTGGACTTCCCTTCACTTGTTTCTTATTCCTATATATCCCCTTTTTCCCCTTAAAATTTATTTATTTTATGTATGTGAATACACTGTCACTGAAAAACAGACACATCAGAACAAGGTATCAGATCCCATTACAGATGGCTGTGAGCCACTATAAGGTTTCTGGGAACTGAACCCAGGACCCAGGATCTCTGGCAGAACAGTCAGTGCTCTCAACCACTGAGCCATCTCTCCAGCCCCATATTACCATATTACCTGTTTTTGCAATGCAACTTCTTGGATCTCTCTCTCAATCTCTCTCTCTCTCCTTTTCTTTCTTGTTCTCCTTCCCCCTCTTTCCTCCCATGTCCCAGTTTAGTCCAGAGTCTATGTTGAGTCTACTCCTATCTGTCCCTTCTCTAGATTCTTCCAGATGACTGTGGAGGTTCTCTCCCTCATATCTGCAATCAATACCTTCCATTCAACCATACCTTGGGAAGGCCACACCCTCAATTTACACACTGTCACTAAGTGAATACTTGTTTTGCTCCAACATTTATGTTCAAATCAAATCCTCAGTGAGACAACATCCAGAAGTTGGAGGTTTAAAGATTTATTAGATCATGAGGAGGAGTCCGCATGGATGGAATCCATACCCCTAAAACAGACTTTAAAAGATGCTCATCCTTTCTGCATGTGCTGACACAGGGAGAGAGACACCACTGATGAACCAGGAACAGACCTTTATGAGATACCCGATGCCTTAATTTTAGGTTTCCTAGGCTCAAGATCCATGAGAAAACAATTACGGTTTTTGTTTTCCTTTAAATAAGTTAGCTATCTATGGTTTCTGTGTTAGAGCAGCCTGAACAAATTAAGACAGGCACTATTTTCTGATTCAGTTAATAAGTGGGACTTTTGGCCAGTTCCATTCTGAGCCTAACTTATCCTTTCTCAGCTGCCTACACTTAACGGCCTTTCCCATTTTCCACCTCTACTTAGTGTTTTGTGTTTGAATTACTTGTTTACAGCTGCCTCCCCTGCTCTTGACCCAAGATGGTGGAAAAGAGAAATCTATCCAGCCCAGGCTTCTGCTATTGAATCCCATCAAGCTGCTTTCTGAACATATGCAAGACTCGGGGCATAGATCATAGACTGTTTCTCACACCCCATCTCTACCTCCTCACCCTTTACCTTCTCTTACAAAGGTTGGACAGCCAAATATCTCATTTCCCAGCTTTTCTTGTAGTCAATACTAGGTGAGCACTCATTGCTGGGTTTCAGTGGCTACTTCATCTAGTCTAAAATGCTTCTGTGAATGAAAGCGAAATGTCTTAAGAAAACCATGAGTCTTTTTGTTCTGCCTCTTCTTCTGTCTGTAATGTTGATATTCTGTACACAGTATGTACACAGAAGCCACCTTGTTGCCACCAGGACCTAAGTAGAACAAGGAAAACCCATACAGTGGGGATGTCATTGCTCAGAAATGATGGAGTCTGGGGCCCTCCTGGCATCCCAGAGCTTTTACCCTGGTCCTCTGCTACTCTAATATTCACCACTGGGATGCTTATATTGGGACATAGATAAATTCTGCTTGTCTTCACCACTATGGTCAGGTTTCTGCTGTGGGTGGTGGGTCCCATATATAAATGGTACTCTGTGAAAGAATGAGGGACCTTGTGATAAAGGATGTCAGGAGGTCATCAGCCTGCATTTGGACCAAGTCAAAAACTAATATTCATAGTGTCTAGGGATTTGTAGAAACTCAGTAAAGGAGATGGCTTGCTAAAGCAAGCATAATTGAACACTGGCAACATCGACCCACATTCCTCACACTGCCCCAGTGTTCCTTTTACAAACATGTTGCAATGTACTGTGCATACAGAAAGTATTAATTTCCTTACTTAGTTAAATAATAACAGCAGAAATGAAGTAAGTGCTGGTGTGTGTGGCTACAATATGATCAAATATGTACCAAGATAGTTATACAAATGCAGCATCGGTTCCCTTTCTGCCCTGTGTAGTGTTAGGAGTGCTTAGACATCACGGGCATTATTGATTCTTAGCGCAGCACAAATACAAATGGGATGTGTCACCCTCTAAGGAAATGTCATTTGAGAAAAATAGATCAATACAGTTAAGTATTCACATTAAAGGAATCCACACTAATGTGCTGGAATAATTGTTTATTGCAAGCAAACAAATATAAAGAGGTTACATGACTTGGTACAAAAGTGTCAGGCTCTGAGGCAGTTCTTCATTTGAGTCTCTTCTACAGAGACTCATCATACACTAATTCTATAAAGACATAATGATGTTGATTTAACCTTGCTGCATAGTTGGTTAAAAGAGAAAAGAGAAGACAAAATTCTCTGAACATTACTAGACCACTGATATTAGAGAAATATATATTATTAAGATAATAGTTATGGAAGCTTTCACACAAGATGAAAGAGGAAATGCTCTGAAGAGCCAATGGATGTGGTCAAGAAATTTTCAGGAACAGGGTGCTACTAGGTGAAGAACATTTGACTTGGGAAAATATCCTTCTTGGCAAGCCAAATGCAGGATCTATTCATCTTCACCCCTGGGAACACCATCTCTCACTCCTTTGGGATTTTGCCTGGAAGTCATCAGGAAGTGTCTTTATTCTAGGGGCAAATAAAGAATTCTCTCAAAAAGGGTATAGGAGGACATCAGGACATCATGTTATCAGCAGGGAATGGTCTGGTGGCAGAGCTTTTTCAAATAGAATCTTCTCATCTCAGCCCTGAGAGGTGAGGCTATTGTTGACAATGGAATTGTGGCTGTCACAATCATGAGGACATAAACCACCTCTGTAAACTTGGTGGTGTCCAGGACATAGTATGTGAGGAGCGGGCGCAGCCGCATGGGCCAAAGATGGCTCCTGGCTTTATGACAAACCCCGTGACCTCACTTGTTTATCCCAGTCTCAGTCATGCGCAGTGAAAGCAGTGCAGCACGTGTAACTCATTGGAGAGATTAACGCAACATCTCGCGATGCCATTCTATCAGCCAATCCTACATGCTGCCTTGGATGTGTGCGTTTATGATTGGGTGGTGTGAGGTGACATGAATGAATGGGAATATAAAATGAGGGCAGCACCAGATGAGACAGACTGGCCAGAGACCAGAGGAGACAGACCAGCTGGGCCAGAGACCAGAGACCATCGTAACAGAGAGAGACTGGACCAGTGTTAGAGAACGCCAGCGTAGGAGAGTGCCAGCAGTGTTAGGCCAGAGGAGACAGACCGGTCCAGAGACCAGAGACCAGCATAGCAACCTTAGGCCAGAGAGAGCAGTACCAGCGTTAGCCAGCCAGTGTAGGAGAGAGCAGAGTGAATGGCTGCTGTGATACCTAGAGAGAGAGAGAAGCAGAATAAAGTGGAAGCTATGAAGGCAAGCTGCTTAAAACCACCTTGGCATCCCATGTCATTTATTCCCACCGTCTCTGCTGGTCAGAGACTGCATGGGGCCTGCGGCAATAGTACATACCCAACAGACATTTATAGAGCTACAGATTAGAGGCAATATTGGTGACAGTGCTAAGAACTTGGGCTAGAGCACACTGTCATTTGTAAGTTCTGTGTCCTTGCCCACGTGGCTTCCCTCTCAGGGTGATGCTACTTAGGACTTGGCTCTGAGCCACAGGAAGAACCAAAACAAATTCGACAAATTTCCTCACCTCACACTCCAGGTTTAAATAGCTGTGATCTCATAGTATGTTCTTTACTGTAATAGAAAGCGTTGCTCTGAGGCATCCTTCCAAATAGTAGGAACTGGAATAGGGAAGAAGACCTTGAATTGAGCAAATCGTTAGATGCTGGACATATACCTTCCCATCCTGCCTGCTAGCTTTCTAAAGGGGAGTCTACAGCCAGAGCCTCTCTGGGAAGGGAGCAAGGGCAGAGTTCTTTCAGTTGAGTCCTTAGGAAACTGAGCATGGATCCCTCCCCATGTACAAAAATCTGCATGGAGAGAGAAAATGGGATGCAGCCCCACTGGGTATATTACAGATAGCAATTGAAAATGGCAGTCCCCAGGCAACATATCTGGCCTAAGTACGCCAGGAAAGTTCCTGAATCTCCCATGACCACTCTATATTATTAAGGGAGGGCTGGGCATGAGCACAGACCACCAAAGGACATTAGGTGATTAGTCTCCTGGCTATCAATTTGGGGGGAATAGATGCCAGGAGATTCTAGAAGAAAGGATGAGTGCAGATTAAATCACTTGTCTGCCACAGAGGCCATCACAAGACCCAGAAGGTACAAAGTTGGGACATTGATCTAATTTTTACTGACACTGGGTGCTGCGTTCACAGTCATCTATATGATGGAACACAGGGCCCACAATGGAGAAGCTAGAGATAGAACTCCAGGAGCTGAAGGGGTCTGCAACCCTAGAAGAGGAACAACAATGTGAACTAACCAGAACCCCCAGAACTCGTGTCTCTAGCTCCATATGTAGCAGAAGATGGCCTACTCATCCATCATTGGGAGGAGAGGCCCCTTGGTATTGCAATCTTTATATGCCTCAATATAGGGGAACGCCAGCGCCAAGAAGTGGGAGTGGATGGGCAGGGGAGCAGGGTGAGGGGAGGATGGGAGGGAACTTTCGGGATAGCATTTGAAATGTAAATTAAGAAAATATCTAATAAAAAAATTGAAAAAAATAGCCACCATCACCACCACCATCACCACCACCACCACCACCACCACCACAACAACAACAACAACAACAAAATGTTAAATAAAGAAGCAAATTCCAGTGTTTGCCAATTCTCAGGGTGTCACATAAAATCTGATTGTTGGATTTTCAGGAATTTTGCAAACTGCAATTGATATTGACATTCTGGTAACCATGCCAGGTCAACACCGGCCTTGGGATAAGGTATGACCTCAGCTACTTCATGGTGCTTGATATTTTAAGTGATGATCATGTGTGGAGTCACCTGTCATGTGCAGTGAGCATTTTGAGCAAGCTGTTCACTAGCCAGAGTGTGTGGAATACTCAGAACTGAATCTCACTACTCGGTCTTAGAGTGGGAAAGAGACATTTTTCGGAGGTGGGGTGGGGGTGTTTCAAGACAGGGATTCTCTGTCTAGCCCCGGCTGCCCTGGATCAGGCTAGCCTCAAACTCAGAAATCTGCCTGCCTCTGCCTCCCAAGCACTGGGATTAAAGGTGTGTACCGCCACTGCCCCCAGCAGAAAGAAAGGGTTTAACATACCACTGGGATACCAGGGTTAGGTTTGAGTGAAGTCCTTCTGGCTCTAGAGCCCAGAGCCTGTAAACAGTGCCTTGGAGCATTCTTAGAGAGGTGCAGGACAGCTTTGGGAAGAGCTCCCTTTCTCCTTTCATGCACAAAGAAGTAGTAAACTGTCATAGAAACTGCCTGGATTTCATGTTGTACAGTCCAGGATATAGCCCTGAAGTGACAAGTTGAAGTTCTTTGGAAAGTTAGTTATAAGCAAATGATGTTTTGCTGGAGCACGCAGGTGAAAAGATGTCTTGTCAAAGCAAACAAGTGAAAGAGTATTTTCATGAAGCAGGCGCAGGATGTTTGGCTATCTCAAACACATGGAAGGACACTTGATGAAGGAGTATAAATATGACCCCACAGACAGTGGGGGATGAGCACTGAGCATTGGTTTGATTTGCTCCAACTTCGTTCACCTTACAGAGAGTTGTTGAGCTCAACTTGTGATAACTTCCACATTGAGGGAAACTTCTAAGAACTGCTCAAGGGGTTCCTGCGGCAGCTTGCCACTTCATCGCCTGCACCTCAGGCTGATTGGTGAGCCTGGCGGTTCCTTCAGGATTGGACTGGAGCTGCTGGTTCATGCCTTGGCGTCTGCCCGCCTAGAGGACTGGTCTGCAGCTGCTAAGTTGTTTTTGGTGTTTGCTGTGGGACCGAACTGCTGGCCAAGAAGATCAAGTTCACCCCCAAAGAACTACTGCTGAACAGGAACACATCCCCCATATCCTAATAACTTTTTTTTCTTCCACAGCCTCTGCTGGGTGGTGGGCTAGGGGAAGTAAAAGTAGGCTGGAAAAAAATTTTATGCCTACATAGGCCTAAGTCAGCCCCTAAGCAATACGGTGTACTTGCACAATCAATTTGACCTTTCTGATTCTCCGTGCTTTCATTGTGTGAAATGCAATGAAAACAAGGCTCACCTCTCAGAGCAGCCAGCCATAAAACTCACTGCAGATTGAGAAAATAAAAGCAGCTAGGAAGGTATCTTCAGGATGGTGGGGCTCCCAGTCTCCTCTGCTGATGAAGTCTGCTTCCTGTGAAGGTGCAGTAGTTTACTGAAGAACCAAATGATACTCCAGACAGCACCTAGTCTGAAGAATATGAGGCAACTGGAATTCAGGACAGGGGACAGAGCAGGATTCTCTCAAGTTCACATTGAATTATATCCCCAGTTATGTTGAGAAGAGCTCTTGTAGGTTGTCTATCCTGACTGGGCTCCTGCTTGTTTCTTTTACTCTTAATGCCTATACATGGCTCCTCAGTTACTTCGAAAAACTTCCAGAAGGGTCTAACACTTTTCCACAGACCCATCCTTCTTCCATCTTTCTCCCTCTTCTACTTGAGTACATGTTTCAGTACATGTCGCAGATCACAGATCTCTAGCTATATTCTTGCATTCAGAATAACGCCTGGCTCTAGGTGCCTGGTCAGATGCCTGTGTGTGCATTCTCTCTCTCTCTCTCTCTCTCTCTCTATATATATATATATATATATATATATATATATATATATATATATATATATATATATATAATCTATTGTATAGCTTTCATCTAGATATCATTTGTCTGTGTGTCTGTCCATCTGTCTATATGTCTGTCTATTTGTGTGCATGTGTACATGTATTCCATCATATGAGTATGACGGTCAGAAGACAACTTGTGGGAGTCAGTTTTCTTCCTCCATAACGTGGGTTATGGCTCAAGGCTCATGGCTCTTCTATGCCTACTTTGTTTCTGCTTTGCATCTGTCAGTCATACTGGAAGCCTGCCCCAAGCCCCAGCATAATCCTGGTGCTTAGAGTGAGCATCTAGGTCTTAGGGGCTCAGGGTTTGGAGGTGGGTCGATTCTAAGCTACATCATCTCTGATTGTTAAGCTGCATGGTGCTTATTCATCTGGAATTTGACCTTTATTTGCTAATCAGAATAAATACAAGCACATGCACATTTTCCATGAGGAACGGCCTAACCCATGGCAGACTTTGTTATTGCTAATCTTGTTATTATTATGAGTATTATGTTTTGTGAAAAAGAGTTTCACTGTGTAATTCTGTCTATCCTTAAACTGTGCCTATAAAGAATTTGGGTCAATTATGATTTTTATGCCCCCTATTTTCATATTACAAGAAGAGAGTAGCAGTCTGTCTTGCAGATATTATTTTTACCTGGTGTGACTTTCATGTTTTAGCCTCTCAATTTTTATAGCACAGATTGAACCCTTGAGATCCCTTCTCAGTGAGATACTGCAAAGCTGTCATTATTGCTATCTGGGCTAGACCCATGCCTAAAAAGTGTCATTTCGCAGCAGGGCTTGATAGTCTGTTTAAGGGAAACTCCAAGGCCAAGTTCCACGATTCTACAGAAAGTTATGGTTATCAGTGGTGTGCTAGCTAGTTTTATGTCAACCTGGCAAAAGCTATTTGCCATCTGGGAAGAGGGTACCCTGATTAAGAAAATATCCACAGCAAATTTAACTGTGAGCACACCTGCAATGAATTTTCCTTAATTAACAATAGATATGAGAAGTCCTAGCCTACTGTGAATGATGCAACCAATGAGCAGGTGGTCCTGAGATGAATAGGAAAATAAGCCAAGCAAGATACTGGTAGCAATGTAGTAAGCAGCACCCCTTCATAGCCTCTCCTTTACTCCTGTGTCCATGTTCCTGACCTGCTTGAGTTCTTGCTCTGACTTCCCCCAGTGCTGGATTGTTACCTGGAAATTTAAGATAAATGATATATTACAGTAATAGAAACAGTAATTAAGACAGTGGGGAAGGACTCATCCAATCTGAGTAAGAAGACACCAAGTCTGGCATTACTGTACAGAGAATTTTCTAATGAACACCAACTTTCCATAGGTCCTAGCATGTGTATTGTCTAGGACTGAAGGAAAAGGGCTGGAGTTGTGAAGGAGACTTGCAATTCAGAAGCCAGTGCAGACAGATAACTGGCTATATATGCTGGGCAAAGAGTACCAGCAGTCTCCAGTCTCTTCTCATACATTCTTTTGCAAACAAAGGTATTGTCACCTTAGTGTGAGTCTGGCACATTCCTTTTCTGAGGCTTCTATATTACTCTGTACAACATAGTTTCTTCCAAGGTTGATGTGATGTACATGCTCCCAAATGATGCCTAAGGGTGCTGTTCTGTAACTCCAAACTCAAACGTGCTGGAGTAGTAAAGAAAAATTGCTACTGCTTAAATCTTGCTTCCCTTCCAAAATTCATGTTGAAAGTGAATTCACAGCATGTCAGTACTGGAAAGTGTGTCTCTGGGGAGGTGACCGAATCATGAATGCCAGGACATTGTAAATGTAATCAGTGGACTTATGAAAAGACTTGACAGAGGGCGTTCAACCGTTTTCACCTTGTATGAAGACAGCCCTTCTCCTCCATTTTGGAGGTCACAAAATTTCAGAAGCCATCTTAGAAACAGAGCAGAAAGGCTGCTCTGCCTTTCCCTGTTCACCATTTAGAATTGTAAGAAATAAATTAATGTTCTTATAAGTTACCCAGACATAGTATTTGGTTATAGCAGCACAGACAGAATAAGATATGAGTGAAGCTCCTTTTATCACCCCTCAACTACTAGACTTCATCTTGAGGAAGATAATTACAAGACAGCAGTTATCCTTGCCTCAGAGTATCCATTTACAATTGCAGCAATCAGCTCCCCTTACAGGAATCCTATGAGACTCGAAGGGAGAGTGTATAGAATGACTGCAGAGCACTCTGGACTGGACCAGTTCTCTCCATTCCACTTTCTATTTCTCAAATGTTGAGTTGGATGATAAAGTTTGAAGAACAAAGAAACATACTTCATGATGTTGGCCTTGTCTAGAGCACCTCCAATGTTAGGGTTAAAGAAGGTCCCTGTGGTTCTAACTAATAGGTGTTGGGGTGATGTGAACACTTCTAGGGTAGGTTTTAGAACTTGGATCTCATGTACCTATCTATCATCTTTACCATTTATCACTATCATCATCATTATCATCATTTATTTATTATCTATCTGTTTTTGTAGCTGTTATGCCACTGTTTCTGTATATTCACCACCAATCCACCAATCCTTTCATCCAATCATCCATGTTCCTCAGATTTTAACTTCTTGAATGAAACTATCCAACAAACCATTCAAAGCAACACATGCACTTAAATTTTAAAGCAAAGTTGTTACATCTTTAATCCCAGCACTTGGGAGGCAGAGTCAGTTGGATCCCTGAATTGAAGGCCAGCCTGGTCTATGGAGTGAATGTCAGTACAGCTAAGTACACACAGAGAAACCCTGTCTCTAAAAACAAATCAAATCAAAACAAAACAAAAAACAAACAATGACACCATCCCCCAATTTTATTTAAACAAAGTCAAACTTTCCTGTTAAAAATTCAATTGGATTTGGTGGATGGGGAAAGGAAAGGCCAATCAGGGTACTGTTGCAGGGTATTTAATCACACGGTGAAACCCGAGATTTACTGGAAAAACCCACTTTTAGTGGTGGTGTGGCTCAGCCCTAGCACACACCTTTAATCCAAGAGCTTTCTGCTTATTGTAAACAGGATTATATAAAGCCAACCATTGGTCAAGAGATAAAACAAGTAACCAGTTGACAGGGAATGAACATAGGGAAAAAACATAAGAGAGTAAAAAAGAATTAGGAGAACAAATAGACACACAGGAAGTAGCAGGGAGGGACATTCAGTCTGAAGGTTTTTGAGACAGCGTAGAGAAGGAGAGTTTGCTTTTCTGTTTGGGATATCAGCTGAGTAAGAAGGTCTGCTGAGTACTTTCTCTGCCTCTTTGAGCTTAGGAGATTTTCCATCCCAGCATCTGGCAGCCCTGTCTTTATTTGTAAAATCGAACATTTGAGAACATTAAAAAAAAAAAAAAACCCAGCAGGGTATATAACATAAATTTTCCATAAATTAGATTATCAAATTTAAACTCCAAGTTTTTGACAAAAAAGAACTGACATATTCACTCAGTCCTGCAGAACTACAGTATAATGTGCTAGCTCTAAGCACACAGGGCACATGACTGTCGTTAACCCAAGCTGAGTTGTGCTTTCCCTATAAAATACTAGTAAATTATTTTTTGAAAAGTGAGTTCTCTTGACAATGTTTTTAAATTGACTACATATTGAAGTATTTTATGCTGACTGTCCTGAGTGAAAGGAAGTATGTTTCTTAAAATAATTTCACCCTTTAAATATGAATATATTGTATTACCCCTGGATATGGCTTCTTCATACAAACCATCCCTTGGAATCATATAAGTGGATGGCAGCATTTTTAGATGTCTGTTTATAGTGTCTCAGTGAATGAAGGTTTTTATCATTTTTTTCCACAATCACCATAGCAAGGTCTAGTACTACACATTAGAAACTTTGGCCCAGAGACAGAGCCTAATACCTAGATCTATGCCTTTTTTGAATTTTACAATGGTTGCAGAAGACTCACGTGTGACTTACTGAGTCTTGTCAAGTACAAAGTATGTAACCTTTTTCCAGTTTCCACAAAGTCTTTCTTTGAAGAATACAAGCCTTTTTGCTCTGAGGCTGTCTAGCACTTGAAAATATGGAGAAGTTCCCTCCTACCCTGCATCAGAAACACTGTAAAATCAACCGAGAAGACTGGCTGAGAGGCAACAGGGTGCAGTCAGAATCCCATTCCAAAGACTAACTTGCTGAGTGATTCTCCTCCATGGTTAAGGGTCTATAAAGAGATAACACCAAGTCCATGTCCCTCCATCTACATGGTCTGTCTATGGTCTTATTGTCTGTATTCCCCTCCAGTTTATCCATTGTTATCGCAGACTCTTAGGTGGTAGTTGATTATGCTAAGTCGGATTAGTAGAACTCTTGCAAAAGAGGATGCCAAATTATCTCTTAATGTTTCAACCACATAAATTTAAGTGATGAGCCACTTACGAGCCTGATTGGGCCATCAGACACTGAATCTGGTGATATCTGGCTTTATGAACTTTTTACTCCCTAGAGTTATAAGATATAAATCTATCGTATTTTGTTGTAGCATCCTGAACAGACTAAGAAATCTTCAAGTCACATTTTTTTTTCCTGATGGTGGGAAATTGCACTTTTATGTCAAAGAATGTGGTGCATGATGTCAATGAGCACTTGTGTCAAAACCATCCCTTCTACAGATGACAGTGTTGTGCTTAGACTGGGAGAGATTCAAGATCATGTAATATATGCGTCAGGTTAATGCCCGAATTGTCCAGGATTTATCTTCAGTGCACCATTGTCAAAGAGTTTTTCGTATAAATTGTGCAAAAACATACACAACATAAATTGTGCAATTGTACATGTATACAGTATTAGGTACATTTACCTCATTAAACCATCTGCAGAACATTTTATAATCTTCAAAGAAGGCTCTATTATCACAAACATTGGTGCACTTGTCTCCCTCACTACTTCTCTTTGAATCTCTACCATGGTCTCTGTTTCTATAAATCCAGTAGCACATATTAGAAGTATATTTGCTTGTACAGCCATGTATTAATTACTTCCCTTGTTGTTGTGACAGAATACATGACAAAATCAACTTAAGAAGAGATGGGCTATTTTTGACTCGTATTGTTAGACTCTGTCATGTGGTGAAGGAATGGTTCTGCTGTGGTGACAGGACTGTGAGGTGACTAGTCATTGCTCTTCCAGTCAGAGTGCAGAGACGATTGAAGGCTGCTAGTCAGGATTTCTCTGCTTTGCATCCCTTCTCGGTCCCACCCCAAGCAGTGAGCTGCCCACATTCAAAGAAGGTCTTTCCCCACCTCAGGGAAAACATCTCTGGGGACATCCTCCCACACAGGCCTTGATGTTTGTCTCCTACTGCTGTGTGACGATATTCTTGGGGAGACATGAAAAATTATAGGGTACTGACAACTGACTAAAGAAACAAAGTACAGAAAACATCGAAGTCTGACTTGGTGAGAGTTTTATTGGGGTTACTTGCAGGAATATGGGTGAAGGGCTACTTACAGGAGCAGAAATCACACAGAGACTGTTACAGCACCAAAACTCTCTGCAGCGTGCATGAGAACTCAAAAAGCTAGAATCATGGAACACATTGCACAGCCTATAGGAAGCTCAACAGTTGGAGAGTGTCCATTCATGGTGGCTCCATTGGTCTGAGCCTCTTCCAGGCTTCTGGGCTGGTCTCTGCTTTTTCCAGGTCGGAGGGTAGGTTTCAGAGGCTTCTCTGCAGTATAATTTGTCTGAGAGCGATCTCTGCAGTTCTTCTTGTTTATATACTCTCGATGAGGGAGGGGCCTAGTGAGTCTAGTCAGTTTCAGGGACTTGGTGAAACTATTTTGAACTGTTTCCCATCTTTGTGGAGTTTCACTGCAGGATGAAGTGCTTTCTCACCCCTAGAAAAGCCTGTTGCTTCATTTCCTTGTAAACTGCCTGGCCAAAAATATCCCATATTTTCACTTTGCTTTATACCTTCTATTCTCAGATGTTTCCCTCCAAGATGCAAGGGGAAAACCGTATTGTAGCATCTGGGTGCTGCTAAATTCTATCAGGCTGTCAATCAAGATTACCATCAACACATATTATTTCATCAATGCCCTCAGGGTACATTGATGTTATAGCATGTCTCAGAGCTTCCTTCCTTGAAAAATTGAATGAGACCATATCCTACTGATGCACAGTCATTTTGTTTACTCACCTAGATGTTGATGGATTCTTGGGCTGAATCAACCTTCTTGATATTGTGAGTCATGCTGCCATGAGCACGGGTAGAAAAGCATATGACTTAGCCATTGCATTCCAATTGTTTGTATATACCAGAAGCATGACAGCTGGATCATATAGTAACTCATGTTGACTTGTTCAGGAACTACCATACTGTTTTCCATAGCAACCATAACGTCTTTGGTTCCTACTGTTGGTATTCTAAGATTTCAGTTTCAGCTCATCCTCACCAATACTTGTTCATACTTCTTTGAACAAGGGGTAAATGAGAAACTATTAATAGACTCTTTAGCAAGTGATTTTTTTCCTATGATGACAACATAAATAGCCACCAGGGTAGTCATCCAGGCCACTAGAATGATCAATGCCCAGCACCACATGCAAGATGGACTTTGGGGAAAGCTCTCTTTAAGCTGTAACATCTCTCTCACTCTCTATTTTAATTTCTCAAATTAAGTTCATCTTATAAAATCTCTCAGAGTTTTCTAACTCGTACCACACAGGCTTCAACATCCAAGAAATCTGACTCAATATGTCAGTGTTATAGTTCCCTGTGGGGTCTGATACATAACAGGGGCTTCACACTCACATGGGGCATGAAAGACAGTGATGGCTGACTGTCAGCCCGTGTCTCTGAATTTCCCCCAGGAGCTGTGTCAACAGCTCCTCACTGAGATAATGACTTCTTAGGAACCAGATACCCTGTTCTAGGGCATGATCCCTAGAGAATGCAGGGATGAGAAGTCCTTGGATCTGATACAAGAGTTAGGTTGGCTAGTGAACAGAGCCTGGGGTGCTCCTACTACATACTATTGAGCCAACCACTCTAACTATGCGTCTCTGATTATAGAGATAAACCTTGGCTTCAGAGTGATCAGATGGTCATGTCAGTGATTACAAATCACTTTTTGGCTTCTTTGGTGAGTGGTAGGATTGCTTATTTATTGATTTACTGTTTAAGAGTTTAAAATGCCAATTAAGAATGGAAAGATAATATAGAGTCATTGAAAATAAACAATAAGAATCTTAATGGTAAACTATGAATAAGGAAAAGATGTCTTTGTAACTGCATGAGTTATGGGCAGCTGTCTTTGGCTTAGTCTCTTCAATTTTCTATGTCATGTGAATGTTGAGATTACCACCCATATTCAATCTTGAATCATGCTCTTTCCCCCTTAAAATTAGACACTAGTGACTTTCCACATCATTAGAGGCTACTAAAGGCAGCATTGGTGCAGTGCTTACACTGTATATGTGCAGGGCCAAGTGCTCCATTCAATTTATCCTTTTAATTTTTATACCAGCTGCTTGTGGCTTGAAGGGAGGAACCAAGATCCAGATGACCCAGAACTCCTCAGGGCTTCAACCCTTATAAGTTGTATAAGTTTAGGAAACATGGGTGTGTTGGTGTTTTGTGGTCTCTGTGTATAACTAATGACCCTGAACTCAGTAGCTTAAAGCAATGATTCTTTCACAGTTCTGGAGCCAGAAGCTGGAAATTAAATGGCTGCTGAACCAGGCTCCCTGGAAAGATCCAAGGGGAGAGGTCTTTTCAAACTCATGAGTGAGTGTTGCTGTCAGTACTTGGCTTTTCTCAGCTTATGTATACCTCACCTCAATTCCTGTCACTGTCTATCCAGAGCTTTCACTACTGACATCAGCCACTGGATCTGTGAACTACCATCCTCTATCTAATATGACATGGTTTTAACAACTCGTATCTGGAAAGACTCTACTTGCAGATAACATCTCTGTCTAAGGCTCTAGCTGAGTGTGGTGTTTGGCGAATACTCTGCAGTGCTATGTGTGGTTCACCTTCCCTATTTGTCAAATCAGGCACTAGAGCTTGTCTCATTTAGAGTGTTGTGCAAGGAATAGAGGAGGATATATGTTGTGCCTGTAGCAGGAACTGGGCTAGCACATTGCAGTTTCCAGGGCAGGCCTGCTATAAGAACAAGGCAGTTTATAATCATCTCCGTCAGTGCCATGAGTTGTTGCATTAGAGCACCTTAACCTAGGGGACAGAGTCAGTGCAGATAGCAGGTCTTGGGGAAATTCTTTGGGAATAGCTCCTTACTGGAGAAAATCTAAGGAGCTGTCAAGAGAAGTGATTTTCATGATAGCTGTGGCTAGGAGCATCTCTTAGCTTTAGTCCCCAGCAATGTGGCTTTGGGTGACTGTGATGATTAATATGGATTGTCAGCAACTAAATCCACTGAGGAGAGAAGCTCTGAGCACACCTGTGAGGGTCTATCAGGGTTAGATTATGAGATGTCAGGACCCGTCTTAAAAGTGGACATCATTCCCTGGGTTGGGATCCTAGACTGAATTAAAGAGACAAAGTGAGCAAAACACTAGAATTTATCCATCTCTTTTTGTCTCAACACTTTACCTTAGCAATGAACATTGTTCCTTAGACATAACAAATACTCACTAAGCATATATTAATGAGGGACTGTAAATAATTGCATGAGACTGCAGATTGCAATTCCTTCTAGAAGGTTATGATCCTCAAGCTATGCCATTCAAGCAATGTTTTCTCTTGGCTTAAATGTGGTTAGTTAGGACACAAGGATAGTGACCAAAATGGGTTCCTTACTGCCTAGGGATTGAGAACAATCTGGATATGTCATGATTGCAGTCATAGCAATGGCCTATTGGAAAATGGGGAGTCCTCCTTTTTCCAGTGGAAAAATCTGCCTCTAATGGTGTTTGCCTAAGCATGGACAGATCTACCACTCCTATCATTCTATCCCTTTCTCTTCTCCTTCCTTCTCTCCATCTTGAACTCAATCTTATCATTGTGCAGAATAGCACAACAATAAGGAATTCAGAGTCCAGAGAAGGTGACTTGAATTTGTATGTTTCTTCTTCTTTCTAGCTGTTGGCTCACGAACCTCCTTCGTTTAGAGTCTTCATTGCAGCAGATATCTTAGAAGTGTTTAGGCATCTGTCTTGGGTAGCAAATGGATATTATGTACTCACTTTGGAAGTTCCAGGGCTGCCCAGAGTTCATTCCAACTGCAAGCCCTGCTTGCTCTTCCCTGTTTCTTGCTTCTCCTCCTGAGTTTTAGGAACCCAACTTCAGAAGCTCACATTGGCCATATCTGGTTATCGTTGAAATAAGTTAGTCTGTGGAGAGACCTGAGTCTGTTGGCTGAAGGGAAGGCCAGAGGTAGGTAGGTTCTTGAGTAGACATTTATTAATCCTGGGAATTCAAGACAGCCTCTTAGTATTGTTTTGTAAAATAGGGCAAAAATATTAAATGAACATTCTTCATCCAAGACTCCAAATTCTGAAATGCCACCAGATGGTAAAAGTGATAATTCTATACCTCAGTGTACTAGTCATGGCAAAATGAAGGCACATTAAAGTTACCCACTTTATCCACCTATGGAGAAAGAATGAACGGGACACAAGAAAGTATTCTGTGCTGAGAGTTGGGTCTCCTTGCCAAGATATTTCTGTTATGTATAGGCAGATACTTCTAAGTCCAAAATAAAAAAAAAAATACCTCTGGACCCATGCTTTTTGCATAATGTACAGTCAGTGAAAACTTCACTCTTTGAAGTCACTTGAGAGTCAAGTGACAAAATTTGTGTCAATCTTCTTTGGAAATTCCAAAGTACTAAAATAAATAAAGAAGGGAGATATCATACATGTAAATCAGTTATCCACATGTCTGGAGAGACACAGTTCAGGTTTGGCCAGGCAAAACTGAGAATGAGTTTGTCTAATCCTCCCAGGTGCATTATTCACTTCAAAGGTATAGTATAGATGGATGGCTACCAGGGACTGGAGCATGAGAAGTTATTGCTTAAAGGGATACTGAGGTTCAGGGAAGAGGAAATGTTCTGCAGACAGCTTGGCAGTATTGTTGCTGCTGAACTTGCGATCAAATTATGTGGGGTTGGGGATGTGGCTCAGTGGGTAGAGCGCTAACATGACAAATGTTCCCTTCTGTGTGCCTTTCCAAGTTTAAAATATGAAGGTGAAAAGCACAGCACAGAACCTCCAATTTACCTATAGAAGATAGGGACTAAGCAGGGGCCTTAGGATCCTTGACCCCTTCCAGGTACAAAATTACTTTCCTGCGGGTGGGGAAAAGCAAGAGTCGGGGCAAGGTGACAGGTCTGAGTCAGGCAGTGGGTAAAGCCAAAGTGGAGTTAGACACTGGAGGCAGTGCAGTCTGGAGTTGGGTGCTTTCCATTTTGAAGGCAGGTTGGGAGTGGATGTGAGAGGATAGAGCAAGATGACAAGGAGATGCCTCCAGGATGAGATTGGCACAGCTGAGTATCAGCGCTCTATGAGTCATCTCCCCCAAGGATGCAAGGGAATGGTTGAAAGAACTGGGAACAGCAGTGCCTTGTTTAAGTTAGCATCTCCGACATCTCACTGTGACAGCTGCATGAGGTTACTGGGGACCACATGGGCAAGAAGACCAGCAGTAGCCGTGGTAAATGGGCCAAGTAGACAGACAAAGGGTCAAAGAGGGCTGGATTGCCTTGTGAACATCTTAGCGGGTGGGGGAACTGAACTTTTTTTTTTCTGGATGGATAGGTGGGTGATGATGCTTGGGTGGTGGTAGGTGGATGCATGGGTGGATGTATATAGCTCCTGTCTTTCTGTAAGTCTTCATGTACTTAAATACATTGTTCATCTCCAGATGTTCTAACTCAGTCCTTGAAATGTGTCTGCCCCCCCCCCCCCCCCCCCCCCCCCCCCCCCACTGTCTGTCTACTTCCAGGCTCCCTCTTTCAGGTCCCCATGGCATCCTGTAATTTTCCATTTTGAAACACTCTATTAAAATTGTCAGCTTGCATTGCTGTCTCTGTACAGTTTAATAATGGAGGGCCACCTGCTTCTTCGTGGTGCTCTGAGTGTCTGGCTTATAGCAAGTTTTAAGTCCTTGCCTGTTGATGGACCGGTTACTTTAAAACGATCTCAAAGCCCTACATATTCACCTGATGATAAGCCCCAAGGAAGTAGCCTGCTGGAGTCAAAGCTCTGTTCCAGAATTTTCCCACCAAATTTTCTCAAAGGGCTAGATATAAAAATGTATCTAAACAAACACTTTTCCTAAGAGATTCCTCTGGTCTACAGGGCTGTATGTTTCACCATTAATTCTTAGTGCAATATATGCTTGCAGGAGAAAGCCTTTCTCCTCAGGGCCTGGGGACTTGGTACCCNCTGCTGGAGTCAAAGCTCTGTTCCAGAATTTTCCCACCAAATTTTCTCAAAGGGCTAGATATAAAAATGTATCTAAACAAACACTTTTCCTAAGAGATTCCTCTGGTCTACAGGGCTGTATGTTTCACCATTAATTCTTAGTGCAATATATGCTTGCAGGAGAAAGCCTTTCTCCTCAGGGCCTGGGGACTTGGTACCCGCACACTCTCCTTCACTGTTCATTCATTTATTCGCTCACTAATCCTTTTAACAATATCTTACATCTTGCTGTTCCCACAGACTTCCAAGTGTCAGGGCATTGATTCTCGACTCTTGATTCACTTGGCCGGTGAAGGGAAATGAAGTCATTCTGAGAGCTGTGGTTCTTCCTTGGAGGTCTACTTGGAGCTAGGCAGTCTTTCTTCATGCTTCTGACAGCCTAGGCTAGAGGTAGCAGTCATGGGTGAGTTAGAGGACGCAGGTGCGAGCTCCAGAGAGCATCCCACCCACAGCCAGAGGAGGCTGCTCTAGATTAGAAGGTCCACAGCCATCCTGTGAGATGATCACAGGGTAGAAGATGCGAACTCCAGGCTCAGTTTAATGCTCTGGTATTTTAAGGGTAAATTTCTTAAAATTTCACTTTCTATTATTCCATTGTTTGTGTGTGTGTGTGTGTGTGTGTGTGTGTGTGTGTGTGTGTGTTGGGTTTTTATTTCAACTATTTTGTCAGTTTCTCAAGATTGAATAGTCACATTTTCTAAAACAGGACTCTGACCCGGACCATATTTTGTCTGAATCTGGGCTGGGCTGCTTGTTGGCTGTGGGATCTCACCGTAGTTACATCTTTGTTGTCATCTTTCTCCTTTCATAGTGTGAGGAGACCCATCCCTTGATGGCTGTCTGTGAAGATTACATGAGACAGTGGATGCTCTTGGGTACCAAAGGCCACTTACTATAAGCTCTACCAGTTTTGGCATGTGGTCGTGAAGGAATGGCAGAACTCATCTTTGGGATTTGAACACAGAAAAGAAAGATGAAGGAAGGAAGAACGATAACTCATTATATTTTAATCAAGTTTGCAACTTTATATTGGCCACATTCATAGCTACCTGTGGCCTCCCGTAGCCACAGATAAGACACACCCTGGGAGTACCACCACTTATCATGCAACAGATGTCCTCCATGGTATCTGTGAGGGCACAAGTATAGTGGTTTCTGAGTGATATTGCCTAGAATCTTGGCCTGGTTGGCCACCACACATGTATGGGTTTTAAACTAGCAAGCTGCATTATGTAAACAGCTATGCACTTTACTTTGTACGTTCCTCCTCAACAAAAGCAGAGTCAAATCCCAGAGGGACATACACACAAAGCTCTTGCAACCCTGTCAACCACAAGTAAAAATCAGAGTATCACACAGGTGTCAGCAACAGTTCTCACTTGAGTGTGTGTTTATAGAGTTTGGGCAAGGAATGTTGATGTGTCCGCTCATTGCTGTGACCAAGTTCTGGACAAGAGACCCTTGAAGGGAGAAAGCATTTATTTGGCTTATCGCTTAAGGTGATCGTCCTGTTAGGTTGAAACCCTGCTCATCTCCTGTACAAGCTGTTAAATCCTATCTGCCCTCCTTCCCCCAATCCTATCCACACAGAGATCTCCAGCTCCTGCTTGGAGAAAACTCCAGGCTAACTAGTCATTCTTCCTCATGCCCAAGTTTCTGGCAACCCATCCAAAAGTCTCCACCCAGAACTTCTGTTTTTGACCATGTATGGGCACAATCCTAGGTCCTAGCTGACACATTCCTCGACTAAACTCTATAAAAATCCCTTTGCTTTAGCCTAGATGTGTGACTTCAATGACCTCCACCTGTGAAGTTGATGAACCCACCTGAGAGCTACATCCGAATAATCCTGCCTTTATCTACTTTTAATCTGGAATATATCTGTGTTGGAGGGAAGGAAAATGCCTGTCACATCCCATCATGGTATGAGAGATCTGGCAATAGGAAGAGGAGGCAAGTGGGTCACATTGTATCTGCAGTCAGGAAACAGAGAGGATTCAGGGAGTGGGACCTGGCTGTAAAGCTTGTCCTGAGTGACCTACTTCTCTTGTAAAGCTCCATCTATTGCCTAAAGACTGTATAAGCGTCTGAACCTCACCAGCAGCCAAGGAACCATGTATCCAGACACATAAGCATGAAGGATATATTACACCTTCAAATCTCAACAGCTCTGACTCCCCATGCTGGGGATCTCCCCAGCGTAGTTCTCTCGATACTTTGTTTCTCATTGTCCACTTTTTTCAGTCCTGTCTCTAACCGGCTGCAGTGACTCCCAGTCCTGTGCGTCTTCAGAACTGCTGAGCCTGAATCATACCCTAGCTGGAAGTGGAGGCAGCAGCTGTGCCCTGAATCCCAGGGCTGTACTCTGTGTGCAGTACAGGAACCACTCAACTTCCCAGGAGTACTGCCTAAGGCATCTTGCTTCCCTGCAAGGCCCATGTTACCACCACCTGTGCACATTAAGGTCTCTGAAAAAAAGTCCCACTGTTCTCTGGGAACTGTTTAACCTCTGTGTATGGAAGACCTGGCCTACCAGGAACACTTAGACCTGAGTCTGGAATGTGTGGGGGAAGCCAGGAATTTGCAATTTACTGCTTAAACTGAATCTTTAAAAAGTTATTGCTGAAGGCCAATTGCTATATACACACTGGTGCTGTGGCAGGAGAGGAAGAGGGGGAGGAAGAGAGGAGGGAGAGGGGGAGGGCTAAGGGAGGGGGAAGGAGGGGCAGGGGAGAGGGACGGGGAGAGAGCGAGCTGGGGGAGCATCAGGAATTCCAATTAGTTCTGTGCTCAGGGATGACTAGAAATATTTGGCCCATGATGTGTTGACATGAAACTGTTTGTGCAGTTTTCCTGTGGGAATTCAAGCCTCAAGGATGGAGCCCAGTGGCTCATTTTCTGTCCCTCATTAGAGTCCTGTGCTGAGAAACTGGGGCCTCTCTAGGGCAGATGTGGTGAAATAAGCCCAAGTGTATATATGTGAGTGCTTGGTGTGGGGTAGAGGAGGATCTGCATATTTTAATGCTATCTGGATTGCTTGGCAATACAAACAGACTCCAGTTAGCTTAATTAAGGCAAAAGGGTCGACCTATTGCGAAGTCCATAACTGGCTCAAACAAACATAGACTAAAAGACCTAAAATGATCTGGGAAACCCGAACAGCCATGGTTGGGGTTCTCAAAGGTGGTGACATGGACAGAAATACTCTTATCAAGTGCTAGAGAGTAAAACGTGCCCTTACTGCCTTAGCTTACTCAGACTTTACAGTGGAGAGGTGAAAGAAATGACACAAAATGAATGAAGATGGCAGTGTTCAATAAAACTTTATTTACAGAACAAATACTGGCAGGATCTAGGACTCAAGTAATGGATGTGGCTCAAGACTGTAGAGCAGTTGGAGAAGATCCTGGCTTCTTCTAGGCAGTTCCCTCCTACCCTTAGTCCCTCCCCAGCACTCTACTTCCCTGTAAGTGTTATTATGATTGGTATCAGATAGACACTGTTTGACTTAGTACTCTAGGCTTATGCCAATCAATTCACAGACTTGCTACTGGTCTGAGTAATACAGTGAATGAGAATGGGACCTCCATCCCTCTTTCTATTCCCTTGTTCTTTCTCTAACTTTTCCATGACCAAGATCAAGGAAAATGAGATTTTGATCAACTCAAAATCCAAGAATTCCTCCTCGTGAAGCTATACTAGATTCAGACGATTCTATGTCCAAGAGCTGCTTAGTTCTAGGTAGTATAACCTGGAGTGGCAGATAAGTCATCCCCTGTTCCCCAGCAAACCCAGGACCAGTGGGAAGGGTAGAAAGGCCACCAACCAACATAAGCATGTGGAGAAGAAAGACAGGGTGTGCCTGAGGCAGAGAAGGTAGCTCAGGCCTGAGGTCGGAGCTCCTGGTTCTGTCTGAGGCAGTCTGGAGGGTAGTTGAAGTGTGATCCAAGAGAGATAGATGCCTGCCACACTGTAGAAAATGGAAGACTCTGGTGAATTTAGGAATAACTTCAGGGCTTCATATAAGATCTGAACTCTTAGAGACAGGCTCAGAGCAATACTGTCATGCTGTCTCAGCAATTGGAATCCAGTAGGTAGATTCAGTTGTTACAGTTGTTATAGTAGGTAGGAATCTGGCCTTTTCAGGATGATACCCATAAGCCCCAGAGACACGTTGTCATTACTACTTACTGATGGCATCTGAGGCCAGATTCATATCAACAATAAGTCTGTGTTCTAATTGTCGGTCAGGAACTTGTGTTTGTCACTTGGGGACAGTCATTTTATTTCCATGAATTCAGTTAGCACACATATACAAGGGATGGCTCAAATCTATCTCTGAAAGCTGTTGTCAGGCTAGAATTCATGGGTGAGGGCACACTGTAAGTACTTAACAGACATGAGGTTCAGGGAATGGTGGTTACTAATGTTGTGAGACTTTCATGAGAAGTTGGGAGAACTTGGCCATTTATAGGATTTCTGAGCCTCTACAATTTTGACAGGGAAATACATAAAAGCTTGTACCTCTCCATCTGTGGGGTTGACACTCACTTGCTTTGTAAATTAACGTTTGTCTAGAATTAATTAGTTTGCCCCAGCTGCATATGAGGGCCAGTGGGAGAAAGAAGGAGACCTTTTCTTCAGTGCCACCTTTCTGCCAGGCTTGCCTGCAGTCTTTCTCTTTTTAATGCTTTCTGGACCATTGAAACCTGTCATGTGTTCCCAAGGATGAACTCTTGAGGCAGAACACTCAGTCCCCAGCGCAAGATTTTGTAGCTTCTAGCCATGTATTTCTGTAACCTGCTAGGGGTGGTATCTTAGAATCTTTAGTCCTCATTCTCCTCACCTGCAACTGGAGGAGAGTAACAGTGCAGGCTGAGTTGGGAAAACAGAGTAACTAACTTAATTAGTTCACAAGCTTAATTCACAAGCATTTCACAATCTCAGTGTGGTTCCTGGCACTAGAGACTGAAATAGCCTCATCGTTATAAGGATGATATACAGCACTATATCTCTCATCAACACATTTTATTCCTTCTGATGGTTAGTACCAACTGTCAACATGACAGGATCTAGGGCCATCAAAGGAGACAAATCTCTGGGCATGTCTGTCAGGGAGTTTCTTCACTGAGTTAATTGAGGTAGGAAGACTCACCGTAAACCTGTGTTGTACCATCCTATAAATTGGGGTTCTGGACTGAATAGGAAGGAGAAATGGGCTGAGTACCAGTATTTGTCTCTCCATGCTTCCTGACAGCAGATGCAAGACGACCAGACCAGTTCTCATTACCTTGCCTTCCCCATTGTGCTGGACTGTCCCTTTCAAACTGTGAGCCAAAATACACTCTCTTTCTGCAAATGCTTTTTTCAGGTATTTTGCCCTAGCATCTACTTTTCACATTGTATTTATTCTCGTCTCCATTTTGCAGATGGTAAAACTGAAGCAAACTGAATGAACAGGGGCATTCCCAAAGTCCCTTAAAGAGTATGCAGAGCTGGGTTTCAACAGAAAGGTCTCAGGCTTAGAGCTGCACCACTTGTAAAACCTCACTTCTTCCTGCATCAGTGACACATTCCTCTTGGCCTGTATGCTCCTGGTGATTTGACTCTGGGTCTGGTGCTGTGTTGCTAAGCTTCTGAGTTTCTCTGGGGCCCTGTCTTCCCATAATGAGTTCTCTGTCAATTATGAACTCCTGACCCAGTAGCCTGAAGGGCAATGCATTCCATTGTTTGATCAGGCTAGGATCTGGGCAGGACATATCAATTTGAGCAGCAGCTCAGTGGTCAATCACAATGTAAAACAGACAGCAGGGTGACCTCATGCCTAGACATTTCTGGCAGCTAGCCAGCCCTTCTTCTCAACTAAAATGGTCAAATTCTCAGTGTGCAAGCTTCCATTAGACATTGCATGTGATGGTCAGCAAGTCCTAATTACAACTGGATCGTGATAGTTCTCATGGGACCTATTAAGTCCTTTTAGATGATGGCTCCCTGGGGTTATTCTCTGCCTTTGGAAATAACATGGGGAAAGACATTTCCCCTGACCCTTCCTGGAATACACTTCTCCTGTCAAGACTCATTTCTCCATCAGTAATTGCTTTAAATGAGTTTAAAAATTCTAGTAAAAATTAGTCCTGGTGATTTGTGTACAGGGGCTGAATGGGGTTTGCTTGATTTCTTCAGTAGGTCTTAAACCTGGGGCCCAGACATCTGCTTCTCTTTGGGAAGTGTTTGTTGGGAAATGGACCTTCTCTTCAGTAAGCGTACACTGGAAGAAACCTTGCCAAATTGTCTTTGTGGTCTCTAAGGATTTAATTGGAAGTTTATGGAGTTCAACACATACCATCTTTGAGGTTAAATACGTGTTGATTTAGCACTTACCTCTAACTGGCCAAGGCTTTGCTTTAGCTGCCATTTCAATGATTGTACATGGTTTGAGGCTATCTACACTGCATGGCTCTTGACAAAACTATGATCCCATCCCGTGCTGAGAGTCAGTTTTCACTGTAGGAGTTATCAGCATCTCCTTTGGCCAGATGCAGAATCAGTGCTCAGTGTGATTCAGTCATTTACTCAAGGCCACACTGCAGTGACACATGGAGAATGGGAAATGGTGCCGTTTGGAAGCCAAAGCTGTTCTCACTGTGTGCTTTGGTTTGCTCATTTATTCCGAACCCACTTACTGTGATTGGGAGAGAAACCACCAATAAGCAGTTCTATGCAGCTCAGGAAGATATTCGAGTAGGGTAAGGCTGGGAGAGGTCCAGCCATGGATAACTTTTGTGGAGGACACTCCAGCAGCACCTGTCCAAACTAGACACATTCATTTTGATCTAGAAGTTTGGTCCCTAGATACTTTAATCTGAAATGAATTAGCTCACATGCAAATTAACAGTGTTCAAGGCTGTTTGCTGTATCAAGGAACTAGCCAAAGAATGGAAAGAATACAGGCATCCATCAGTCACTCGTGAATCCTGAAGAATAGCCCTGCATAACTATTAAACTAGGTAACGCAATTTGCAAACAGATAGGTTACAGGTCAAATAAGTGCCCAATCAATGGATAGATAGATAATTGGAAATATGAAATGACATCAACAATGTTTTACTAAGTTAAAAATGCAATTTGTAGGGCAATACATTTAGTGTCCTCTCATGCTCTTAAAACAAACAAACAAACAAACAAACAAACAAAAACAGTTACCTGTATAGGCCACTATTAGGAAGGACTGCAAGAGAGAGGAGATGAGTTACTTTTTGGGATATCTGGGATGGATCAAAAAGAACTTTTGCCCCTCCACCCAACTCCATATAATTTTGTATGTTTTGAGTTTTCATGCACTCCATAATCCAGAACACAAAACAAGTAGAAATGTCACAGAGACCATGGTTGGTCAATTGAGCTCTTCCTGTAGCATGGGTGAGAATGAAATTTGATTGAGGAAAGGGAGGAAGCCAAATGATCACCAAGGGCTCTAGCTCACCCCTAGTACCCTGGAGCACAGGCAGCACAGATCTAGGAATGAGAATCTGAAAGAGGACCAGTGTGGGAGAGTTGAGGGAGAAGAAGCAGTGTGGAGGAGCCCTGAGATGGGACATCCGGACTTTGGATTTCCTTTTCCCAGATTCTAAAGGCTTCACTGGTAAATATGCTGTAGGAAAGCATGATCTATCCTCCCAATCCCAAGTCAGAGGGATGAGAGGAGCACCCAGGAATGCAAGTGCTGCTGGTCCACTGCTATTGTTGGGCCCAGTCAGAACTGGTTGACCCATTTCTCAGAATGGAACCACAGACTGATAGGGAGGGAGCCAAATGATAAATAAGGACTCTAGCTCTCTTGCAGAAGAAACTCCCTCTCCACACCTCCCATCCCTCACTAGTACTGTTTTCTGGCTTACTTCCATGACCCATGAGCTCATCACCTTCAATGATAATGTGTATGGCTGGTGCAGAGTGCCTAGCTTAGCACACATACAGGGTTGGTCTACTCAGTCCAGGGAGGACAGTGAGTGAGGAGAGGACATTCAGATACTCTGCCAAAGCAAATAAGGATTCAAAAAGAATAGAGTGGGACATAGACTAGATTTGGAAGTCATTGCACAATTGCACTTATCATTTGTGTATTGATTTTGCTAAGAATGAACCCCCCCCCCCAGAAGCTCACCAGCAGAAGGATTAAGATATATGAGCTTGTGGCAGTGAGTGTGGCTTTGTTGGAGGAAGTATGTCACAGGGGATGGGTTTTAAGGTTTCAAAAGTATATGCCAGGCCTATTCTATCACTACATTCATCTCTCTGCCTGTGGATCAGAATGTAGTGCTCTCAGCTACTGCTCCAGCACCTGCCTGCATGTCACCAATGCTCCTGCCATGATGTTAATGTCCTAGATCTCTGACATTCCAAGAAATGTGTTCTTCTATAGCAGTTGCCCTTGGTCCTCATGTCTGTTCACAGCAATAGAATATTAACTAGGACAACTGGAGGCAGGAAGCTAGCCTGAATGGGCTACATAGGTGAAGAGGAGTGAAATACAGGGGTTAAATGGGTTTAGAGCAAGGAACTAAGCCTGTTGAAAGACTGAGTAGATGAGGTCAACATAAGAGATAGTTGCATGGTTTCTGCTGTTTTGATTTGAGCAATGGGAATCAGGTTTCATATGAAAAAGCATTAAGAAAGAAGACTGTGTTGGAGGAGAAATGAACAGTTCTATATTATTGATATGAGATTTAATACTCCTATTGAAGTCACAGTGGGATGGCAAGTAGACATTTGTGTATCAGTCAAGGGAACAACTAGAAACAGGGATTTGATTGCTATGAAAAAATGGAGATTGAATCTGGGCAGTGATGGCACATGTCTTTAAACACATCACTTGGGAGGCAGAGGCAGAAGGATTTCTCAGTTCGAGGCCAGCCTGGTCTACAGAGTGAGTTACAGGACAGCCAGGGCTATATAGAGAAACCCTGTCTCCAAAAACAAAACAAAAAAAGAAAGAAAAAAAGGAAGATTGAATTCATTTTCCTTTGAAAGAGAAGAATTCAGAAGTGTATGCCACAAAAAAGTATTCAAAGCTTCTATATATGTTGATATTAGAGATAAACTTAGGAAGCATTTTATTTCCTTGGTACACTATATTTTAGAAGAAGAAGAAAAACAAGAAAAGGAGGAAGAAGAAAAAGAATAGAAGAAAGAGGAGGTGAAGGAGAAGAAAGTGGAGGAGGAGGAGGAGGAGGAGGAGGAGGAGGAGGAGGAAAATCATCATTCTACCAGATAACATTTTGCAAGTTTCTCAGATATAAACTGCTTAAATTTGGACTGTTGCATTTATACTACTTTCAAGATTTTTTTGTAGCATATTCTTTAAACAATTATATATAGATAATACTACTATGATTGAGGGGGCAGATTTTCCTCATATAAGTATTATTGTTAAATAAATGAACAGAATGTTATTTTTAAAAAAAGAATCAGATAGTGTTGATAACTATAGCATCAGAGAAGAGAAGGTAGAATCCAGGTAGGTGTCTTCATCTTTCCCAAATCAAGCAGAAGAGTGAAGACACCATGGAAGAGGCATGGTGTCTCAGGAATATTGTGTCACTATCATCAAAGAAAGCAAAGGAGCTCTGATGAGAGGCAAAAATATGAGATGTCTAATCCGCGTTGACAGAAGTGGCAGGGCAGGAACCTGGAAATATTGAAATCAAATATGCATGCTTCTGCCATTGGAAATCATGTGAGCTGATCTTAATATTCTATAGTTTCTTAATAAACCTCGTACTGTGTTCTAACGCTGACCATGGTTTTCGGTGTGACATTTAGTAGATCTCTGATATTCTTCAGGCCAGTGATTTATTTTCTTATGTTTATGTCTTAGTTACTGTTTATTCACTGTGAGGAGACACTGTCACTGCAAGGTCCAAAAAAGGAACTCCATCTCCCCAAATTCTGAGGTTTAGACAAAAGCCAGCCTTCCTCAAGAATGTGGGAAGCTGGTTCCCCTCTGCCAGAGAAGTCATTTCACTTATCACTAGCAGAAGAGACAAATGGCTACCCGCTGTGCCTTTTAGCATACCAAAGTCCATGCTGGACTGCAGGTTCCCTCAGTACATGCTACACATTTCAGAGTCCATACTGGTATCCTGGCTCTTCTCACCTCCAATTCACCCCAAACCTCTCTAGCTCACTGGCATACTTCTTGCCAGATACATTTATCCTTATATCCATGCTATTTTAGCTATGCTTTCATTATATGCTCCCCCTTTTGGCCTCACCTTTGCCCACACTCTTTGTTTTCATCTCTTACTTTTGCCTCCCTCTCTTCTGAACATGTCTTCTTCTTCTTCTTCTTCTTCTTCTTCTTCTTCTTCTTCTTCTTCTTCTTCTTCTTCTTCTTCTTCTTCTTCTTTTTCTTCTTCTTCTTCCTCCCTCTCTTTCTTTTCCTCTCTCTGTCTCTCTTGGTCTCTGTCTCACTCTCTCTACTCTCAAATCTTTCAAATGCCATCAGCGATTTGCTTATATTTATAAAAGAAAGCACTTAATGAGGGACTTGCTTACTGTTTCAGGTTAGCCCATGATCACCATGTCAACAAGCATGACAATAGGCAAGCAGCCATGGCACTGGAGAGGTAGCTGAGAGCTCACATCCGAAAGAGGGGGACACTGGGCCTGGCATGGGCTTTTGAATCCTCAAATACTATCTCCAGTGACACACTTCCTCAAACAAGGCCACACCCTCTAATCTTTTTCAAACCATTCCACTAACTTGTACCTGAGCATCAAACACATTAGCCATGCTCATTCAAACCACCACCGTCTCCAAAGATGATCTCAGTAATAAAAGTTAACAATGTGTCTCTTCAGGCCTTTTTAGCAGCTTCCCTTAGAAGGTGCAGCCGACTGGCCTGCTGAGCCTAGAGAACATGGCCGGAGTTCAAGGGCAGGGCCATGTCCAGATTACAAGAGACTTCGAGTTCTTGTTCACTGTCTTAAGCAGCTATGAAGCTGTCATTCAAACCAACCTCAGTCCACATGGATGGTGTCTCTTCCAGGCCCCCTATAGCCTCACTAGAGTCCAGCTGACTCCTCAGCAAGAGAAGACTGGGAGTTTATCCTGCTGCTCTCAGCCCTGACCCACAGGTCTGCCCAGATCACCACAGATACATAAGTCTAGTCAATGTTATGAATTTAAGACTCTGTGTGGTTTGTAACACAATAGCAGCATTCAGTGTATTCCTCACAATATGGGTTTGTCAAATGCTCTCTGAATAGATTTGATGGAGTAAAAGCCCCCTTCCCTCCCATTAAGTTCTTCCCTACATATCAAGCGAGTCCATTGCCCCAGCTCAGAGTATTTAGGTCTTTGTCAGCTGTACTCTCTGTACTAAAACAAGTTCAGGGACACTTAATTGGTTCAAAGATGTGTTTTTATTAATTATGACTCTCATACATGCACACAATGTATTTTGATCTTATTCATTCCCTACTCTTCTCCCCAACTCCTCCCCCACTCTGCTCCCTAACTCCTCCAGGATTCTCCCCACATCCCCTCCCAACTTCAAGTCCTCTTTTTGTTTTCCTTTCTAACTCTCCAAGTCCAATATGTGCTGCTTATACATGCATTGTTGTGAGACCATCACTGAACATGGTCAACCTACCAGAGAGCACATTCTTATAGGAAGCTGACTCTTTCCCTGCAGGAGGTATCAAGTATTAAGAGCTCTTCTATTAGTGGAGGCCAATGATCTCCTGCATTCTACATGCTAAAGACTGACTGGCTTGATCTTCTGTAGGCAAACACATTTGCTATGAGTTATCACAAGCAGTGGTCTTGTCTATCCCAGAAGACATGTTTCAACCCATTTACTGTTGAATGGATACAGAAAATGTGGTACATATACACGTTAATATACACGTCATCTGTGACAAGAGAATGAAATCCCTTTTTTCAATGAAGTCTCAAGGGTGTGAAGGAGGCCCAGAATGTCAAGAAGTCCCTCCCGTGGATTGAAAAACAGTTGATTGCATAGAAGCTGAGAGGCAAATGTTGACAACTAGAGTCTGGGAAGGGCACAGGGAAGAAAGTGAACAGAGAGCAGATGAGTGGGTTCTAAGCTGCAATTGAAGAAGCATAAGATGTGGCAGATGCCTAAAAGGGTAGAAATGCTTGCCACCAAAGCCAATGACCTGAGTTCGATTCCGAGGTCCCACATCGGGGATGGAGAAAATCAATTCCCAAAGTTGTTATCTGTATTCCACACTTACATTTTGTGACAGAAGCATCTTTCTTTAGGATTTTGGGAAGGTAGAGTGAAGGAGTGCTTGGCCTTATGCATGAAGCCTGGAAGATACAGGGACAGCACACAGCACAATGGCTTGTCTATTCCTGGGCTTTGTGCCTGAGCAGACTGAGTTCCAGGAGTCTGTGGTCAGGCTGACTTTGCGCAGATGTAAGGACAAAGATATATCTAGAATCCTGCCTTTATTTAATAGTAATTTGACTTAGAATCTTCCCCATTATGAAGTTAGAGAGTAGATTCCCAGCCACAAGACAGGATCTCCTCCAATTTCCAAACCACAGTGCTGTTTTTCCAGTTTTAAAGTAGAACTAGTTTCCTGAGGAAGAGTTGAGCCTATAAACCACGAGAGCTATTGTGGAGTTTGGGTACCGACCTGATGCTTGGGGTGCCTGATTTGGTTACTGTGGTGGGCACAGAGGAGTCCTGGGCCATCTCATCCACCAAGGAAAGGTGGAGCATCAATGCAAGAAGTGAGGAACTCAAATTCTCAGAGGACAAACAAAGCCTATGGGGGTCAGAGGGCATAAGCCTCAGGGAAAGCTAAAGATAAAAAGGGGGGAATGCTCTGGAATGTAGGAACTATCCCCTAAGTCACCAGAGTCCTGAGAGGATAAATCTGAGTTAGCACAAAGTAAAAATTTAAGATCAGCTCCTTAGAGTCACATTGCATTATTCTTAACTAAGCATCGAGTTTCAAACTTGTGTTACTCAGGGAAGAGAAAGGGCGTCTTAGTTTCTAAAAGGGCATTTAATTAGCTGTTTATTGTGGTCAGCATCATACAGATAGAATTGAGAGGAACAGAAAACACAATTTGAAAGAATTCAGACAAAATGAAGAACAGATCAGCATATGGAAACAAATTGTTTTGATGTGTCTTAGGCCAGAAGCACAAATCAAATTGCTAGGACCCAGTGTTCCTCTATCTCTTCATCCTTCTTTCTAGCATGGTGTTGCTTTCAGCAACAGTGTGCTGGCAAGAGAAAAATAAGACACAGTAAAACATGGAATTAATGCTGCACACTCTAGGAGTTCATTTGCTAATTAGATCATTACCTCTTCACTCTCTGGGACAACTACTAGGACCATTTCCTAGTTATTCCCTTAGATAGATTTTGTGATATCTTTTGTGAAGGTCTCCTTGTGAGAAGGTAGGAGCAGGATGAACTGAAGCATTCAACATTTGTCACCTGTAGATATGAAACATTCTGGTTTTCAATGTTTAAATGTAGACTGAACCACATCACTACTTTTCTTGATCTTGTAACTTACAGATGCCATATGGTGGGTCTTCCTGGCCTCAAAGCCATGTGAACTAATGTCTCCCAAAGTCCTCCTCTTGTATGTCCAAATTACACATGATTCTTGTCTCCAAAGACCTCTTATAAAGACAATCTTACATTTTCCTTAATAAGCTCTCTTAGAGATATAGAATCACCATGTCTTACATTGGCTCGTTAACAACTGTTCAGTCATATACAGGTGGGTGAGCAGTATTCCTTTCCCCATAGAACACTTCTGGGTATTTTCTCTATTTTCACAGTGTTCTGAGACCATTTCTCTCTGATATCCTAAGATGATTGAAGGGGGAGTACAAGATGTTATTTTTGTTAGGAAAATAATATTGAAGATAAGACTATATTAAAAGTGCTCCAACACTATCTTCCTTGCAATAATACAATTCTCAGAATAGAATGATTGATTTGTTTTTAACTGTTGAATCTCCATACAATTTTCTACAGCATAAAAGATGGTCACAATCTTCCATCAGTGTAATCAAATGTTTTAAAAATTAGTTTATATCTTGTCAGTATGAAGAGCTGATAAATTATTGAGGTTATAGATACATTACCTGGATTTAAACATGACAGTATATAGACACAACAAGGTCTGATACCCCATGAATATGTATGGATATATTTTATGTATTAGTAAAAATAAATTTAATAAAAATACTAAAACTGTCAAGAAATTGCAATTTTTAAAGCTTCAGATTCTTCATCTGAAAGTGAGGTGAAGCAGCTTCTAGCCTCGGCACCCCCTCCTATATCCAAGTCTGGCACAGGAGACATTTTCTTTCTAGAGTGAACACCTTTGAGCTTTACCCTCATTGCTCTGAATATGACCCTAGGCCCAGCCCTAGTTCAATCACTTGTGCCTGAGATGTGTTTGCAGATTGCCACCTACATTGACTTAATCCCCACTGCTGAGAGCAGGAGTGAGGCAGCCCCACCAAATGATGTGGACTGAGGGAATAAAAAGGGTTTTTCCAGGAGAAACTCAAGATGTTAATTATCAAAGAAAAGAGATGTCAGCACCACGCCTACCAACAAGTGGCATTCGGTTCTGATTGCTGAGATGAGGAGATGGATGGTACATAGTATGCATCTTACAAAGCCAGGTAGCTTGTCTGTGAACACAGTTGCTGCTCTGAAAACAGTAGAAAGCTTTCTGTTTCTCATCATTCAGCATGTTGGGAAAGAGCACAACTTTGGAAGATTGCGTGTTTGAGTGTCAAAGCCAGCCGTACCATGTTCAGTTGACACTCTCTGTAATGTATGTAGCCTCTCATGTGTTTTGTGAGCATTAAATTGAGTCAATACATGTAAGATGTGTAGACCAGCATTAGGTACATGAAACAGCCTTGCCACTGAAGTTTTTACCCAGGGGAGGTCTGTGGTCAGTGATGCTGAAAAGGTTCTGATCCTTGTCACTGGACTGTAACCACACAGTTGGAGCAGGCTCCAACTGCCCAGAATTCTTACAGATTTGCTGCCTGCACAAAGAGCTTCAGATCTCTACCCAATAGTGTAGACAGCCATCTGGAATCCTTTAGCCAGGATGTGTAAGGTTAAGACATCTATGACTCCTAGCTCAGGAAATGATTGGTAAAGACCAACAAGGTCCTGCCTGAATCTAAGAATCTCTGCTGAATTAAAATGCACTCTGACACCAGGCTCACAAGTGTTTGAAGAGTCATTAATGGATGGTACTGTGTTGGAAAATGCCATCAGCAGACTCCATAGGGAGGAAAAAAACCCAATCGATTTATAGCATTTGCTATTTTCCATGGTGTAAATGATGCTACCACAGTTGACTTTAAGTTACCAGCGTTAAACAAGCAGTTGGGAAAATGATGTGCACAGTGGGTCCCCTCACATCTGTTGCACAGTCTCCAGCGTTCTGTAACTGCTTTGCTCCACCCCCTCCTTAGTGATATCCAGAGTAGATTGTAGAAGGCAGAGCAGGCTGTGCCCCACACACCTCCAGGGGAGCCATCAATAAAGGTACACCTTGTGTAATGTAAACCCTAAACAATCATACATAGCAGTTCAGCATCCCAGGTTGTACCTTCCCAACAAAGTCCCCCTTATCCTTCTAGGCAGGGCTCTCACTGTTCTACCTGGTTATAGCATCCTAACTTTTTCTCTCATTCCCTTGAGTTTAAAATCTCATCTTTTCTAATTCACGGAAAGAATCTCTTCAATGTCTCTCTCCATTTCTATTTTACAAACTCTTACTATTTGTGACTCGTTAGCACTGTGGGAAGTAGTAGCCTTGTTAGTAAGAGGGTGAGGCTGGAGACTGGAGTGCTCAATTAAAGTCTTATTTCAACCCTCTTCCTCTCTGCATGAGGTTGGTGAGCTATTCAGTCCCTTAGTCCCTGGATCCTTAACTTTAATAGGATTTATGATTAAACATATCTTACAAGTGTGCTGAAGGATAAAATTACATCACATATGCCAAATATTTAGATTAATGTCCAAATTACAGGTTCAATTATTTTATCAGTTTCTTATTTTTTGAACATGACACATGTGGTCTGTAATCAGTGTGTGTGTCTAGATGTTGTACTATAAATCCTGAGAATCACTTCTTTATCTGCCTGTGTCTTACCCATGTGCACCGACTTGCTCTGATTTTATGATTTGAAATAACTCTTCTTTTCATTTTTTATTTTACTTCTTTAATTATTTTATTTTTTTACATTTCAAGCATTGTCTTAGTTAGGCTTTTACTGCGGTAAACAGACACCATGACCAATGCAAGTTTTATAAAAGACAACATTTAATTGGGGCTGGCTTTCAAATTCAGAGGTTCAGTCCAGTATCAAGGCAGGGACATGGCAGTAACCAGGCGGGAAGGGTGCAGGAGAAGCAGAGATCTACATCTTCATCTGAAGGCTACTAGTGAAAGACTGACTTTCAGGCAGCTAGTGGAAGGGTCTTAAGCCCACACCCATAGTGACATACCTACTCCAAGAAGGCCACACCCCCTAATAGGGCCCCTCCCTGGGCCAAGCATATACCAACCATAACAAATATCCCCTTTCCAGGTTCTCCTTCCATGAGCCCATCCATCTCACCCCTCCCCTTCACCTCTATGACGGTGATCCCTTAACTACTCTCCAACTCATACTTCACTCTTCTCATATCCCCCTTCTCTGGGGCATCAAGCTTCCACAGGACCGAAGGCCTTTCCTCTCTCTGATGCCAGACAAGGCAGTCCTCTGCTACATATAGAGCAGGGGTCACGGAGCAGCCCATGTATGTTCTTTGGTTGGTAGCTTTGTCCCTGGGAGCTCTGAAGTGTCCAGTTAATTGTCACTGTTATTTTTCCCTATGGGGTTGCAATCTCCTTAAGCTCCTTTAGTCTTTCCCCTATCTTTTCCATAGGGGTCTATGGGCTTAGTCTAATGGTTGGCTGTAAGCGTCTGTCTCAGTCAGGTATTGACACAGTCTCTCAGAGGACTACCATGCCAGGCTTCTGTTTGCAAGCACATCTTGGTATCAGCAATAATGTCAGGATTTGGTACCTGTGCATGGGATGGATCCCAAGTAGGGATGTTCTCTGGATGGCCTTTCCTTCAGTCTAGTAATTTCCCCTGTCCTCTTCACACTGCTTCATATTTCTATTCATTCTCCTGGCCCTCTGGGCTTCTCCCCTGCCCAACTCAAATGCTTAATTCCTTTTATGATTATAACTTATTTATTTACACTTTTATACTTGTTTTGATTTCTTTTTATAATTATGGCTTTTCTCCACAGCAAATAGAATTGAAAATGCTGCTTCATTATAGCAGAGGAGTTTTAGCTAGAAAATTTCAGTATAAGTAACTCACTCTAACTCTATCCTTGGTAGCTTCAGTAGTGACACCTGTTTGACATTTCCTTGGCAGACCGGAACAAAATACCTGTTCACAGCAGATAGATAGGGCACAGAAAGATGAAAGAAACAATTCCAAATGCAGGATGCTGAGGATGTGAGTTTTGGGGGGTTAGTTACAGGAACATGCTTGATGGGTTACAGGAACAGAAGCTACTAAAAGTCCATCTCAACATGATTGACAGCTCATGAAGGCTGCATCCACGGAGCTCCCTGCCCAAGCTGTAAGCATTGCATCCTAGTGTCTTTGTAATCCTGGAGACTGTTTACTTTTTCTATATCATTGGAGAGAGGCCTTGTTAATCTTGCAACTTTCTGAGTCTCTAAGAGTTTCTTTAGTTTTCTGTGCTTTCTAGCAGGAGGGAATGCTTCAGTTCCGGAAGTAGCTACACAATAATACAAGAAGGATCAGAGTCTTGGTATTTAGTAAGTGCTACCTGGGTCCTAGGAAGGAAGAAAACCACCCTGTTCTTCATTTCCACTGAGCTTCACTAAAGTTTCTGGAACATTCTGCTTCTCCTCTCTACCTTCCCCCTCTCTATTTACTCAAAGTTTTATTTTTCTAATTTTACCAAGAAACCACCATTTAATGTTCAGGAAAAAATGTCCTAGGAGAGACCTTTTTCCCAGTGAAATTCTCTGGAGAGTCAACCTGTGGGTCTCGACTCCTTCGGGGGGTTGAACAACCTTTCCATAGTATATCAGATATCCTGCATATCAGATATTTATATTATGATTCATCACAGTAGCAAAATTACAGTTACAAATAGAAATAAAAATAATTTTGTGGTTCCAGCTCACCACAGCCCGAGGAACTAAATTAAAGGGTCCCAACATTAGGAAGGTTGAGAACCACTGCCCCACAACATCTTACAGTTAGAGGCAGTAGAGAGCTGCTCTCCAGGGACAGAGGTACTGTCAGGACAGACATAGTGTAGGGCATGTGTGCTAAGATGCTTTCTATTCACATTCACCAGCCCAAATATGGGCACAGATTGACTGCCATGGCCAGCGTGTTGAAATAAGACATGGAGGGTCATTATTCTCTGAATGGCCCATTCTCCAAAGATGCCAATGAAAGTCTAGATTCTGCCTTTAATAAAATTCAGAACTTCTTCTTCACACTGCACACATTTTATTGATTGCAGAAATCTTCCCGAATGTTCATCAGTACCATCAGAGAAAAAGCTGAGATTATCCAGGGAGGCATTTAAACCAAACCCAGTACAGATGCAAACATCAAAGATGCAAATCCTAATGTGAGAATCGCCCTCCTTCCTGTGAATGAATTTCTTAAGATCTCAGTGTTAATAAAGAAAAGCACTGCGTTTCTTTTTATACTTTCTTTTTCTTCAAGTATGAAAAAGATATGCAGAAAGTTGATGAGGATTGCAGTCGTCAGAACGTATATGCTTAAAAGGACATGTGATCTTGTGTTTAAATGAATAAGGAATAATATGCCCCATGCATATTCCCAACACATGATTTTGCTTGTATCTGAAAATTCACTTTCAATGGTATGGTGTGTGAATGTCTTTGCATGGTCTGTATGTCTGATCCACAGACATTTAGGTGCTTGCGTGATTGTCTCAGTGAACAATGAGTGCATGTTCCTCTGTCAAAGCTGGGATAAAAAGAGGCCTATCTGTATTGGTTACCTAAAGTAAAGCCTGCTGCAAAACTGGTTCTCACCCTACTGTCCCTAGAAGTACACTTGACCTCATTGAGGAGTCTCATTGCATTTCTAGGGAGAAATAGAGTGAATGTCTTTTTCAGGAGAAGCAAACTTGAGCCATCTTTTCAGTGTTGGCTCTTCTCTGGGAGAGATGACTTCACTATTAGCTTACTCCTGAGGGAAATGGGAGAATAAGGGTTTCTGCAGCAGAGGCAAATGCTCAGTGGCCAGCTTTCCTAGGTCCTGACACTTATTGTTCATAGACCAGCACCAGCTGGTCTTCATTATGCCCCCTGATGTGTCTTTGCCTGAAGAGGACAGAATTGAACAGGGCTGGCTGGTCCTTACTCATGGCCCCTAGTGGGTCTTTACAGGGGATACATGCCACCATCTTTATCTGCAGATTTTGTATCTGCAGATGGGATTGTCCCTGCACATGTCTAATACCAGATGAGTTCAATGTCTGATTTCCAACTTCTGTCCACTTTGGGCATATCTTGTTCACTGTCATTTGTACTGATGATTGCTAACACTGAAGGAAGTTGAGGTAGTCCCTGTAAAGCAGAAGGAATATTGAGGGTGTAAACTTTTGAGGCACCAAGACTATATTCACCTCTGGAGCTTTGATGAAGATTTTACTCTCTAGGATAACACTTCTGGGGAGCAAAGGAAGCCAGCTGGGCAGAAAAGGAGTTATACTGAGATGAATAGGCTTGGGACACCTCACACCCTGTATAGTTCTAAAGCTGGAGAGGCTTTACACTGTGCCACAGTGAGGGGCATATCAACCACTATTAATCTCCAGGGCACTTTTTTATCTTAGAAAAATAAAGTCTGAAGCTCACTAAGAGACACTGCCACCACTGCCCCTCTTTCTTGTCCCTGGCAACCCCTCTTCGACTTTATCTATCAGTGATATTGATTGCTTCAAGGTTGCACAGATGTGCAAACTCATGATACTTGCCTCCTTTATGACTGGCTTATTTCTCTCAACAGAATGTCCAGTCTTCACCCAGACTTTTTTGCACCTCAAGATTTTCTTCCTTTTAAAATTAACAGTGTTCCTGTGACTGGATGTCACCAGGTGGGATCATACACAAAGGAGGGCTTCTCTTCTCTGAGAAAAACGAAAGGGGATGATGAGGGGAGGGATTTGTAAGGGTGGGAGTGGAAGGAAAGGAGGGTTTGGGGACAACATTGGTATATAAATTGAAGAAAGAAAGAAAGAAAGAAAGAAAGAAAGAAAGAAGGAAAGAAAGAAAAAGAAAGGAAGAAAGAAAGAAAGAAAGAGAAGGAAGGAAGAGAGGAAGGAGGAGAGGAAGGAAGAAAGGAAGGAAGAAAGGAAAGATAGAAAGAAAGGGGAGGAAGAAAGGAAAGATAGAAAGAAAGGAGAGAAAGGAGAGAAAGAAAGAAAGAAAGAAAGAAAGAAAGAAAGAAAGAAAGAAAGAAAGAAAGGAAGGAAGGAAGATAGATTAGCAATATTCCATCATGTCTATCCACTCACCCATTGATAGACTCATTTTACTTCCATATTTTGACAACTGAGAATAAGACAGGTATAAATATCCCTTTAAGATTCTGTTTCCAGTTCTTTTATGAATTTACCTAGAAGAGGAACTACTGAATCATATCGAAGCATAACATTCTATATTTAGATATGGAGACACTGGAATGCCATTTTCTACAGTAGCTGTGTTAAAGAGGCTGTAAGGCTCCTGATCTTCAGGAGAATACAACCTCTGGCCTGGGTGGAGACCTAACTTTCCAGTTGGACTGGCCAATGAGCAAGTCCAACTGGAAAGGCACGTGAGTTTAACTTTACTACAGAGATAAGTAGAATGAGTAGGCCTTTAATGAGGAAAAATATTTGTACTTTCCACACACAATAGCTTGAGGGACTATGGCCTCACTTCTTGGCTAAGTCTTCAAGATTTTCTGAATAACTCATAAAAGCATAACTTTTCCATGTAGCTTTTTGTCTGTCATGTATCTGAGACCTCCATTGCTGAATTATAGGTATGGCTTTTTGCTCTTCTTCTTCTCCATTCTTTTTCCAGCAGCTGCTTAGCTTGCCTGCCCTGGTATTTTTCTTTCAAACTCAAATAAAATAACTTCTGTTTGATCCCATTCTTAAATTCTTTTATTACTGAGACTCAGAACCTCAGCAGGGGACTCTAATTTCCTGATATCATATGGTGGTCGTGAAAGGGCTTACCAAAATTCCAAACACATATTTGGTGGTCTGCATGAGGTATTTCAGAAGCTCCTCTGAAGACGACAGGTGACCATACTTCCAAGACCGTAAGGAAGCACCCTCTATCTTGATGAAAAAGGAAGAACAAAGGCTTTTAAAGCAGATCCAAACTAGTTACATATTAGGGGCTCAATGGATTGTATTGTTTGTGTTGATGGGGATGTTAATGATGTTATAGATCCCCATCTTATTGCTTTTCTCTTCCCTGGACATCACTGAGATGCAGATAACATACAGATACAACCCTGAGCAAGCAAGACACGGCTCCTCTTGAGTTCAACGCTCCATATGTGCCCCATCTTCAGCTTCACATGAGTTTTCACAGTGTGAAGGATTCTGACTTCTTGCCCACTGCTGTGTGTAGATGGGCTCTTGTTTCTATGAATTTGCCCCACTGGACACAAAGAAGTGTGCTTGGGTTTATGGTTTACTTCACTGCTTTTTCTTGGAGTAGAAGAAAGCTTGTGGTATGACAAAGAGTGCCTGGGAGTGTAAGAACCCATATTGGTTTCCTATTTAGGTCCCCAAGCAACAAATTTCCACACATCACTGGGGCTGTAGAATAGGAATGAGGAGACTGATTTGAATATCCAGAATTATAGCACAATTTACTATTTTGGGGATTTATACTTTACAATATTGTAAAAAAAGTAAAAGAATAGAAAACTTTTTATTGGAAGAATATTGTCATTGTGCTTATATCTAACTCCATGCTGTCTTAACTCAAGGACAGAGGTAATCCTCATTAAGCCTTAGTTTTCTTACCCATAAAATGGAACTCATCCTGCCCATCTCTAACTTCTATGTATACCAGGAACAGGGTTCAGTGAGTGAGCACTTATTGTGGGTGCAGGAGGCTCTATGCTCAACTGTATATGCTGTATGTATATGTGTGTATGTGTGTTTGTTGATGGTGATTTAAATGAATCATGAAATGTGTTGTGTACTGCAGTTAGAAATGACTTATTGAAAATGTGATTGTGTGTAGTAGAGGGACAATATTTGAAAATTACTCTCCAAGGTGGCTTTTAAGGCTCAGGCAGTGTCTTTGCTCTTGTGTTTCTAGGACCATATCCACTTGCAGCTTATGATTATAAAAGAACCTTTTCTTTTGAAGAATGTTTTTACTATTTACTTTATGCTATGTGTTGTACATGTATCTGGATGTATGTAGATGCATGACACGTGTATAGTGCCCGCTGAAGTCATTTTCAAACACATTAGACTGATGGAGGGCACAATGCCCTCATATGGACACCTCACCTGGATAGAAAGAAGATCTATCACAGAGATAACAGCAGCCACACTGACCTCTCATCTGATCACCTGACTCATGCGTCAAAGGACTCAACAGGCAGAGGATGTCTGAGCATCCCAGGGGCTTCAGCTCACTGTGGTCCCTGCTGCCTGATGCAGCCCTTATAAACTGCCATCTATCTATCCATCTTTGCCCATCTGGCTTTGATTGATACCGAGTCACTATGAGCATGCTAGATCCTGTGCTAGGCTTCCTTGCCTCCAGCAGCTTTCCAATTGAGTTCTTTAATAGCACCAATGCAGTGGCTGCCTCACCTTTTTTGTCAGTATCAGCTCTGAGTCTCTGGTTTCTGTAAGGCCTGTTTAAGTTCCTTAGTCACTTTAAACCTTTTGTAGCCACTCTATACACAAAAACTTCTACATAGGCTTATATTAATATGAAAAGCATAACACGTTATCTGAGAGTTTATAGAGGTATTTAAGTTTGTAATAAGAGAAGCCATGATTACCAACAGTCATCTATGAAGGAAATACACAAGCATGTCTATCCATATTTCTGGACATGTAACACCGCTCAATCTTTGAACCTGGTAGTAAACTAAATCCTTTGGGAAATGTAACTGCAAAAATCACAAAATATTGTATTTTGCTACTATTAAAATAGCCTACAATGTTTCTTGAATAGTTTGCGCTAACCCCTTGAACATGCACCAACATATTTTTTGTATACATTTTTGTGTATGCCATATATGAGGGTGTGTGTGCATTGTGTATATAAATGTGTGCACCCAGAGCTCGATATTGGGTGTTGTTTTCTATTGGTTATTTTTTGAGATAGGGTCTCTCACTGAGCCTGCAGTTCACTGATTGGTTAAACTGGCTGGCCAGTGTAGTGCTAGGATCCCCCTCCCCCATCTCTTCCTCTTCTTGATGATGAGGTTACAGATATGTGCTTCTATACCTGGCTTTTTATATAGATGCTAAGTTATCTCAACTTAGCACTTTACCCATGTAGTCATCTCTCCAGCCCCCAAACTTGTCATCTTAACAAATCTCAACTTTGATTCGTTTACTGACTTTGAAATTCTCTTCTGCTGCATAAGCCAAGATCCCGGCTACATTTGAGTAGAAGTCCCTCAGGAAAACTCCTCAGGATGAAGATTGTGACATCAAGCTGTATCTCCCACTGCCATTGATGGTTTCAGAGTTTCAGGAAAACATCCAAATTCACTGGGAATCTCAACATTTTGAGGTCAATTTTGAGAATGGATAAAGAGCTTCAAAATGACAGCAGACTAACACTGAGAAGTGATGGCATCCTTCTGTGTACAGTTCTTGCAGTCATGGAACTCTTTGGCAAAAAAATCCCATATGTCTACATTAGAATGTCTGCTTATATGATCTTCTTTATCTTTGACTCAGGGTTCAAACAGCTGGTGTGGCCTTATGCATGAAGGTATAATGTTATTCACAAAAGCAGGCTGGAGAGGAAGACTCATCAATGGGTGGGGTTGGAGAATGTTTAGAACTATGTTCTAAGTACACCTTCTCCTCAGGAATTGGTCCATGGAAGTGTCTGAGAAGGTGAAAAACCATGTACAGAATTAAGGAGTGGTTGGAGACTAGGACTGGTTTGAACCCATGATTTCTGATTCATCTTCCATGGTCCAAACATCCATTTAAGATATAATTTAATTGGTAGGATTCTTGGAATATGGTTTCATTCTGGATCTGTATATTATTCCAGTCTTCTCTTTGACTATATTTCCTGATGTCAGTGGAGTGAGGCTCATTTTGTAAACCTACCTGTAGGTTAAATGACTATTAATCAAGGTAATTAGTGTTACTTATAATAAATCACACCAAATGTCAGTAACAATGCATGCCCCCCCAAACAAAAACCCAATGTGATTATATGAATTGTATAGACTTTACACAAGCCCAAGTGACTCAGTAACTGACATCTTCTAAGTAGTGGGATAGATGTCCTCAGGCCTTTGGAAATCCTTTCCTCTGTCTTCTCCATCCATCCAACAAATGAATAAAGAGAGAAAAACTTGGAAGACCATGTTGTTCATTGTAGAGAGACTTTTATACTGTATGGATGCATCACCTGTCAATTAAAATGCTTATGGCCTTTGGCTTAGTCAGGAAATAGAAGGTGAGATATCCGGGAGGCAGAAAGAATTCTGGAATAGAGCCAGGTGTGGCAATTTCTGCCCTGGGATGATGTGAGGAGACAGATGCATGGTATCTGAGCACAGGTAACAAGCTAACTGGCAGAATGTAGCTTAAAATAAATGTGTTATCTTAAGTTATGATTCTAGTCAGACAAGAGCCTAGCTATATGGCCAAGGTGTTTTTTAAATATATTTTGAGTCTGAGTCTTATTTCCCAGCATAGGCTGGGAGATGGAACCAGACATAATTTGAACAAAATGAATCATTAGCAGTAAATTAAGCTTATAGCTACATTTCTTTACCTTATGTTTGTCCTCAGTAACAATAAACACACAGAGTAACAATATTTATTTAAAACTACACTACAATTGCGGAGCGGTAAATGACATACTTTAACCTTTTATGCTAATCTGGCTACTTTTCTGCTCCATCCCATGATACTTCCATATTATTACTGACGTGCTTCTTTGGACCCATTATTCATTCATGGCTCTAGTTCCTCCAGCCAACAGATATGATTCACTCTCTTCTCTCTCTCTCTCTCTCTCTCTCTCTCTCTCTCTCTCTCTCTCCCTCCCTCCCTCCCTCCCTCCCTCCCTCCCTCCTTCCCTGTCTCACTTCTCTGCTTGGCAATTGTACTGCCCTATTTTTTTTATTCTGCCCAACAACTGAGTAATCAGAATTTATTGAAAAGGCAGAGAATAAATGGAAATAATTGTTTGCACAAACTTGAGACAGGAGATACTTGGTATAAGCATTATAATGCTATGTACAGATTAAAACAAAATATGAGGACAGAGAAATAAGCCTTGGAAAAACACAAGGGTTAACCTTACACAGTGTACAAAAACATTATGCTTACATAGAATTAACTTGAAAATACACTTCCAGGTGTGTCCATGAGGGTATCTCCAGAAAAGGTTAACTCAAATGGGAAGACCCTGAGCATGACAGTATCAATATGTGCAGTATCAACCCACAGGCTGAGGTATGGGAGTGAATGAAAAGGAAACCAGCTTCCTCGTGCTCTGTATGCCTTACCTGCCATTGCAGACTATAGCCTCTCAAAATGTGAGCCAATATAAACTCTTCCTCCCTTCAGCTGCTTCTTGCCATGTGTTCGGTCACAGGATTAAGAAAAAATGATTAACAGTTTCATACCCAAATTCCATTGCTTTGAACTAGTCATGCTGTTTGTATTCAAAGATTTGGAGACTATGGTTTGAATGTACCCTAGGAGGGATGTGGTGAATACTTAGCCAGATGATGTCGGAATGTTTGGTAAGCCTAGGGGGGATTTATATAAATGATATTTTATTTTTCTTCATTTAAAATGTATTTAGAAACATATACCACCTGTTCAAAAATAATGTAGTTTCCTTTTTAGCTTACAAAGTTCTAGAAGATTTCTTCTTCCTTCTTCAATACCTGCATTTTTTTAATGAATTAACTTTTTCTTTGATAATTGTATACATGATATTCTAATTACTCCCATTCTTACCCTTTCTCATCCCCTCCTAACACCTTTCTACAAATTCCTTTCCTTTATTCATGTCTTTTTGTTCTGTTTTGTGAACTGCGTTCAACCACTTCTGTCCGTATGAGGTATATTAACCTAGAAAGTAAAACAATTGAGTTATTAAACTCTGTCTATGATCTTGGTTTCCTTTATCTTTGCACTTATTTGATCACTAAGTAAATACTTCATTCTTCTTCTAACTGAGGATATTTTAAAGGATCTGTCTCTTATAATGGAAAACATGCTGACTGATGTGTGAGATCATGTGATTTTCCCAAACATCTGGGTCATAATGGTTGTAATTACATCAATAGTAACTTTTCTATGCATTCATCTATGTACTTCAGAAATATTAACTTCTTTTCTCCTAACAATTTGTAAGAGACCCAATTATCACCATCATATTATTGAACTAACTCAGGTTCTGTCATATTAAATACATTCTGTTGTAAGTAGTGAATCATGGCTTAAAACTAAATTCTCTTATACCAAAGACTGGGTTTGCCACTTCATCACATGATACCTCCTGAAGGAACAGGCTAAGTAGCCATGAGGACAAAGAGAGAAAACAGGGGACATGGTCTAATTAATTACCTAAATAGTTGGAAGGATTCTCTACCAATGATCCATATACTTTAGGAAGAGATTATTGTTATAGGAGATTAAAAAAAAATAGACTAAGAAACAATGAACAAACCAGCAAAGAATTTCCATGAGAAGATGTATGTTTTGTGTCGATTTTTGGTGTTTTCACTTTGTTAGCAGGAGGCAGCAGTTCCTAGAGTCAAGCTTATAGGAATTACCTGAGTTATGAAGAGCCCTTGGAAGGAACCTGAACACTTGCCTCTTATTTTGACTACCCTACTTGTATGGTTTATGCTTTTCTTTTGTTATAGACAGTGACTCCACAGTGGACAACTTGTGGGGAAGAGCTGGGCTTTCCTTCCTTGCTGGCAAATGCACCAAATTTTGGATGCATCCAAAGTCTGGATTCCCTTATCAAGTCTCACCTTTGCTCTTTTGTAAATTGCTCAGATGATAAGTGATTTACTTGAATGAAAAAACACTTGGAATGAACTGTTTACTGTGGATCTTGACTAGAGTGAGGTGGGCAAGGAACCAAACATAGCACTGAAGTCAGACCACATGAAGGAGGAATTTGTCCCCATAGTCTTGACAGGGGTTGCAAATATGTTGCATGAGTTGGCATTGTCCCTCTCTGGTATTGAGTCAGCATCTATGCCACTGGAAGAAGGTGATCTTATTCCCCTAGTAAAGCATTTCTTGATATTCCTCTCTACTCCACAAGTCCTTAGGTTTGCTTGGGACTTAAACCAGACCTTAATCTCACCCCGTCTCTAGCTGTGTGTCCTACATTTTTTTCTCTTTGAAAATTGACTTTTAATGCATGTCTGCTTTGAAATCTTCACCTGGATCTCCTACCTGGAGAACTCAACCTGTGGCAACTGGTTCTCAGAAAGGACCAGGAAAGAAAAGCCTAAGTTGAACTTCTGGGGTTGGATAAACTACTTCTTTGTCTAACTGAGGACTCCCTTCCCGATGCCAGGTAGAGCCCAGAGAACCACTGTCCTCAGGAACAGGACAATTGTTGGTGAGCTGGAAAGGTAAGCAATGGAAAGTTCTATTAATTGCCATGATGGATCAGACATTCATCATATGGAATGCAGTGTAAATCTAAGGAAGATGGAATGGAGTGGCCATTGGCACAGTTGAGGCTTAAGAAAATAGAAATCCAAAGGCCAGAATGACCGAGAAGTAAATGCTAAGTGTGAAAGCCACTTTTACTTCCCAGTTAGAAAGGGTCTCAGAGAGTGGGCAGAGAGGATTTGAGGACTTTTCAGAACATTCGATCTCCAAAGGAAGTGAAACTCCCCACTTAGCAGGTCAGCTGTGCCAATGTCAAGGTTTAGCTAGGAAAGAAATTGAAATACCATCCAATCTTGAGTTTCTAGAGTTTTATGACCCTCTAGGGTCACTCCCCTTGCTCACAAACTGGTATTTCTCTTCTTGTTGAACACACTGTTGAAGCCTGGCTCCTGCAAAGGAACCCAGGCTGCCCTCAGGATACCTGCTCCCTGAATGTTTTTTGTATAGACAGTGGGGTCCAGAAGTGTGTATGGGTTTTCAAGGCTAATTGATAATAGTTGCTACCAGATTTCAGGTCAACATAAATCTGTCTTCAAGGCTATTGTCTTCAAAGTCATTTGTATCCTGTGTGTTTTCTTCTTCAATATAGACTTTTTAAAAAATGATCTATTGGCAGAGTGTCTTAATTTTCAGATAGAGGGAAAACTAGGTAATATATGTGAACTTCATTGCATAGAAAGAAACAACACTATGTTTAAGAAAATGAGCTGAGTGTCTGTGATTCAGTCATTTATTTCTGACTTACTTAACATACTATATTAAGTTCTTACTCTGGGCCATCCCTAGGCAATGTACTAAGGTTATACACAACAAGCAACAAAGTTTCCAGATTCTCAATTCCAAAATGTATTTCTTGTAGTACAGAAGGACATGTAAAGAGTTAAGTTAAATAAATCACTTTAAAGGAATATAAATGAGAATTCAGGCTTCTGCCTATATAATTCAGGAGACTCATTAAGCATCATTCCCATAAGAGAGGCCCAGAATATGGCTGCTATGATGATCCCTAGTTGAGTGGATCATGAGGCAAAGATGTGGCAGAAAACTCATAAGCCATTACTCCCTTGTGCAGATCCACCCTCAGCCCCATATCCCACAGAAAGAAATTGTAGCCCAGGCTAACTAAGGGATAAGACATACAGGTGTAGCCTAACAGCAATTTATAGTCAAAACAGGATGTTCTGACATTTTCATTTTGATAGCTTCACCTAGGGATAATTTGCAATGCTAGCAAGGCTGAAAGGCAGCTCCTTCCACTACCATATAAAGCATATTGGTAGGTAGGGATGTCATACTTGAGGGTGTGGTATCTCCTATTCTTATTTGTTTCCCCATAGTTAGTCACAAGTAATGTAAATGTGCCAATCTACTCAATGCTTGTATGCCAGAGCCTCTTCTTTACTTAATAAGGTCATAGGTAAAGGACAAATACTGTGTATTTAAAGTTCTGCAAAATAAGGAAGAGAATGATTATTAAATGGGGGAGGAGGGAGGAAAGAAGAGTGAGTACTGCTTTGTTTTTAATTCCAAAGCTATGAGGAGTCCAGAGGGGTTGGGATCCAGTCCATGAATAGCAAGGTTGGTCATGGATCACAGTGGTGTCTGTGTTGGGAGGAGACGTCAGTAGATGATATGGATACAGGAAAGGAGCAGAGATGGCAGGAGTAAGAGGCCTCTTTCATGATGTTGGCCTGAACACTTCTTGTTAATAGCTACCTGTCTCCTTTGTTAAACAAAGCCCTTCTTATCTGGTATGTTTTTACTTCCCTCTCTCACCTTGTTCGAACTGGATCCTCATCTGATACGCTAACTTCCAAAGAAATGCAACATTCTCCATACTCGCTGTGTTTTCAACAGCTTAAAGTATTATGTGTAACATTCCTTTGGTCAGAGCTGTTTGCCCATGTGTTCTAAGCACTGAGCACTTTCCACATTTGGCTCAAAGGTCATTATGAACATTCCTTCTTCTAATTTGTCCAGGCAATTAGTTAATCCTTCTGGTCTATAGGATTTATGGTCGATAATCACATCCCCATTGGAAGCCACTCATGTGTGAAGGTGAAGTTTTGACATGGCTGAATTGGAGGCCTTCAGCCTAGATTCTGGTGTTTGCTATCTTCCATTAGCCATGGGGAATTAGTGATGGCTAGAAGGAATTAATGAGTGTGCATCTCATTGTGGGACTGCTCCAGCCCTCCACAAACTCATTTAATGAAGGCTTTCATGGAGAGCAGCAGATGAGATTAGCAGTTCTCACCTGGAAGAGAGCAACTTGGAGGTAGAATTTAGGACTCAGTACACCATCAATAAAGGACTCACTGGATTTTTGACCCTCAGTTTGTTGGTGTATTCTACCCATTAGGAATCAGTCTCTGGAGAACCTTGGAAGATGCTCTGTCAATTTGTACATTTAATGAACATTCTTTTTCACTGTTGACTTCAACCCGAAGAAGCAGAGCTCCTATGCCAGAAAGCATTCCTGAATGCATGTTCCCTGGATAACCAGGGCTTCCCCCAGTGTGCCACAGGAGTAACCTATAAATCCCTGGGATATTTTGTGTTTTATGGCACTGTCCTTACCCAGCTTGCTTCCTGTGGTCCTTACTTCAATAAAAGCTGGCTCCTGGCTATGTAGCTATGGGTTGTTTCACTCATGCCCATTTCTTTTGCAAATCTGGTAAATAATGGATGCATGACAAGTCCCCTGTTGCATTGTTTGCTTTCCTCCTCTCTGAGGTGGAGCTGAACTTAGATAGGCAATTCCCTTCTATTTAAGTAAGTAAACCCCTTACTATTGTGGCCTTTGGAAATATAGTTGAGTGTCTGTTTTTTCCAGTTAACTAGTTAAACTACACTTCTCAGAAGATTTTCAAAATGAGATGCTCCAGATATGCTATAACCCCATTGATCAGACAGTGGGCAATGCATTTCTGTGAGTGATCTCATTTCTGTGAAGATCTCACTGCCTAGTGGGTGATGCTCTGAGCATTATGCTGGGGGCTTTATTTTCAAGGGCTCTGAATCTATACAAGATTTTTAAAAAATGAAGTTCAGGGAAACTGCATGCGCTGCCTCACCATGTGTGCTGATGATGAGAAGAATAGATTCTCCCCAGGGCATCGTTTCTATCCCCTCACCTGTACCATTCCTACCACCCAGGTACCTGATCAGACCTAGGGGAAGACCTTTTACAAAAGCACATTGATATAGCTATCTTGGAAATCAGACCCTGGGAGCCTGCCACGTTGTCAACCAGACAACAAGACAATGTGTATATGAATATGTATGCGTATGCATATGTATGTAATTTATGTATTTATGTATATGTATATAAATTATTACTTAAAGAAATTTAGGGGAAGGGAAGAGGCACATAAGCAGTTCTAGGTTCCCCCCAGAGTCCCTCTTGCCTTTGTGGTTTGTTTTCTTGCAAGACAGAGGAGAGAGAAGTGAGCATCACAGTTCGGCCTTAGGCCTGTGCATACTAGTGATCCTCATAGGAAGACATGCAAAGCGTCTCCAAAGTCCTTGCCCTGTTCCCTTCCACAACCTTGACGATGCCTCTTTACTTTTATATGACTTTTCTGTTCTAACTTACATATTTGAGATAAGCTCTGTGCTATGTATTTTTCTGAGTCTTGTTTATGTCTCTGCACATGAACTTTTCCCTGGCAAATAGAACAGACTTGTTCTTAATTGTAAGGATACACAGGCAGAGAAGTAAAAACAGCAGACTTGGGTTGAGTTCTTGCCTTTGTAGACCTGCTGCCAAGCACCTATCTAGCAATGGTAGGGTTGGGCCCAGCTCCATTCTGGGCACATGTAAGAGCTCCTAGTCTCCATTGACTGTCCTAGTTATAGCTAACAATGCATAGTCCTTACAGCTGTGCTTGCCACTAATTCATTGCCAAATAAGTGAAGTGATGTCAATGTCTGCCAGTATAGTTTACACTGAGATGCTTAGCAGAACTGTCTCAAGATAGAGGGCCCTGAAACATCTGTAACCATGTTGGCTCCTTCATTTAGATGGGAAATGAAGTGAGAGACAGGGGTGGTGAGAGCAGAGGAAAACTGAATAGGTCTTAATTTGGTGATTAAGTGCTGAAACTTTGGAAACCCTTGTGAGTTTGGGTTGAGTATTCTGGGATGGAGGATGGTAACCAAATTAATACTTTCCTAGTTTTCTGTCTTCCTCTAATTATGGAATCGTCATTCTTTCTCTAGAGTTTATTGAATGGCTATAATGGATAAGTATTAGGAGATGGACTATGTGGGGCTGAACATGTAGAAGAGTTGGTGGAATTCTTGCCTAAGATGAACAACACCCTAGGTTTGATCCCAAGAACCACATTAAACTGATTATAGCGGCACATACACTAATTCTAGCATCTAGGAACTGGAGGTGAGAGGATCAGAGGTTTAAGGTAATCTTCAGCTACATAGTGAATTAGATGGCATTCTGAGTTAGATCCTATTTAAAGCAACAAAATTTTTAAAAGAAAGAAAAATAAGAGAATAAAAAGGAAAAAAGAAAAAGATATTTGATGTGTAAAGTACTATGACATTCTATCTGTCCCTACATCCTTTAGATAGTCATATGAACAAGAATTATTTTTCATGGTATTGGAGATAGGGATGGTTCCCAAGCTTACATTAGGATTACTTCTCTATGATTTCATCTATCCTATGTCAAACACCGGAGGTGGAGATTGCCATTTAAAGGGCAGGCTCAGGGATGTGAAGCCATGCATCCAAACCCCTGTGCCCAGGAAGAAGCATTATAAAACCCTAAACACCAATCCTCCCAGCTTTATCTCTTTTGTCAACCTTAAGCTGGCTATTGCTTCTGTATATGGCCTTAGTGTAGAAGTTCTACCTTTTGCCCATGCCTCTCTCCAAGCCCCAGTTTTCATTTGTAAACAGGATTGGCCACACGGACTCTGACATTGTGGAACTAACAGATGTGAGTAGTGAGAACTGCTGCCAAGTATGTGTCTTCCTTTCCAGTCATCAGTTTTGGACACCTTCTAAGAAATGGGATTATTCCAAGGAAATGTTCTCAGTTCTTCTTAGAAGATTCCCATAAGGTTGAAGGGGAGGGCAATGAGTTGGATTTCTAGGAACAGATGTCATATTGACTGTCAATACCATTATAAGAAAGTTCCAAGAGGGGTGTGTGTGTGTGTGTGTGTATGTGTGTGTGTGTGTGTGTGTGTGTGTGTGTGTGTGTGTGTGTTCTAAGGACATGAAGACACTTCTGCAATGTTGTGTTTAGGATTTCTGAGGGTTCTTAGATACTGAGAGTAGCACACAGGGAAAAATCTAGATGTATCCCTCAAGAATGATGTGGAAGGAACTTCATGTCAAATACATGTTTGGCTCCATCCATAAGAGAATCAACCCCATTGTGAGTCCTCAACAGCCTGTTATCACATATAAGTATGGAATTGATTCAAAGGTGTATGATTGTCATACCCCAGCTCCATCTCCTCCTTTCTCCTCATGGTATTCCTTTTTTTTTTTTTTTCTTGGAAGTCCCATGTTCTCCATCTACTTAACAAAGCTGCTTCATCATGCAGCAGTAGCGGTTGCTGTATAGTCTCTTCTCACCTTGGCTACAGTAAGTTCCCTGCAAGTACAATGTATAGTTGCCACATCTTCTCACATCTAGGTCCTGGTGTTTTTGTTCCTTATCCCAAAGACTTTCTTTGGCTTTATCCTGAGTATCACTCAACAGGACAGGTAAAAATGTCAGCAACTTGGCAACCCTAGGGCGAATTTTTAGCCAGGAAAGGAACATAATAAATGGACAAATACCAGATCCTGGTCTTTGATGCAGACAATTCTAAGATGTCTTTCAGCACAGTTGCTTCCTGCCCACTGAAGCTCCTTTATTGCATTTATTTCTCCCTGGTTTACATTGTCTTGGCTTATTATCACTTCCTGAGATCATTCCCCAAATAAACTTCCTGTTCTTAGGCTCTCCTCATACTTAGAGTCTATGTGGGCATGAATGATAGCTATTAAAGCACATATGAATATTTTCTTATCCTTCAAAGACTTCCTGGTCACCTCATTCAAGGTGAAAGTTGGTATTCCTTAGAGGGGCAGACACATGTAATTTCACCATGCTCCTTGGAGAGGGGAAGCCAGGCCATTTTTAAAAATTATTTTTTCTTTTTTCTTTTCTTTATTTCTATTTTCTCTTCTCTTCTTCTCTTCTCTTCTCTTCTCTTCTCTTCTCTTCTCTTCTCTTCTCTTCTCTTCTCTTCTCTTCTCTTCTCTTCTCATTTTCTCTTCTTTTCTTTTCCTGAAACAGTCTCCCTACATAGCCTTGCCTGTTCAGGAATTCATTATGTATAACAGGCTGTTTTCACAGAAATCTGCCTGCCTCTACCTTCTGAGTGCTGGGATTGAAGGCATGTGCCACCATGTCTTATTTCAGCAATTCCATTTTGTCTTTATATGCCACACCACCTCCAGTAGGATCTATGTGACAAGTTCCACAGACTGAGGCAATTGACCTCAAAAGGGGAATACCTTCTGGAACTGGTTGTGGAACTCTTCACTGGAGACAAAATGTTGAGATGTAGTTCTCATGGCAATCTGTTTTGTTTTCTCTTATTCCTTTTCTTATTTACATGTTCCTAGTAGCCTACGCTAAGATCTTAAGTGATAATAATGGGTAAGAAACCATCCCTAGACATAGGGTTACTAACATGACCTTATCCCCAGGGAAACCAATGCTTTACTTTCTAAATCATTTACAAAACTATTATGATAAAAACTTTCCCAACAATAAAATTTTATATGGCTACATGTGTGCCCTCGGAGGTGGATTTTGGTATATGGTAAACAAAGCATTAATTAGAAAGAATTAAAATAGTTTAAATTTATACATTGAATATTATAAAAATTCAAGCACTAGATGTTAAATAATAATTGACCATGGGGCTTGAAAGTTACTTCAGTGGTTAAGAACACTGACCAATATGATTTATTAACCTGCTCCTGGAAATATGACATTAGCCTTGGATGACACCCCCCAATGAATGCATCCTTTTAGAATTGCTATATTCTAAAAAAAATGCTATATTTTGATGATTTATAATGATGTTAACTGTTCTGTTTGTGATTCACTGAATATATAGTTTTAGAGTTGTTATGCTTGTGTGATTTTTGTGCTTTACAGTGCCAAATGATTTTTGTTGCTATCTGTGATTGTTTCATTGGATATAGTTTCTAAGAGATGTAATGTTTGGTTTTTTTAATGTATAAAATCCCCAGCTTGAGAGCAGCAGAATACACTCAGATTCAAACTGCCTCTGTGTTTGTTTCTGTTTGTCTGCCGAATCCTTACCCACCTAACTTCAAGGACCCTCATTCCAGGGACCCCCATAATCGACTGGGGTGGTCCATGGAATTTATATTCCCAGGGGCCAGCAGAAAGGAGACTAACCAGTAATATTTACTTTCAACTGCACAGTTCACTCACTGCATGGCTCATTTCCTCCATTTGCAATTTGTGATCAGTGGCCCAGACCTTGTGAGTTATATGAGGACCAGAGATGGCTCAAATCAGCTGTTATCTTGAGTTTTTGCTATAGATAAAGCTCTGTTAGAATTATTGTGTAGACAGAACAGATACATTTCCAGTGAGCAAGAATGTGTCGATTTCATACTCATTTTCTGGATTCTGAAACACTTTAGCTTTCTCATGATATTTCTCACATCTGAGGCTTTTGCATTGTATAAATGCTGCTACAGGGTTAGGATTAAGGACTTAGAATAATCCTGATCATGGAACATATGCTTTCCAGGACCATGACCTTCAGGGTGAGTCCATATGTTCTTATTAGGAGGAAATCAGGTCAGATCGTGGACCTTACATAGTCTGGGATGGGGTGTCGCAACATTCAGATCATGGTCCCTGCATCGTCCAGGATGGGGTGCCACCACATTGCACTTTACTTTAGTTCATTCAAACACATAAAGAAAGTGGGTAAGCTGCTATTTCCAGCCTTTTACTACCTCCTTCTCTGAAAATTTCCTTTCAGAAGAAATATAAAAATCACCTGCACTCTAGATGAGAGGACAGAAGGGCAGATTCATCAACTGAGTCAATTGAAACACCACTGTGTTCCAAGCTTCTATCATCTGGAAAGCCATGGGCAGAACTTTTTGGAAACTTACTTCCCAGGACATTTATGGTTCCAAACATCTTTTGGAAATCTAGGAAGAGCTGCAGTACCTGTCACTCAGAGAAAGGCTTTACATACACCCAGTCAGATACAACCTTAAGGGCTCTGGATCCCAAGGCTTTATTAGATATGGAATTTTGAAGAACTTGTATAAAACTATCTTCCAAGTTCATGACGGATGAGACTCCACATTACACACAAGTTAGGGTAGGGCTCAGACATAAAGCCAAAACACTGGCTCTGTCCTATGTTACTCTGTCTCAGAGAGAAATGTCAGAAAAATTCACCAACACAAAGGTCCAAGTTGAGGGGTGGTTTTGCTTTAAAAAAAACATTTAATGGGTTGCTTTGCTCAAAGTGAAGGGAATAAATGTCTGCAGAGAGTCCAAATATAACTAGGACATCTATATCACATCCTCTCCCCTCCAAGGCTTGGAAAACAAATTAGAAGAGAGGGTTGAACGATTGTAAAAGCCAGAAGTTGGAAAGTATTCCTTTGAAGCAGTGTTTTCTGGACATAACAGGACCACTGCTCTCTTGAATTCATAGTAACTGTATGTGCCTGCATAAGTCCTTTACAGGAACAAGCCACTTTGCATGCTAGCATAAACAAGAGAGACTTCTGAGGCATCACCCCTTATCTGAGAAACTATTTATAGTTAATAGTTACTGAAGGAAAGAGAGTCACTTTTCCTCAGAGCTGAGGCCATTGGTAGATTGCCTATGGTTCAGTGGATTGGACTTAATGGATCATAAAACAGGCAATGGGATGTAAAGTTGGGAGGGAACAATGGCAGGAGGGATGGAGGAAGAGTTGGAAGAAAGAGTTGAGGATGCATTTGATCAAACTACACTGTGTACATGCATGAAATTATCATGTGAGAAATAAAAATATTGTATTTAAATATTATTGAAGCACAGTTCATATACTATAAAATCCATCCAATTTAAGTACTCAGTTTAATGTCTCTTAGTATGTTTATGGAGTTATGGGCTTGACCATCTCCAGAATCTAATTTGAGAACATTCCTGTCATCTCATAATGAAACGCTGTGTCCAGTTAGTAGCCTTTCCACATTCCTACATCCACTTAAAGTCTATTAATCTGCTTCTCATCTCCCTGTTTCCCCAGCATTTTGTGTGAACAATACAATCTTTTGTGTGTTTGCTTCTTTCATGTAGCATTGTTGTTGTTCTTGTTATTGAATTTAATTCTGTAGGCCAGCTGTTTAAAAGTATGGCACACTATTGTTTGTATGTGTGTGTGCTTGCTCATCTGTATCTATGTGAGTATGTATGTGAGTATGTATGTAAGTGTGTACTTCTTTCATCCATGTAACCAAATACTTGACAAGAAGGAACTTAAAAGAGGATTTGCTCTGTGTTGTTTGTGAGATACAACACCACAGAAAGACATGACAGCTCAAGTGGCTCAGGGTTGGGCAAATTGGAGGAAGTTTAGGTGACAGACTAGTTGCATCAGCAATCAGGAAAATAGCTCAAGTAGGACGTGCAGCAGGATGATAACTTTTAAATGGCCAGCCCCATGCCCATGTCTGCCAGCTAAGCCCCATGCCCCATGTCTGCCAGCTAAGCCCATGTCTCTTAAAGTGTCCACAATCACCTGGTATATCACCCTACTATTCTCAATGCCATAGAGGCAATTTCATAGTTTCTACCTTTGGAAAGAAGTGAACTTGTCTTGTAACCATCCCTATGAGATATTTTATGAATATCAACAGTCAGTACACTGAGTTTACATTCCACTTCAATAAGGGTCAAACTGCCATGGATGATTTTGAATGATTTTGTTTGCTAATTACAGAGGTGGAAACTCTCTGCTATCTTCTGCCTCTTAACTAGATTAAGTTAACTTTTCTCGTAGTTCATCTCTTAGCTTTCTTTGTCAACCACCTTCATGAAGAGATCTGAAAGTCACATGATTCTTGGCAAACATGGCTGCTTAGAAGTTGTCTAAGGATATATGCCCAGGAGAGGTATTTCAGGATCCTCCAGTAGTACTATGTCCAATTTTCTGAGGAACTGCCAGACTGATTTCCAGAGTGGTTGTACAAGCTTGCAATCCAACCAACAATGGAGGAGTGTTCCTCTTTCTCCACATCCATGCCAGCATCTGCTGTCACCTGAATTTTTTTCTTAGCCATTCTGACTGGTGTGAGGTAGAATGTCAGGGTTGTTTTGATTTGCATTTCCCTGATGATTAAGGATGTTGAACTTTTTTTCAGGTGCTTCTCAGGCATTTGGTATTCCTCAGTTGAGAATTCTTTGTTTAACTCTGTGCCCCATTTTTAATGGGGTCATTTGATTTTCTGGTGCCCACCTTCTTGAGTTCTTTATATATATTGGATATTAGTCCCCTATCTGATTTAAGATTGGTAAAGATCCTTTCCCAATCTGTTGGTGGCCCTTTTGTCTTATTGACAGTATCTTTTGCCTTACAGAAGCTTTGCAACTTTATCAGGTCCCATTTATCAATTCTTTATCTTACAGCACAAGCCATTGCTGTTCTATTCAGGAATTTCCCCCCTGTACCCATATCTTTGAGGCTTTTCCCCACTCTCTCCTCTATAAGTTTCAGTGTCTCTGGATTTATGTGGGGTTTCTTGAACCACTTAGACTTGACCTTAGTACAAGGAGATAAGAATGGATCACTAGAAGCCTTATTTATAATAGCCAGAAGCTGGAAAGTACCCACATGTCCCTCAACAGAGGAATGGATACAGAAAATGTCCTACATTTACACAATGGAGTACTACTCAGCTATTAAAAATCAATGAATTTATAAAATTCCTAGGCAAATGAACGGATCTGGAGGGTATCATCCTGAGTGAGGTAACGCAATCACAAAAGAACTCAAATAACATGTACTCAATGATAAGTGGATATTAGCCCAGAAACCTAGATTACCCAAGATACAATTTGCAAAACACATGAAACTCAAGAAGAATGAAGACCAAAGTGTGGACACTTCGCCCCTTCTTAGAATTAGGAAAAAAGCACAAATTGAAGGAGTTACAGAGATCAAGTGTGGAGCTGAGACAAAAGGATGAACCAACCAGTGACTGCTGCAGCCAGGGATCCATCCCATAATCAGCCACCAAATGCAGACACTATTGCATACGCCAGCAAGATATTGCTGAAAGGGCCCTGATATAGCTGTCTAGTGTAAGGTTATGTCAGTGCCTGGCAAACACAGAAGTGGATGCTCACAGTCAGCTATTAGATGGAACACAGGGTTCCCAAAGAAGGAGCTAGAGAAAGTACCCAAGGAGCTGAAGGGGTCTCCAACCCTATAGGTGGAACAACAATATGAACTAACCAGTACCCCAGAGTTCGTGTCTCTAGCTGCATATGTAGCAGAAGATAGCCTAGTTGGCCATCATTGGGAAGAGAGGCTCATTGGTCTTGCAATCTTTATATGCCCCAGTACAGGGGAATGCCAGGGCCAAGATGTGGGAGTGGGTGGGTAGGGGAGCAGGGTGGTAGATGGAGGAGGGTATAGGGGACTTTCGGGATAGCAGTTGAAATGTAAATGAAGAAAATATCTAATAAAATTTGGAAAAAAAAGTTGTCTCAGAACAAAGTGAAGACTTCCCATAAGTTGCAGGACAAAGAAGGAGGAATGGGAGGAGGGGTTTGGAAACTAGGAGGACTAGAGAGAGAGGAAACTGCAGACAGGATGTAATATAGGAAAAAAAATAAATAAGAAGAAAACGGGGGAGGAAGAAGTTTGGGGCAATAGGTCCTCACATCTTACTGCTTGTTGTCAAGTGTTGAGAGTTTGTTCCAATTCATGATACTGTGCTCAGCACCATGTCAGTCATTTCTCATGGTGCATATAGGATTCTGAGGCGTGGGCTGTGCACTGCCTTTTAAGGAAAGAAGACCCAAGAGAGTCAAATGAATGCCACATGGCATGGCGGGACTTTTAGCAAAGACCCAACTCCAATGCCATGGTTTTAACTTAAATGCACAGCTATCTTATCTGATGTACCTCTTACCGCCATTTAATAATTCAAAGTAGTTAGTTGGTAAGGTAATTAGAAAGGAGGAAGAAACTATAGAGTGTAAATGTACTTCTATCTCCAGTGTTAGTGGGGTGCTGAGTGAGGGCAGTTTTACAAGGGTCAATTCTCCAAGACTGAACAAAAGCTGTCACTATTAAAGACAGACCTAATGCATTCTTGGAAAGAGGCAGTAGCCACTTCCATGGAACGGATAACATCTTCCACAAGTAAAAAAGGGAACATATTTTGACCCTTCTTCTGTCCACCCAACACACTGTCTATTAGACAATAATTGCTACTCTGATAAATGTTATCATAGGAGTTGATATTTAACCAGCAATGCTAGGGCTCAGACAGGAGGCTTCTGCTTAGGGGCCCTAGTTAGATCTTTTTACTATCCCCTTCTCCTTGACTGTAACAGTGAGGACTATGAACTCATAAGAAAAGACACAGGGTGCAAATCATTATTTTGTGTGGAGAACTACAAGTGACTCCAATGATCAATAACAGTGTGGTACAGGAGCAGGCCCATGAGGCAGAGCAAGACAAGTCTGGAGTGTGAGAATTCTGTGTAGGCACAAGGTACTCCCTCACTTACCTTCTGCAACCTGTCCAAATCCCATGTGAAATAACACCTACTTACAGGTACTTCAATCTGTGCCACCTTGCCCCACTTAGGCTAGCAAATTCCTTGTGTCCATTTTCTCAGATCATTTCAGGAGGCCCCGAATTCAGCAATGAAAGCTAATCATGAGGCTCAGTTTCTGAGTTTCCTGAGGCTCAGGAGCCAACAAGGGGGCGTGTGCCTTCCTATACAAACTGTACAGTGATGGCCGAAGTTGCAGAGATGGCAAGTTAGAAGAATTTTGAGGTTGCTCCTAGTCTTGGTGGTGAAGAATTCTGTGATTGATTAGTAATGTCTCTCTTGGGTGCAGGCTATGGAAGTGGCATTACCTTTGCTATAGAGCAGCTATTTCGGTCAGGATGGAACCAACTTATGGCTACAGAAGAAAGCATCATTTCATTTTTTTTTATTGGCCTTGAATCTGTTCTACTAGGAGTGAACTAGAGATTTCCTTGTATCCTTTAACTACACTTCATAAATAGATTCTTATTTGGATATCAATAACCTGTGCTCAAGGAGCTTGGTAAGGCCATTCAGAAAACGTGTGCTCTGTCCAGAATTTACACACTTATTTAGCCAATGCTAGCTTGGTTCTTACTACTGCTCATTATTACATTCTGTGCCTTACAGCTTCTTCCACGCAACTACTGAGGTAAAACTGTGTGTGTGTGTGTGTGTTGCTTCCTAAGGTTATTATCGCTGTGATGAAATAACCATGACCAAAAGCAACTTGGAGAGGCAAAAGTTTCTTTGACCTAAGTATCCTGAGTCAGAGTCTATTGAGAAAGCAAGGTAGGAACTCAAACTGGGCAGGAACCTGGAAGCAGGAGCAGATAGAGAGGCCATGGAGGGGTGCTACTTATAGGCTTGTACCTTATGGCTTGCTCAGCCTGCTTTCTTATAGAATTCGGGATCATCAGCCCAAGGGTGGCATCACCCACAATGGGCAGGACTCTCTCACATCAGTCACTAACTAGGAAAATTCCCTCCAGGCTTGCCTTTAGCCCCATCTTAGGAAGGCATGTTCTTAATTGAGGTTTCCCCTCACAAGTGACTTTAGTCTATGTCAAGTTGACATAAAATGAGTTAGTGCTCTGTGTGTGTGTGTGTGTGTGTGTGTGTGTGTGTATGCATGTGTGTGTGTATCCATATATAAAACAATTAATTTGAAATTATCTCTAAAAGTGTTTCTCAGCTAAAGAACAAAATCCCAATTTAATAAATTGAAGTCCTACTACTGTTACAGGGAACTCAAAAGTCCCTTTAATATTCTGCTCTAGACTTAAAAGGATATAGTTCCTGAGAGGTATTACAAATGCTTGAAAAGGTGACCCCAGGCATTTCCTGAGATTAGCTCAAAGCAGATAAAGATAAGGGTTTTATTAAAGCAATTAGAGCTAGCTAGGGACAAGGTCCTCCTAGGGCACATTGCCTCTAGGCTACTTGGGCTATAAGTCTGAGGCCAAGACAGGCACAATACCTTAGGGTGGATGAAAAAGTAATTCCCCCTCTTAACTGCAAAACCAGAAAGACTCTAGATTGGATTCAGCAAAGATTTCTTCCTTTAATATAGTCTTTTTCACACTGTCTATAATTCACTTTTTAATTCTTTTCTAATGTCTAATATATCACATGCCATATCCTATGATTAAATGAAAAGAAAGAACAAATAAGAAAGATACAAAATAGTGCCCGAGGCTTTATATTTCAAAGACTATCCTCTTTTATAATATAGTTCTTTAAGATATATCATGATATGTCTGCTTTGAGATACAGCCTGGGTATGGCAGGTGGCAGACAGACTTGGGAGAGAGCCAATCACAAGCCATTTTAAATGGCATGCCAACATAACCAGTTTTCTTCCCTGTGCATAATAGGTTCCCTTCAGACAGTTTAAGGAGATGATAGACATTATCAGATTTCATTGTGTGTAGACCATTCTACTTAGCATGTGGGATATAGGCTGGAGGTGGGGGGACAGATTAGACAATGTCTCCTTGAAGATAGGTATCCCCTGACTCAGTCATATGTAATTCTCTTAGTGCTAAGAACAGTGTCTGCCCTGGGAAGAGATCTGCAGCATTCTTTTTTAAGTGGATGAATGATGGGGTTTTGGTAAAGGGAAATGTGTAGGGGAGGATGCTGGAACCAAGACGAGTTTGAAGTACCACCACTGCAGCCTGGGGACTAGAGATTCTCTGTGAGATGGAGGCAGCTGGGGAGCAGTTATCCAGAGTAAATTGGAGAGGCCTACAAAATACACAAGCAGGATGTCTCAGATGCCCAGGTCCCATCTTGCTAGGCTGCCATTTTGCTCTTCAGCTTTGTCCTTGACATGTGCTCTTCCCTCTACATCAGAAACTCTTTCTGCCTTCTTCATAATCAGCCCTTCCATGACCTTGACCCATGATCTACCTCACTGTTGGGTCCAAAAGAAACTCAAGGCAAATGAATGACATGCCTATTAACCTATCAGAGCAGATGCTGCCGGCCAGGCACTCTGAGCATAGTAAGTACCTGTTACAGAGTCCTGGCTCTGGTCAACACATTTCACTCTATGCCCTCCTCTAAGCCTCTCCAGTTTCCAAGCTCCTCCTGCCTCTCCCTGCTTCTTTTACTATAAAATTCTGCCATTTTAGCCACAAGATCTCTTGGTCCCCATTCTTTGGTCCTCTCTCTCCCAATCTTTTTTTTTTCTCCCTCTCTCTTCTTTTCCTCTCTTGTTCTCCACCTCCTCTTCTCATTCCCCAGTCTACTCTGAGGGTCATTTTCCATCTGAACTCTTTGAGATGACTCTTGTTGTTTTCTTCCCCATATTTACAATGAAAGCCTTCTCTTCAACCATATCTGGACCTGTGATGTCATCATTTTCATTTGCCTACTTGTTCCAGAAGTCCCTTCCAGGCCCTGCTAGACCTGTAGGTTCTAACAGACCCAACTTTACTCTTCTGGACTGACCTTGGTTGACATGAATATATCTTGCCCTCCAAAGACCAACTCCATAAGACCTAAGAGATATATCTCTGTGGCCACCAATAACTCCTAATAAAAGGTTCTGTGCCTGGTACCTGGTAGTAACTCAATAAACATTTAATTATTAAATAATAAAATGAATGAGTGAACATGTGTTTGTGTAAATATATGAATGCATTGGTAAACAACTGATATAATTTATCTCTTAGCACATAGTATGGTTTGGACCCCAGTTACCTTCTCAGTTAGAATTGAAGAGGCAGTTTGGCAGAGCAGGCAAAATGTGAATTCCCGTGTTTGAGTCTATTTACTTGCCATGTACAATGTGTTTAACAAAATATTGAGTCCTATGGTTTCCTTAACATGATATCTGGATGGCATTAGTCAAGAATATAATGTTCAGATAAGCTCTATTTTTTAGTCATCAAATGAGGAAAAGTATCTGTCTTAGTTTTGATTTTAATGGGAGCATAGTAAACTGAGCTACAGCAATACTAGCAACAAAATATACCCAGTAAAGACTTCTGAACAGGATCTAGGCTAAAGAGATAATACAAGTCTGCAAAATTGAGGAAGTCAAATTTAAATGAACATGACATCAAGATCCCCCTCACCCATCACTCCAAACACAAAAGGGAACACACACGCATGTGCACACACACACACACACACACACACACACACACACACACACACACACCTGATCTCTGTTCCACATCTCCCATCCACCGTCTGCATACAGCGACGTCCTCTGCTGCTTCTGGTGAGTGATGTGAAATTGTCAAGGAGAAAGGAAAAAGCATGATAGATACTTTTACTTAAGGTTTTAAATTCTGGTCAGCATGAGAGAGAGGATTTAGAGACATGGCAACTAAGGAATTGGAGGAGGTTTTATTACAGAACAAGGTTGAATTCAGGCAGTCTCCAAACAAATTATGCCCATTGGCGTAAGTCAGTATATTTTAAGATTAATGTTAATTAATGGGAGGATGGTTTATGAACTAACTGAGAGTAGTGAGAAGAAAACATACAGCTTTTAGGTTGTGGTCTTGTCCATCATCATACGAGAAAGCATGTACATTTTTGTCATGATTTGATATGCAGATTCTCCACATTTGTTATGTGTGTTTCTCTCTCTCTCTCTCTCTCTCTCTCTCTCTCTCTCTCTCTCTCTCTCTCTCTCTCCCTCTCTCTGTGTGTGAGTGAGTGTCTGTTTGCATTGTCCACTGTTGGATGTGAGGGGAGGCACATGTCGAGGGCAAAGCAAAACACGGGGTATCTGCTGTATTGCCTTGAGACAGGGGTCTCTTACTGATGTAGAAGTTCACCATTTTGGCTAGGCTGACTTTTCTGTAAACTCTGAGGATCCTCCTCCAATGCTGGGGTTACAAGCTCAACCTATTATGTTAGTACTGTGGATTTGAATTTAGGCTCTCACTCTTACAAGGCCAAGCACTCTTATCCACTGAGCCATTTCTCAGCCCTTCTCTATGGTTTTTAAGACACAAGAGACCTTAAGCTGTGAAGCCAAGGAGTCTATGTTTTTAAAGCCGAATCTCTGATATTACAAGAATCTGTTCTGGGGAAAGACTCGCGTTAGTAAAGCTTGATTCTTTCCTTATGACTCCCTCATGCCTGACTTGGATGGTGCTCCTAGTTTGGGGATGCATACGGAGAAAAGGAAAACAGATAGTTGAAGGTCTGAAGGTAGAGAAGGTCAAAATGGAGGGACATTTCCAGTTGTCTGTCACTAGATGAGTAAGGTTGATGAAGCTCTGTCTCCTGTTGCCTATAAAATGTCTATTGTTCTGAAGTTGGCACTGCTTAGCATAGGAGGCATGCCATGTTGGCTCTTGCCACTGTAACCTTGGCACTACTAATTAAAGAATGCTGGTGGAAGGCCACCCTGGCATCCACAAATCCCAGGGAGGCAGCTGCGTTAAAAGCTAACATTTGGTTTCTAGAGCTTTGGGGCTCCCTGTGGTGGGGAGTGGGTGGTGTCCAGGAAACTTGGTCCTTGAAGAATATGTTCATCTCCTGGTTACAGGAGAGTTTTCAGGGAAAGGAGGCTTCTCAGATCACTGGTCCCTTCTGAATCCTGGAAGTACTGAACCTCTGGTGATGGTTGGGGAAGTTATTTTTTCCTTGCCTCACTCCTTTCCATATTTTGCTTGGCCTCTAAGGACATTTTTCTAGGATGGAGATAAAGTGGCCTTGAGAGGAGACATGCGGGTCCATTGTTTGAAGCCCACTTGAGATTTTGTTTTATAGTACTTAGAGACGAGGGAGAGAGATAGTGAACAAGAAATTGGGGGTGAGAACAGGAGTATGAGTGTTCTCACACTAGGGAGTTTGATAGCATGGCTGTGGGTTTGAACCCAAATTCCCACCCTCACTCTTGCAATATGCTGGACACTTCCAGGGACCAGCTGACCTTCTCTTCTCACGTCTCTCCATGACTTGTATCAGCACTGGTAGTGTCCAGCTCAGAGTTGTGAGGAGAAATAAATGAATCTTTTCCACCTAGAAAATAAAAAACATTAAATAACTAAAGTAAAAGTAAAATAAGAAGATGCTAGTGTGTTACTCACTACCTGAGCACCATATACTAAGGGCTTGTGAATGTCCAGTTTCAGTTCTATGGCTTGCTACCATTATAATGGAGCCTATTGCCTATTGTCAAGGCTTTGGACCCTCTCCTTCAGTGCTTTACTGAATTGGAAGATACATGTGAGTTATTTTGTCTCTTTCACTGTATACATAAAATCATGCTCCAAGGCTCAAGCTATATTAGATATACGCATACATATATACTTGAATAGACATATATGTACACACATATCTTTTATGTATATATACAAATGCATTAGTGCATACATATATTATCTATTATCTATATGACAATATGTGCACATATATAGAATATGTGTGTATATACATATGCGCATCTATGTCTACATTATATATATGATCTATGTGTAGTTTGGAGTCCAGGTGAGACCACAGCTTTCAGCTCTTAGTTTGGCTCCTTAGGCCTCTCACTGTATTCTTGTTTATGACATAAGGACCTTACAAGGCTAATGTGCTAATGTCCATCAGTCCTGGCTTCATGCCTCTCCCTAGTTCCTTGACACTCACTTCTTTGCCAACTGCTGCTGCTGCCCTGAGATCACAGTGTTGGAGGTAGAAATACCTCCCAGTGCTGCCTATGGTGACACCCCATTGTGTGTCACGAGGCAGCTGAGTGATCTACTGGCTGAAATTCCATCTTTTTCCAGGCAGGCCAGGCTCAGAGCAAAGTTAATCCACGTTCATCCATGTGCTTGCTGGTGCTAAAGTCAGAGTAAGATCTTCTCAAGCCCCTGCCTTAGAGGATTCCGACTCACTCGGCATCTGGCCTCACATCTCCTAGACACCCTCCAAGCCATGGGCCCCTACACAGGTTATTGGTGCTTTAATCTTATTCTACATCTGGTATAACTTTTATAATATAACTGCCAGACATTGTGACCCAGTAGTCAGGCCAATCATGCTACCCCAATCTTACAGTTGAGGAACCAGCAGGCATCTCTGCTCCATGTCATTATACAGCTAATTCCTGGGTCCGGGAGGTGCTGCCTGTCATCTGACACAGAAGCCTTGTGCTATGCTCTGTCTCTTGATGTAGTGAGAGAGCTGAAGAAATGTTGCACTTTTGGCTGCAAGCCCATTGTTTTGTAGTGTTGTGCCAGGCCTGCTCTGAGCTGAAATCAGAAGTCACAAGCTCAAAGCCTGCATGTCGCAGGAAGCTGCCAGGGCTATTGATGTGGGGGGCCAGAGATACTGTGACAGTGAACTAGCTTTGAAATCTACCAAAGGGAAGGATGGAGCCTAACCCTTTACAGAGCATGTGTTCTACCTTAGAAGGACCTGTGGGAGGCTAAGGCTCAATGTTGCCAAATAGATTGAAAATGCCATGCACCAAGGTCTTTAGGGAAAATTACTACCTGAGAGTGCTAACACATTCAATGTGTGTGTGTGTATGTGTTTGTGTGTGTGTACACGTACTTATCTTCATGCTCTGTTAGCTACAAAAACATATATGTCAGGAAAATTATTCAGAGAAGCTACCACTTCTGTACTTCTGCTGTAAACTATTTTATATCTTGATAAAGTATTTTGTTAAAGTGACTGATAAATATAATTAGCATATGTTTGTTTGGTGGGTACATTTTACAAAGCTACCTCAGCTACCCAGGTACATAATGGCCATCCATCCAGGGACACAGTAATGAAGACAGCTTGGTTTATGGTGGATAGGGGGAAGGAAATCAGGTGGTTTAACAGTAGCATTGGTTTGGAAGGCCCAATGGTTGACATCTCCCCCTGAGATTAAGCCTCGTGGCTGAGCAAGAGAAAGGTTCTACTCTTCCAATCGTTTCCAAGGTGGTATGAGGCACGCACTTCAAAGGGACAACCTCAGGGATAAGTCTGAAAAGTTCCCAGGGTAGGATATGCATCCAAAGTGACCCCATAAATGCCCATCATAAGGACAGCTCTATCTGTGAATCCCAATTAAAGGTAAAGAATGTGGGCTTGCCTGTCCAAAAATTATTAATAGTCTTTACTTATGTATTAATTATGTAATATATAATTATACATTTATATACAAATACATAACAATATACAATATCTAAAATAAATATTAACATGAATAACAATAATAATAAATACAGAGAAAGAAGAACATACACTGAATTGAGAGCCCATCAGAGCATCATGCTGAGTGAAATGACTGTTCAGCCTAAACATCCTTGAAGTCTGATCTGGGAAGATATCATTAGCTAGCGGAGTCAGTAATTGCTGAGCAGTTACTATGTGCGTGACATGACCCAAAGCGATACCTAATTTTTATCTATCTATCTATCTATCTATCTATCTATCTATCTATCTATCTATCTATCATCTATCTATCTATCTATCTATCTATCTATCTATCTATCTATCTATCTATCTATTTATTTTTAAATTTCCCTGTCGTCTACTCTACAGCCTCATAAAGCAGATATGTGTATGATTCCATGGACAGGAAAGAGAAAGATGTCATGTCACTTGTTCAAGGGGTTGCTGGAGAATGGCAGGCTCCCACTTAACCCAGGCAGTCTGACTCTGAAACCCACAGTCGGAGCTCTCTAATTATCTCTTTTTACCACATTATTGCTAGCATTGCGTTAGTCTCCACTTGATCTGAAACTCTTCCTCTATCTGGCCAAAATGGAGCACCCAGAACTCCCCAGAGCCAGGCCCAGGGACTACACCCAGCCATCACACTCCCAAAGCTACGGAGGCTGAGGTTCCCACATCAAGACAGGTTCACAGGTGCCTGTCTGTGTTGAGAGGTCCTTGAAGGGAGTTCACCAGAGGACACTCCTGCCTGCCATCAATTCCTGCCTGCCATCATCCCATCACAAAGGCCCCGGGGAAAGAAAGCACAGGGCTTTATTCTCTGATTTGAACTCTGCAAATCAGTCTGGTTATTTGCTCATATTACCCTGCCCCGCTGGACTCAGCATTTTCTGACCCCAGCTTTGTAACTGATCCTTTTCCCTGCCACATGGTGTCCAGAGAGCCAGGTACCCCAGGAGACCTGAGGCTGCAAGTGATATCTCTTGAGACTAGACAGGTGCCAGCTCTTGACTAGGCATATGCTTTCTGGCTAGCTTCAGCTCTTATCATAGAGAAGTGACTAGTGCTGATGTGGTCCAATCTTTCTGAAGTATTCTTCTACATTCTAGGTTTTAAATGACAAGAGAAAGACTGATGTGACTATGTAATTCATAAGGATGTTGAAAAACAAAGAGAAAAAGGTGGCCTGCTCTTGATCTCTTGGGAAATGATTTAGTTTTTTTTTTTCTCTCTCTCTTTTTTAATTTACATCTCAAATGTTATCCCCTTTCCTAGTTTCCCCTCCAAATAACCCATATCCCATTCCCCCTCCCCCTGTTCACCAACCTACCCACTCCTGCTTCCCTGTTCTGGCATTTCCTTACACTGAGGCACTGAGCCTTCTCAGGACCAAGGTCCTCTCCTCCCATTGATGTCCAACAAGTCCATCCTCTGCTACATATGCAGCTGGAGCAATGGGTCCCTCCATGTGTACGCTTTGGTTGGTGGTGTAGTCCCTGGGAGCTCTGGGGTTACTGGTTGGTTCATATTGTTGTTCCTCCTATGGGGCTGCAAGCTCCTTCAGCAACTTAGGTCCTTTCTCCAGCTCCTCCATAGGAGACCTTGTGCTCAGTCCAATGGTTGGCTGAGAGCACCCACCTCTGTATTTGTCAGGCAATGTTGGAGCTTCTCGGAAAACAGCTATATCAGGCTCCTGTCAGCGAGCACTTGTTGGCATCCACAATAGTGTCTGTATGGGAATAGTGGTGACTGTATGTGGGATGGATCCCCAGGTGGGGCAGTCTCTGGATGGTCTTTTTCTTCAGTCTTTGCTACACACTTTGTCTCTGTATCTCCTCCCATGGATATTTTGTTCCCCCTTCTAAGAAGGTGACAGTGATGATGGTGGTGGTGATAGTTACTTAATTAGTCACAGCAAACAAATGTTAGGGTCTTACTGTGTTCTGGGCCCAACACATACTAAATGTTCCCATGGAGCTATCCCTAACACCCATGTCTGTTTGACAGAGATGTATCCCTGTTACTCAAATCACTTGGGGTATTTTTTTCAAGTTATAGTAAGTTAGAGCTCAGATAATTTCCATTCACTTACTCCCCTTAATGGAACATTCAAGGCTGGATACTGTAAGCACTGGGTTGAGGATTTCGGTACTCAACTGGCTCCCGCTCATGTTCTCTCTGGCTGTTTCCTTGGGGACTGAGTGAAGAATGCTAAAATGAGAGTCACAGGCAGGAATATGACTGAGAACTGAGCATCTGCTTGTCGCTCCTGCCTGTCTTATATCTCTTGACACTGTGCCCCAGTCAAACTCCAGACCCACAGTCACCCTTTAAAGCCCTGTGGCCTTTTGTTTAAATCTCCATGCTCAGTCCCTCCTGGAACTTGCATATATTCTAGCCTCTGCCAGAACTATTTTTTCTATTCCCTTAGCCTGATTAATGTCCCCTTTCCACCCCTCCTCTTGGTGTCACATTACAAAGGATTTGCCCACCCCCAACCTCCCACTGGGTCTGGCTTCTCACTTAGCAATGCAGCTTCCTTCCTAATGGTGGTCAAAGCTTGCCTACATTGGTTAATGCATCAGACTCTACACATGGAAAGACAAGGAGGGCCTGTCTTCTTTTGATTGGTTTTGTATCTCTGCCACTAAACCCGTAGTGTGGATTTAAAAACTGTCTATTGAAGAATTGAGAAAGCAGGAAGATGTAGATGTGTGTCCGTTCTTTGTATGTGGTGAGAGATTCCATGTGAGCTGGTCCCTAAATCCATGCATAGGGCAAGGGGGACAGGGTATTGTGACCACAGCCAGAGTCAGGATCCTGAGAGTGTGGATGGCCACATCAAAGACTTCACAGGTCATCATTGTGCCAAAGTGGTCACAGACAGTGTGTGAGCAAGCTCGGCTGTGTTTCAGTAAAACCATATTTATAGACTCAGAGACTTGAATTCCACGTCATTTATTTGTATCATGGAATATTTTTCTTCTTCAAACTTTTGTCTACAACTGCTTAAAATGTGAAAATGGCTCTTAGACTATGTCAGTCGTACAAATATAGGTTACCTATTGGATTCAGGCCATAGGCTGATCTCTAGTTGATGTTCTTGCTATCTACCCTGGGGTATTTCCTCTGACATTTTCCAGAAGGTCACACTCCTTGCCTGCCTCTCACTGTCTCTGTGACCCGTAGAGTGCTGCTCAGTATTGGGTATTCAGGAACATAGTGGTTGGGTTAGCTGAGTGCAATGGTGACCTCTGAAGGTAAAGTGTAGCTCATGTATGAGCATTTGGGGGGTCTTGGACATGCTCCTCCAGCTGTGGGAATGTAAGGATGTCTGTCTGTGGGGGATGAGAAAGATACTGATGGACAGCAAAAGAATATTATCAAGGTGGGAAAGCAGATGCTAGACTCCTGAACTGTGGGCAGCCTTGGGGTGGGGGGCAGAGGTGTCTGTCTTCTCATCTGTCTGTCTTCTCATATGGAAAGTCTCATATCCATCCCCAGAATTGAATTATATTGCACTCATGCTTCCCCCCCAGCGATACCTCATGCTTGTGAAACTCAGCCTTTCCTCCACACCATTCATTCTCACCAAATAAGGCTTGACATCTGTGAAGGGTTACTGGAGATAAGACTCAGGGTGGAGCTAAAAAATGTCAGAAGGGTTACCACATGCAGTGTGTGGGCAAAGATCACAGATGACATCTGTTTTCAAAAAGAAAAAGAACCCAACCAACCAGTTCTCAGTCCTCTAAACTTGATTCTTTTGGTAAATGCCAAAAGTGCAGTGCAGTTCCTGTGTGTGTGTCAAACCTGGCAACTCCAGTTTGCTTTGTATGTCACTGTCTTTTTCTCATAAGTGCAATTAATTGTGGCCACCTATAACTATTTCCCTGTGGGACACTTGGAAGTCTGTGGCCTTCTTCCATGTCAACAGCCACTTCTGTCCACCATGGCATCCTTTCTCACAGGGATCAGATTTGACTTCTGTACAATTACCAGTCCTCTCCCTGTGCAAACAGACATGCTAGCTTACATTTCCTTATTTTTGCTTGCTTTCCTGCACTTGTGTCCTGTGCAGGTGAATCTGGTCCTATCAGTTACCTGACCAGGGACTTAGAAGAATGAAAATGTTTAGGAGACAGATATTGATGGTTGTCCCCAAATTCAACCTACTGATGCCGTGGAATTTCCCTCTGGGAAAAAATGGCTAAAATGGTAAATTTTAAGTTTTATTATAATAGAAAATTGATCTTTCTTTCTTTCTTTCTTTCTTTCTTTCTTTCTTTCTTTCTTTCTTTCTTTCTTTCTTTATTTCTTTACTTCTTTATTTCTTTATTTCTTTTCTTTTCTTTCTTTCTTTTTTTTTCTTAACTTGTCTTAGTTACATGGTCACTTTTCTCATTCCTGGACCAAATACCTGACAAGAAGAAGTCTAAGGAAGAAAAGGTTTATTTTGCCTTATAGTTCTGAAGGTGAAGGATTCAGTCCATTATGGTCGGAAAAGCATAGCGACAGAAGCCAAAAGTTGGCTGGTGACAATGATTGACAGCCAGGAAGCAGATAGTAAACATGAATTTTGTCAGGTTCAAATGCTTTGACATCTCCACCATAATCATAATCTACTTCAAACAAAACTCTGCCTTCTAAAGGTTCTACAGTATTCCAAAACCATACAACCCCCTGGGGAATAAGTTTTCAGACACATGAGCCAAGGGTGCATTTCACATTCAAAACACAGCAGTCCTCAATGATCACAGAAGAGCATTATAAGAATAATAGGAATTAGAGATATAGAGATATTGCAACAGTTAAAAGCACTTTCAGCTCTTGCAGAGGACTCAGGTTAATTATAAGTACCCATATGGCACCTTATAACTGTATCTCCAGCTCTAGGGGATCTGATGTCTTCTTGTGTCTTCTGTGAGCACCAGCCATGGCATGTACATGATGCACATACATATATGCAGACAAAACATTCATACACATAAAATAAAAACAAAGAAATCTAGGAAGAAGATGATAGGAACCCATTAAAGATCTTGTACCTCTATATTAGTTAAGATTTCATCACTGTGATCAAAATGTCAGGCACAAACAACTTAAGGGAAGAATTTTTTATTTTGCATTATTAGTACTTTGAATGATGGTGGGGAGAGCTTGGTGGAGCAGTGTTTTCATATCATGATGCTCAGAAAGGAGAGAAAGGAGAAAGTTGGTGTTCTCTGGCCTTCACCTGTTACCCCCTTTTATTGTCTAGGGGCTTCCCAGTTTGTGGGACAGTGCTACCACATTCAAGGTAGGTGTCCACTCCATGATTAATCATCTCTGTGAATGTCCTCACAGATAAAACCAAGAGTGTGTATTACCTAGCTGATTCTTGGCTGATTATAAACTTGGTATTTATCATTCCACCTGTTTTCCTCATAGTTTTAGCACATGTATTTGCTGCTTTGAATAATGTATTATGTAGTTAATCATGGCTGCGTTTGTTATGTCTCCCAGGGAATATGCCTGATTCTCCAAGGTATGTGTCCAGAGCAGAAATGTCATTGAGTTAGGAATCGCTAAGTCAGCCACATCCAGTTAAACTCCCATCTCAGTGATTTTATCACATTCTACTTCACCACACATTGGTTAAGAAGACCCATCAACCATAGGCTGAGGAAATTGCTCAGTCAGGAGAATGCTTGTCTAGCATGCACAAAGCCCCGAGTTCCATCCCCAGCAGCAAGCTAACAATGTCTGGTGATGTTTTGTTATTCCACGACTCTGAAGGTGAGGACAGATGGAGGAGGAGTTCCAGAAATGCTGGGATATATGAGAACATCTCCATCCCACATCCTGTGCATCATTTAAGTACAAGGTTTGGTTTGGAGTTAACCTGATGGATACAAAGATGCGCTTCACTGGGTCTGCACTCCACGTTTGCCTGTGCTTAGGCAGGTAGAGCTTTTCTTGGCATGTTGATTATTGGTTTGTATTTTTCTCTTCTACTGAGCACATTTTTTTTTCTTCTACAGAATTGTTTGTTTTGTTCTTCTTGATTTGCAATCCATACATTCTCTGGCAAGAGTATCTGTCGATGTTATGTACAGGAAATACGTTTCCCAAGCTTTGCCTTATCTTCACCCTCTACCATTCCTTTTGATAAGGTTAACTCTGACTGCTTCATTGTATGTGCTTTGTATGTCTTATTCAATAAGTCTCTTCTTAGCTTGAAGCCATCAAGTCCTCTTCTGCACCATTTCCCAAAAGTTTGATAGCTTTCACTTTAGCCCTGGGTCTCTAGGTCTTGGGAAGTTAATTTTATATATAACTTTAGAGGAGTCTTAGGATAATATCTTTCTTTTAATATATGAATGACAATTTCCAAAATCAGCCCAACATTGTCTTTTCATCCTCCACTCACTGCTGTTCTGATGATGGGGTTCTGTCTCTGAGCTTTCTCTGCAGCTTTAGACCTGTTTCTATGCCATCGTCCTGAGAGGTGGGTAACAGATTCCACCATCAACTGTCTGACAGTCCTACTGGAACCTCTGGGCTTGTTCTGGTTTCTTTGTTTTGATTTGATTTGTCATTTAAACTTTATAGTCAGCTAACTAAATCACACCAAAAAGCATAATTTAAATCACATGGCTGTTTTTGCATATTTATGACTTCACCGAACCTACGTTTTACTCTTGAAGCTTCTGACAGGATGCAAGTTTCTCATATGAGCAATTGGATGATGCAGTGATCCACTGTGTCGAGGCTTATACTTTCATTAAACCCAAATTTACAGCATAGCTAGCCTAGATTGGTCAAGAGGCCTGGCAGATAGAATCTTTCATTTCTCAAGGGCAGGGAAAGAAAGTGAACCTGTTCTCATCAAAGTTGCAACTGCATGTCATAAATGGAGTCAGGGACAAGGGGGCAAAGAGCCATACACTTGGGGGCTGTTTTTGAACATTTTTAAGTCATGTGACCCATGTGTTTCAAAAATAGGATATACTTTGCACCATCTGCATGTCTTGATAAATGATCTTGTGAAAGGCCAGGGGTTTCTTCCTCAGGCTTCTGTGTGTTGGTTTTATGAACAAGTCCCAGGACTGAATTCCTAACTTTCTGCATTTGAAGCCAAAGGAAGGTTCGCTAAATGAGTCTCACAGCAGGTCAACTATTTTGCCTTTTTATATACAGTAATTAGAGAGCCACTCTGGTATTCTGGAAGCTTGTGATTTACAATGCCTGGGAAATCTTGGGAGAAATCATACTTAAATATAGGCATGAAACACACCTCCCCTCCATACACACACAGAGTTAGGAAAGTCATGTTTGTACTCAGTTTAAACTAAGTTGTTTGAAGCATAAACAATCCTTTGCAAAGAAAGGAATTTTCAGACAAGTAGCATCAGGGAAGAAAAGCTAGCCCCAGACAGTCCTGTCCAACTATGGCAGCTGTCATTCTAAAGCCTGAATTCCAATCCTGGCTCTGAAAGGCTCTGCTTATGTGGCACCTTTTTAAGAGCGTGTCACCCCAGTGGGTAAATAAACAAGCTCATTGCTGGTGTAGGAGTGTGTTTGTGATGAACAATCTCAGTAAAGAGTCCTGGAAAATCTAGATTGCTCCTGCGGTTATTCAACTGAGTCCCTCCTATGTGCTGGCCATCAGATAAAATAGGTAGCCTTTAAAATACAAACTCTTCTCTAGGGTGTTAGTCCAGTGGTAGGGGACAGTCACTCAGCAAAACTTATGGCAGATGATGAGAAGAGACGTGAAGAAATGAAACTGGAAAAGGGACTTGATAGTGGGGGAACATTAGATAGGACAGAACTGGGAAAGGCCCCTCTGTCAAAATGATACTTGGGCAGATACATCTAACTGGAGGTATGAAAAATGTCTGTCTCAGAAAATGTCTATCAATTGCTCCACCACTCAGGAGGTAGGCACACACTCCAGGTGTGGGAAACAGCAAGTGCCAAAGCCTTGTGGGAAGAGAAGAGGAGGATGGTACGTAGCCTGAGGCGCACCAGGTTGGGCTTGTATATTTAATGGTGGTTCTTTTGAGAAAAGAAGGTGGGGCATAGCTCTTATTCTTCCAGTGTGTAAGTATGAGGATAGAAAAAAAACCAAAACAAAGCAAAAGAAAACAAAACAAAAAACCCAAACACTAGATAAACAGCCGTGACTTGTACAATTCAACAAAATTTTACTTAGTGAACTGCAAAGGATGTCAGTGGGACTGTTTGCATGAGTAGTCACTGAGGGACTGACCTCTGAATCAGCTTTCTTAGAAACAGACTCGCTCAGGAGTCCACCATGTGGGACATTTATTTGAGAATATCACTGGGACCAACGGTGGAGGACATGGAGGAACAGCTGAGGTGTAATATTGTCCCCTCTCTGGCCTTGCCAGTCACTAGGGGAAGTTCTAGGGATCTTTGGCTCTGTAGAGCCAGCAAGATGAGAGGCAGAAAGGAGTCATGATTTCACAGTGTGGCCTTCCCAGGGAGAAGGCCTAATTTTCAGAGAGGTAGTTTCTCCAGCTCAGACCAGTCCTCAGTAAAAGGGCACAGAGGGCTGTCTGTGAGTAGCAGGAGACAAGACCTTAAGTTCTGGAAGGTAACTGGGTTGTACTTCATAGCAAGCTCACAGCCAGACCCTTGGGCTGTTGGTTTCATTTCTTCATGGAAGCTTCATTGCTCTTCCTCAAGTTCCCCTTGGGAAAATGCACAGGGCACTATAGACACACCGCACCACATGCCTATGATAGCTAGTCAGCTTGATCTAGGGTCACCTAGGAAACACTGGACCTGCTTGTAAATAATTATCTAGAATCAGTTAATTGGTATGGAAATGAACCACCACCGTGGTTAGCACTATTATGTGGGCTGAGATCCTGGACGCACAAAATAAAAAGTAAGCTAAGCATTAGCATGTACCTTTCTCTGCCTCTTGAATGAGGAACCCATGTGGTCAGCTGCCTCAAGTTCCTGCCATCAGAATATTTCCCCCTTGATAGACTGTTCGTGCAAACAATGAGCCAGAATAAATATTTCCTTCCTTAAGTTGCTTTTTAAAGGATATTTTAGCAATGGGGAAAAAATAGCTAATACAAACCTTCAGATGGCAGCTGGTCTTAAACTTCAGATGATAATAACCACAGCTTCCTCTTCTCCATTCCACTTCCCATCATGCTCAGGGAAGCTTGTTGGTCTCAGTGGTTTGCCTGCTGGAATGTCTGAGACCATCTTGGAAGTGGCTGAGCTGTGGTCACTGTGCCCTTCTCAGGCCATTGCCCTTCCAATTTATAGTCAATAAAAGGATTATCAGGGGGAAGTGTATGGAAATGGAGCAACCCCCAAGCCCACAAACCTGTTATGTATCAGTCAGATGGCCTCCCCTGTCTTCAGAAGTCAGAACTCTGGCCATCATGGTTCTTGGTTTTCAGGGCTGGTGGTTTGTTGGCATAGAACACCTACCTTGCAGTTCTATACAAATTCTCTTGAAGCCTTTTGAAGTGGATTTCTCCATTTGGGGACAAGAATCATGAACTCTTCCGAATGGAGTAATGGCAACAGTGCATCTTTTCCAAGTAATAGCCAGCAAGGCTACTTATTCCAGTTCCTGAATGCCCTTCCTACATAGTCCTAGGCAGAGGGCTTTAACTTGAGCAATTCTGGGAAAATCCTCAGTGCTCATATAGCCGCACTTCTGAAAGGGTTTCTAACCCTACAAGGGGCCACAGCTCTGGTGATGTGATATATAAAGTGTGATAGCAGATCCTTTATCATGTTCCCAGTTCTCTCCTAAACTTCCTTTTCTGTATATTATGGTCTCCTGGATTTATAAGATGTCATTGGGATCTCATGCTGGTGAAAGAACATTCTGGAAGCTACAGAATAGTGCTAAAGTTGAATCCCTGTAAAGACATACCTGAAAGATATGCCAATTCCTACTAAAATCAGCTACTTTCAGAATGGAAGGGGTCTCAGACAGTCAACTTGTTATGATACAGCCGGTTGGTACTGCCAAGGGAAGGTGCCTGTTGGGGCTCAGCTATGGTCTTTCTGATGGGTTGGATAGTTTCTAGTAGCTATGGATAGATCAGTTTGGGGGATCTGCATCATTGGGGACAGTATGGTTGCTATTCCTTCTACCATGACTTCTTTACTCATCATTTTAATGGTCCTGGGGTGCCAAAATTGGGACTAGCTGATGTCAAATGGCCATGCTACCTAGTCTGCATAGGCATTACTTGATCTTCCTCTTTGGGTACTGTTTTGTGAGCATTAATTTGCAAAACCAGAACAAACCCAGAAGCCAGTTTTTCTACTTGGGGCCACTTCCCCATGGCTGTGTTTCTGCCTCCTACACCTCCTTGTTCCGGACTTGGAGTTTCTTTCTTCCTAAGGCCCTGGGTAAATAAGCATAGCCCCCATCATGTGCATTACTCATTTGACCTCCAGCTCACTCAAAGAAGATGCGTGTCATTTTGCAGAAGAGAAAACCCAGGCCCATGTAGGTGGAATAGCCTGTCAGTCACACAACCAGCAACCATCAGAGGTAGGACTAGAGCCCAGTACAACGCTACATATTATCTAGTCAACCCTGCCCACAGGTAGACAAAAAATTTCATAAAGATTGAATGTTCAGCCACACCAAAGGAATTTTAACCTGGTGACAAACAAGTCCTTGGGTCCAGCATGTGGAAGCCTGGGGTTATAAGACAAGGTCTGAGACCACTTATCCATTCAAAAGTAAAAAGGCTTTCAGCAATTCTGCCTATCATACTCTTGCTGAAATATCTTGCACTGGGGAGTTAAAAGATGTAGAAATGAAGAAAATTGTTATGTTTAATAATTTGTTTCTCTCCTGTCTCTTACCTCTTTGTACTCTAGCTCTTGTGTGCCCCAGGAACAGACCTGGACTCTCAGATGGGATCTGTACCACTGCTAGATCATTCATTCTGGCCTTCTTTCTGAATCTAGAACCCAGCATGGAATTCTAGCTTCACACCTGTTGTTCTCTGATGTTTCCATGGTCTTTACTTCCTACCTGATAGATCTCAGCTTAGATTGCTGACTTCTGCTAGCAGAGGAAAATCACCAGTGACCTCAGTTAATACCACAAGGGTTAACTGGCTTTAGTGAAGGACATTTACATAAGGCGTGACAGGGGTGCAAAAAAATGGTCAGTGAAGTCATCCATGACCAAGACTAGGTATATAAGTCTTTCTCCTACTAATATTTGGAGGCTGTTTTCACCCTAAAAATCAAGAAGGGTTGTTGGGGTCCCATTCATTGTCTTGACATCCATTATGTATGTAGACAGAAATAAGAAACTTTTAAAAAGCATCTTCCTTCTATTTTCTGTTTATTCTCTGAGGGAGTGTTCAAGGAGGAAGGTCAGCCTTTAAATACCGTGCTTCCCTTAGCTACCCTTAGCTTCAAGACAGTCAGGGGGACATAATGTTATGCTGGGGCCATTATTGATGAAACTCAAATCAGGGTTCTGCCTTAGAAGGGTCAGAGAGGACAGTTGGGAAGCCAGCGAGTGGTCTCTGAGCACATCCCCTCCACACCAATATGATCCTCTTTCTTCTTGCCTCTGTCACGCTGGCTTAGTTTTTGCTTTCAACAGGAAATATCTACTGTCAGCTTTTGTCATTCCATGTTGTGTCTTGCACCAAACCAGACAACTCTCAACGCTTCAACTTTGCCTGGTTGGACTGCTTCTCTTTCTGCAACTCCTGAACAGATCTTGGAATTCATTGTTTCTGTGTCAGCGCAGAGTCCATGGTAGCAATGCAAATCTGAGCTTACTCAATCACTTACTATTTTATCCTGCAATTATTTCTTTAAGTTCTATTTGTGGCTCCGGGCAACATTGAACACGAGGAGAGGCAAATTATGGCAAGGTATGAGCACCCAAATGAATCTGACAAAAAAAAAAAAAAATAGAGGAATTAGACTATTGTGGGGTAAATGTCTCAGTGAATTCCTCAACAGAAGTACTCAATCCTAGAGGGGAAAGTGACCACTTGCCCAGAGAAGGTCTTCTACAGGACATTGTAGCTGGACTTATTTGCTTAGTAAGAGCTAGCTCATCCGTTGAACAGGCATCTCCCTCAGGTTCCCATCTTCAGATGAGGCCAAAAAAATGCAGTGCAGAAGAAGCACAACAGGCGGTGTAGAGAGGCTCATTTTCTTTCTGCTGTAGGTTTCTTGCTATCTTCCCCCACAAGATTGTGGGCTTGAGGGAAGCTGATAAAGAGAAGAAAGCCTCCCAGAGGGGTCTTGTAGGAGGACTGTGTCTAGAAAGGAGTGGGGAGGGTGCCAGAGATGGGAGAAGGCACTCAAGCAAAAGGCTGTCTGAAAAGTCATTATGGGCTTTTAAGTAAATTCTCAGTTATAATTATTCTAATGGATTTAATAAGTCTGCAATTTGCAGTTGCCGATGTTCAGTGTCAGCTGTCACAGGCTTCAGCGAAAGTCTCTTTCTTCCTTTGAAAGTCAGTAATAAGAAGAGGGCACTTGCTACAGGGCACTCTGTCAATCCTCACCTGGTGGGGGGTGGGGCTTCTTGTCTAAAGCCCAATTCAGCTACTGAGGTGCAGCTGCTGCTAGGGATGCCCTGGTTACACGAGGGCTCCATCAGAAGACAGTAGCAGAGAAAGCTCCATTGGGAGACACTTCTTGGCAAAATCACAGGCAAACCCCATGTTGTTGTTGTTGTTGCTTTCTGATACTACTAGGAAACCTTGAGGAAGCCAGTGTCCCTCTGTCCCTCTCTGCCTCTGTTTCCTCATTTGTAAAATGCTAGTGATAATTAGGCCTTCTTCACAATAAGAAATAAGCACTTTCCACTGTGCAAAGCTTTTTCTTGCCATGTATAGGAGTTTTTTCCCATGGTAACCAAATCCTTTCCCATCTTTCTTGTTTTGCTCAGTAGGAAAGGTAACCTATGTGCCTAATATCAGTTTATAGCAATTACTACTTTGATTAGGATTCCAGGAAAGAAGCTGTGCATGCAGAGACTGACTGGCAAGAACCACAGTGATGTGAAGGTTGGAACATTGTAGGCCCAGAACCTAATTATACTTTATCTTGGGCTAGTTTCAGCTCTAAATGGCCATTCTTGGTTCATCTTCATGTTGGAACTAACGTCCTGAAACTACTAGATAAAAATCTTTTGGAATCTATTAAACTTAGCAAACCACTAACTTTTACCAACCTCCAAAGCTAAGAATGCCATCAGTTAGCATCTGAGACCTATAGAAGAGATTCCTTCATTGCTATAAACTTCCTTTATGATATGTCCATCAATTTATTGTTTTATAGAAGCCTTGATTTATAACAATCTTTCATCTGTTACTATGAAACTCCATAAAGCCATTTCCATGTTGGAGCAATATCTTTTTTTTTCTTTTATTCTTTAAGATTTTATAGTATTTTAGGTAAATCAACAAGATATATAATAACATAACATTTGCATGCATATATATATATATATATATATATATATATATATATATATATATATATATAATTGTTATTGTTTTACAAAATTAATTTATAAATTATCTAATAAAGCATTTTAATTAATTAATTTATTAAGACTAGTCCCTCCTATCCTCCCAAATCACCATCACAAACCCCTCCCCCACATTATTGCCTCCTCTCCCCTTAGGACCCCCCTAAGGATACCAACCTGTCAAGTTGCACATTTTTTCCCACTGATGTTAGACAAGGCAGCCCAGTTAGAGGAAGGAGATCCAAAAGCAGGCATCAGACAAAAACAGCTCTCACTCCAATTGTTATGGGACTGACCAAGCTGCACGTTTGCTACATATGTGTAGAGGATCGAGGTCTAGCCCTTGCATGCTCTTTAGTTGGTGGTTTCGTCTCTCTCTGAGCCCTCATGGACCTAGATTTCTTGACTGTGTAGGTCTTCTTGTGGTGTGCTTGACCCCTCCAGCTTCCTCAATCCTTCCCCCAACTGACTCTTCTACAAGACTTTTAGGAGATATGTTTCTGGGCTATGGCAACTCAAATTTGGCTCCAAAAGAAACTCTTATTCCATTTGGGGTGAGAGTTGTGATGGTTGGGGTTTTTGTTGCTGTTTTATGTTTACATCGATGCTAAAGTGGGGAGCCAGTTAGAAGTGGTTAATAGGAAGCCTTGAACTAGTAGTCAGAGAGACCAGGATCAAATACCTGCCTGCTGTTTTCTCCAAGCTCAGGTCAACCATCCTACCCTATGACTCTTTTTCTGACTCCCTTCATTGACAGAAAAACTTAACTCCTTCAGATCTCTGCTCCAAGAGTACTTGTCAGAGATTGTGAAATCTCTCCTTCCAATTCCCCTGTATCACTGCCTATCCTCTGATTGTGTCTGGTCTTACTACTTAACTCACAGACGTGTTGACTTATTATTTATTGTTCATCTTCCCTAATGGCTGCACAAGCTCTTTGTGGTCAGTGGTATCACGTGGTGTGATTCCCCGATGTCCCTTCACATTATAGTATAGCACTGGGCACAGACCAGGTACATATAACACACATTTCTTGAAAAGCCACTGCTATAAGTATCTTCATTTCTTTCTGTGGGTAGGGAACATGCACATCTGGGGTCATTGCCAAGGCAGTTTTACTAAATGAAGGGTGGCATCAGTGTATGACTGTGATGCAGATCGGTTGGCAGATTTATACTCAGGGCAGAACTTCTGGAAGCACTCTTCTTCTGGAAGACTTTATCAAAGGCTGTAAAAAGGGTTGCCCACTTCCCAGATCGAACAGCAGATTAGATTTCCTAAGTTCACTTGGGGGAACTTAGGAAATACACAGCTATCCAGGCTCTGCTGTGGTCACTCTGACCCAGATCCCTGACCAGAGCTTGAGAACTGGAGTGCTTTGAGTATGGCAGCAGCCTTGGCATTTCACTTGCCAGAATTGGGAAAGTGGCCGTTTCAGAGAGAGTTGTCAGGAAGCAAGGATTCATGAGAAAATTTCACCATCACTATAAGGAATGCACATTTCTTGTGTGAATTCTCCAGTTACCCATAATGACATATTAATTCTAAGCGAGGCAAAGGGAGTGCAGAACAAACCTGAGAGACCTGTTGGCAAGGAACAGGCAACTTGGTCAGTTTAAAAGCCTTGTCTAGCCATACCTACAGCCTTCAAGGTTCAGTTCTGTAGGTAAGGGCTGTAATTTGATTGTCCTTCTAACAGATAGACTTCTGTTTCTAAGCCTGGCATTTCTGGGAAATTAGGTTGTGCAAGCTTGCAACATGGTTTGTATTTCTGAGTGTTTAACCTTTTCATTATTATGCTTGGAGCTTTAATAGTGTATACCAAAGAGCAAGCAAGTGGCCTCTTTCTTACACTTCCTTTTCATGCAAAAAATGTTTGCATAACTGTGGATCCCCTGCCGGGCAGAATGCTGGGGCCAACAGTTAAATCCATAGGGCAAACAAACCAAAGGATTATATATTTACAAAAACAAGTGTATACGTGAGTACCTGGACTGATACTTTCTATAGTTATTACCAACACTGTTGCTGTCCAACACCATTAATCACACTTAAATTTAATGAAAATTGAAATGCAAGTTTAGTTTAGCAGTTGACGAGGCTCATTTCTGAGGCTCAAGAAGCCACTCAGGGCTGGCAGCCACAGTGTTGAGACAGGCGTAGAAAATGTGTTTTACAGACACACCTATGGAACAGTACAGATGGGAATTTACTAGAAGTGCTCTTGGAACCTGTGAATGGTGAACTTTTCCCTAAAGGAGCAAAGTACGTGTAAAGTCCCAGTGGAAGTTTTGGTAGCTTTTTGTCATCTTGGATGTTTACAAAGGAACTGTCATTTACTAACAGAAAATCATCAATATGTAGACTAGCTAGTTAAAGTGGCTGAATGTGGAATTGGGAATTTGGAAGGTCTTCTCCTGGGCATGGCAGACCTTTGTCACCTTTCTGGTGATGACGGCTATGCCTTTCACGGATTCTGCTTCTCACCAGGGCAGAAAGATAAGATGGGAAACGGTTATAGTTTAAGATTAGCATCTGCATTATAATGCTCAAAGAAAAGAAACCATTTTTGATTGCCAACTTGAAAGAGTCTAGACTTACCTATCAGACAAACCTCTGGGTTTATCTCTGAAGGTTTAGATTGGGTTAATTTACATGAGGATGCCCACCCCTTTTTGTGGGCAACACCAGTGTATGGGCTGTCATTCCAAACTGAATACAAAGAAGAAAGTAAGATGAGCATTTGTATGTCTTTGCCTTCTGACCGGAATAGAGTGGGAACATCTGCCTCATCGTCCTGCTGTCACAACGTCCCCAGGATGATGGACAGGAGCCTCAAACTGTAAACAGAATTAAAGCCTTTTCTTCCTGATGTTGATTTTGTCACAACAGTAAACTAACTATTGACAGTATTGAATGTGAGTATGAATTTGTTCACCTCTCCTTCCTTTAGCAAAGATGATCTGGCTTCTACAAAGGCAGGAACTATATTGTAACCTTAACCTTGGTGTTCCCCCCTGAGGTTTGTTTGTGTGGTTCTACACCAATTATTTTACCTCTCTGGACTCCAGTTATCTAGTGATAGGAGATGTGTATGGAGAGGTTGACTGTACCTTCCCCCATCCTTCCCTGACATCACCATCCAAAGCATCCTAGTCCCACACTCACTCCCTTCCTCCCTCCATAACTTTCATTTTTACATCATGGCTGAAAGGAATGTAATTTGATCAAAATAATTCTCTTTAAAGGCTCCAAGATGAATACAGCTCAAAGGGTTTTGAAAGAAAAGGCTGGATTATCCTAATCATATCTCATTATGGCAAATTTCGGTCAGTTAATAGCACCTGATCCCATGGCAGGAGTAGAGAGGAAGACATTCATTTTTGAGTTGTTGGCTGATAATGCTGGACTGGCTTCTGATTCTCTAGCCTCTCTCTTCCCATTCAGCTCTTTGCCTCAGAAGCCCCTTCTAGCCTTAGGTCCTAAACCCTCTAAACTGAAGTCAGGCCTCCAAACTCTGAAAAGGGAGTCATATTTCTTCATTTCCTTCTCCATGTAGGTAAGGGCATTCTTTGACTTGGAGATTCAATACCATGTTATATGCCCTACCCCTGGACAAGGGAGTATAGGAGCTCCCTCTGCAACACATTCTGGGCAGACAGAGGACAATATTCCAGCATCTATGTCAGTCTTTAGGAATTTCCTCCCTTTCAATAATCCCTGGGTAGTCTCTCATTACCTTTTGGATCTAGTCCAAAGGTTTTTTTTTTTTTTTTTTTTTTTTTTTTAAACTATAAATCCGAGTATTTGTCTCCATTTCATCTCTCTGGAAGTGGCATGCTGTTTCCCTCTGAATAGGAGGCAGCAACTTAGCTCGTCTAACATTTCTTCAGTCTTTGACAGCCATGCTTTAGACCTTGAGGCAAGAAAAACCAGACTGAAATCGAGAAGAGCAATTGTTTTGTAATGGTGAGGATGAAGGACAAATGAATGCTCTACTCCTGCAATGTGTGTGCATGTGTATATATCAGCTGGGGCCTAATGAGTTCAATTTAATCCTTTTCAAACACACATTGAGCATCTCCTGGGATAGGTGCATGCTTACAAACTACTCTATAGCTTATAGACATGGATCATGTGCAGAAGCAGTCAAGGTTTGGTTGGTCGAAAAAATATGAAATCAGTTTTATTTATCTTAAAAATGAAAGTGTGCGTAGGTGCATGCATACACCCACACCCACATGCGTTGATACACATTAACACATGTTAGGTAGGATTTACTGGAAGGATACTAGGACAGTCTTAAAACAATAAACAGGAATACCATAGACCCATAGACATAGGATGGGGCCTTTGAGATTTTATGAGTCAGATTATAGTAGGGTAAACAATGCTATTTTAGTCTTCCAAACACAATACATTGAATATAGAGAAGTTGCTCTCTAACCTGGGAATAGATGAGAATTCAAACAGTGGTAACAAACATTCCAGGGCAACAATAGCAACAAACTTACAATGGCCAAGGATACATGGATACATCCCTGGCTTTTTTCTCTTCAAAGTTCAAGTTAAGAACGTGATAGTCATGGCTTGATTTGGGTGATCTCTTTGGATGTCTGGCTATAAGGGAGCTCATAGTACATGATGATCAAGGAGTCACACTAGCTGGAGTCTGGGTTTAAAACATGGATGTGTCTCTCATTGGCTGGGTGATTTTGAAAAGAAAATTTGACCACAGCATTGTTTTCCCAATGAAGGAGATAACCTTGTTCTCCTCACAGTTCTCTTAGAGCTATGGTAAGGCCACCCTCTTCCCACCAACTCCTCACATGTATACTGACAACAAACTGGTCAGAACTGTTTGCTTTAAGCAACCCTGCGGCATCCTTGTGTATGCATGCCATGACCTAGTTCCTTCCAGGACTGTAGCATTTCCCCATCACATAAATAAGCCTGCTGTAATACAAAAGTGCAGTGACCAGCATGACACAGAAAGCTAGGATTAAAATTTAAGCCATGAATCTCCACGTGGGGCTGGGGTGGTGGTGCAATACTCATTCATGTAAAGGGAAAGTAAGGGTTCCCCTCCTTCTGTGCATGCAGCAGAGCCCTCTAAACACTGTATCAGGAAATACGGGGTATATATAGATATCACAGTTTGGGCAGGAGTAGTGGTTAAGAAAAGAACTGGAAGCCCCCTAAGGAGCCATAGAGAAATGACCACACTCCCTTTGGAAAGCTGGTAGTGGTCTATAGGAAGTCTTTACATGTTAGTGAGAAGAGAATGAAGGAGATCTGGGTGCTATATAGACCCTGGTTTTAGGGGAGGGCTTGGTATGGGCTTTACTATTAAATGGAAGACACTTAGACTTGTTTCTATTCTTAAACGTATCCCCACATGGGGAAGGTGTTTTCTCTTTCTGGGGTCTTTAACTTCTTTAACTAATTTTTCTTTGCCTCTGTTTATCATAATCACTTATCTACATACTGGGCTTTGGACTGCTTCGGGTTGATGCTTTGATTCATTTCTTTTTGCTTTTCTTGCCTCTTTTGCCTTCTTGTCATCGTCTCTAAGCAATCTGGTACAACTATCCATCTAAATTACATTGTAATATATGACATTTTGAATCTAGCAATGATTAAATTGTATAGAAGGCTGTTGGTTATATGCAAACTTCGCACAGTTATGTAAAAAGAGCTTGAATACTTACAGACTTTACTCTTTATGGGAGTTTTCTAGAATCAGTTCTTCTTGAACACTGAAAAATCCTACTATATAGATATGTCTTCAGAAGGCTGTCCTTCAAGTGTGCCAGTCTCATCCAAAAGAATTATCTTTTTTTACATATCTTTGTTCAAATTTCCATCATTTGCTAAAAACAATACTAAAAGTCATTCTCTTAGGACTTATGTGGAACCCATGATAATCAAATCCTAATGATTACATTTTCTAAGCCACTATTTTCAAATACATCTTATTCACAGATATGTGTAAATATAACTTGTTAGCTGACACAATTCAACCCACAGGACCTACTGTCATGCACTCAGTATTGCTAACTGGTGTTACCTGTATGAACTCATTTCTTCAAGGAACCCTCAAATCATGGGGACCAGCAAAGTAATTCTTTATTTATACCTGGCCTTCAGACTTATAGCCTTTGTCTTCCTCTTCCCTGTAGAGTTAAAATTTTCTTATTTTTTTAAAAGAATATTTTTTAATCAGTACAACATGTATATGTCTAATCTCCAGGGAATAGGAATTTAGCTCAGTGGCATATCTATGCAAACATCTGCCAGAATGAGGCTGAGCTGCTAGCTCAGGATTTAATAATAAAAAATGGAAAAGAGAATTAAATTAGAGAGAACAAGAATAATCACCCGTCTCAGGTTCTCTTGGAAAAAAAATTCAATCACTTTCTGGGGAATCTTTACTCTTCACGGTTCCAGCACTCAACTCAATTTTCTCTCTTGAAACTAGTAGATTCAAGCGCCTTCCTGGAAAAAAAAAAAACTGAATTAAAGCCATGCTGGAAAACTCTCAAGGACCCAATAGAGCACAATCCAGCCTTGTTGGCTACCAACAAGGTCTCTGTCCCAAGCATTCTGCTTTGCCCTGTGGTGTGAAAGCAGGTAGAACTAATACACAAGGAAATAATAGATTTGTGTTCCTAGAAAACTTTATTTACAAAGCCAGGTAGGTAGCATGCTGGTTTGGGCAGGAGTGACATGGGATCACAAAGCATCCCAAGGAATTGAGGCAGAACTAGAAAGTGCCTTGATCTTACCCCAATAATCTCAGTGAGAGATGGTTGGAGCATTCTGTAAAGCCAATTGCCACTTGCATATTCCCCATTCTCTGTACAGCCTATCTCATACATTTTGAAGACGTTTGGGGGGAGGGTCTTTTCTCTGGACCACATAGTACCACTCAAGCTCTCTAAGTATCTCTTGAATGTTCCATCTCCCATGTTGTCTCCCTCTACTCCAGGAAACACGTTAAGTTCCGATGACTCTATTTTGGCCAATATTTCTTTAATTCCTTTCCCTCTCAGGCTACTTTCATCCTGTAAGATGTGGGTATTTAAACATACAATTAAAATACAAAAGGCAGGTACTACCTGGGAACGTTACCTGGGGTGGAGTAAAGAGGCAATTGGCTTCTGGGAGTCAGGTCCTAGCTGATGAGGTAGGATAAGGATGCTCACTGAGTTTATGGAGGAAACAAGGAATGCCATTTTGCTTCACTGGTTCTGTAGCACAAAGGTTCCTGGGTAAATCTCTGGAGTCATAGCTTGGCACTACAGTGGGCTTTATCAGGGCTAGTGAAGAAGGATATGATCCCTGGGAAGTACCTGATTACTACAATAGGGTGATAGTGCAGAGACTGGGGGAGTCCAGCCTGGTGCATAGAGACAGTTTAAGGAATCATGAAACAATTTTGCAAAGGCAACAATGATTGGCTTAAAATCTTGCTTGTGAGAATGCTACTATTGGGAAGTTGTAGAACCTCTATGATGAGTTTTAGTTGGATGACTACGTCTTTGGAGGGGTACCCTCAAGGAGAGTAGGGTACCGAAGAACTTTGCTTTTCATCTCTTCTTTTGTTTATGAGGTGAGTGGTTTTGATACATAGCTCACTCCCTAACATGATGTGCTGCCCTGTCACAGGCCCCAGGGGCACCAAGGCCAACTAAGTGATCATGGACAGGTACCCCTGAAACATCAGACAAATAACCTTTCTCTAATATGATGATCTCAGTTGTGTGTTGTATCACTGGAGAGCTGACTAGCTTGGGAGGAGTTAACCAGGCTTGAGAAGAGCTCATCTGGATCTGAAACCATGTGGCTGTTTTTCCGTGATCATCATAGTGGGCAGTAAGGAGTGCAGAGGCTGGGCCAAGCTCTGAAGCCATACGACCAACCCATTCTCCCTGGGAAGGCATTCATTGTGACATCTCAACTGCACACATTCTGATTCTTATGAAGCATATTTGTAATATGTGCTTGAATAGAAAGGTAGTTGGCTTTTTGGGTGAAGAAAGGTCATGGAGCTCTCTTGCACCCCTTCTTTACCCACACATTTTTAAAGAGTTAAAACTTGCTTTGCTTAAATAAAAATATCAAACTTCAGGCTAGGGAGAATGAACAGTCAGTAAATAGTTTGCTGTGCAAGACTGAAATCCAGAGTTTGATTCCCAGACCCATGTAACAGTGCTGGACATTGAGGCATATGCTTATAATCTCAGCTCTGAGGAAGGGAAGATAGGCCCATCTTTGGAGTTCATTAGCCAGTTAGTTTGAAAGACTTGGTGACGTCCAGACTAGTGTGAGACTATTTAAAACAAAACCAAAAACCCCCAAACAAAACAAGAACAATGTAGCTAGCACCTGAGGAGCAACACTAGAGACTGAACTCTGACCTCCCCATATCTACACAAACATGTGCTCCTGTAAACATGCATGTACACACACACACACACACACACACACACACACACACACACCCCCCACAAAACTCACCACTTTCTTTCTTTCTCTGTTAAACTTGTCTGCTCAAATTTCACAGGAAGAGTGGGGACTAAACTTAGCCCTGAGTGATTATATAGCCACTCTCTTGAAATATAAGACAATGAGTATAGCCTTGACAATAGACTATCTTATTTCACTAAGAGAGTTCATTTAAAAGGTACACATGTCTCTATCATAGATGATACGGACTTTCACAAAATTCAAGGCTTCATCAAGAATGCATCCTTGAACTTGCTTTCAGCTCCACATCTCTCTCCATTTCTCATACCTCCCACAGCTAAGCTCTGTTGAACCCAAACCCCCGTGAGGCATGGCTCCTTTCACCAAAGCCTATACCTATCAGTAAACCTTTGTGGCCCTGCTTCCCTGTCAAAGCTGGGAGCTTCTATGTCATCTCATCTGAGACAAAGCAGTATCCTATGTGTAGCACATGCCCCAATCAGAACCCTCAAATCCCCCAAGTCCCCAACCCACCAGGAACTTTGCTTCCATATTTCTGGAGGAAGGTTCAAGATAAAGCAATGGCTCTTCCTCTTCGTAGATGATCTGAGGAATGGTCTTGGCCACTGAACGTTGTCCTAGTCGAGGCTATGATGGAAGCTGCCTGTCTTTATTCCTGAGTCCTCAGAATTATTCAGGCTTTTCTACCATTCTCAGGAGCACATGTGGCTGGTCATTGTCTTTGCATGCCAGTGTCTGTTTTTTCATATACCTCTGACATGTATTACAAGGTACACCAAAATAAAGCTCTGGCACATGACCAGAGAGCCCTGATTTCTCTGACGCTATTACAAAGAGAATGGAGGAAAGCTAACACAATCCTGTTCTCTGAGTCTACACTGTTCCTTCTGCTCCATTGTGAACTGTCTGTCATCTTTGCTAACTAAGAATACCAGTATACACATTTATCATGTCAGTGCCTGCTTGTTATGCTCTGAGATGCTTCCGTGTGCTCTACTTAAATTACAGCAGCAGGCTCACAGGCCATTACCAGGATTGCCACATGGCTGAGCTTATAAAAGCCTAGAGTTGTCTTCTAGCCTCTATCTGAACTCTTCAGGGAGCATGGTAGTAAACTAATGGGCACTAGTCTGACAGCTATTCACCAGAGCCCCATGTCCTGTGCCCCTTTGGAAAGGTTCATCCATCCCCTAGTCTTATGGTCAGGGATTACTTTTGTCAGTTGTTCTATTGGATGCAATGTGGGTCTGCTGCTGTAGTCTAAGCAGAGACAACCCAGATGTGGCCACTGATATGGTAAATGTGTATACTGGTATTCCAGTGAGAAAAGATGACAGACAGTTCACAAAATTTATGGACACAGAGGTAATTTTAGAAGGACCCATTCCTTCTTCCATGATACCTTTCATTTCTCCAGGCCACAGGCTAGAGACAGCAAAATTTGGGCTTAAGATACCCAAATCTACTGTCCTCTTGGCTTATAGTATGCATTTCAAATCTTTCTCTATTTGATATATTACTATTGCAGGAATCTGATAGTTAATTAGTCTGTAGCTATAGACTTTTAGAAAGGATGTGTGGATTTGACTGATGTCCTCAGTATGCAGGTGTTGACAACCCCTGGAGATCAGAAAAAGAAACTGACCACACCAAGGGACCAGGTGTCCATGAGAGGCTAAATAGTCTGTGAAAAACTGACTTCTCTCAGGTAGCTTTGTTCATCAGCTCCCCGCTCTGGCTGCAGTGAGCTCCCTCCTCTTTTCAGGGAATGTTGGTGGTTATGGTGATAGACAGAGAAAACAGGAGATCCTCAGAAATGACCAATATGAATTGTTTCCCACATCACACATTTGCAGCCGACCTGGAAAATCACATCTCACCATAAGCAAGAGATTCAACAGGGACTAAAGGGTATCTGCTGAGGACTGGGGAGGTTATGCTTCCTTTTGTCTCCCCCTGGTTATTATGAGAAGTTCTGGAATCCTAGCATGGAGGTCAAGGTGGCAGAGAGAACCAGGTTCTCAATGGTGACCTGGTAATTAACATTCTCATTACCCCAATCTTCAGAGTGAACATGTTGGAACCTTGGCATGGAAAAAGCTCAGAAGTGGTGAGTTGCCCAAGGTGTGTGGTCAGGTATGGTCAGGGAGCTGGTCCTGAGGCTGCCCCTCTGGCCTTTGACTTTAATGGTGCCTCATTGACCACCAGGCAATATACTTAGTACCTCATTCAGCTCTCTTTCTTATACCACTCACTCAGGCCCAGATGTCCAGGGGTTGCAATGCTCACAGTGGGATGGACACTCCTATATCAATTAACAATGAAGAAAATGTTCTACAAATGTGTTTATAGCCAGTCCAATGGGGAGGATCCCTCTTTCCTGTTATGCCTAGTTTTGTGTCAAGTTCACAATACAATCTTTTATATGCACACACACACACACACACACACACACACACAAATGCATACACACACACACACACACACACACACACACACACACACACACACACACATATTCATGTACACATATCACCACCACCACATTCCAGGTATTCCAGGATGCTTCTCAGGGAGGAATTAGATACAGTTCAGATAAGGCAGTTGCCACAGAAAAGGCTTCTAACTCACCACCTTCCTTATGGCAAAAGAACAGGGATTCAATGCTCTCTCATTAAAGAGTGCAGCGCCAAAAACAAGGTATTCTGAACTAGTCACCGACCTCAGGCCTAGCCTTTATCTTTGGTTTTGATGTAGTCATTCTCTTCTCCCCTGGAAGGAATGAGAAGTACAGGGTATTATCTGGACAATGGACACTCATCCTTCAGACACAGCCTCAAGAGAGCTTCTCCTGGTTGAGATGAAATAAAGTGCCAATCAAAAGACAGAAATGTGCCATAGGCTACATCTTCAGATGTGGAGTTTAAGTGGACACTTTGTTCTGGGCTTGTCCAGAGCTGGGATTTTGTCTGCTTTCAAGACATGCTACCTCACTATGATCAGGGTACTTTGGTCTCCTCACAGAGGCACATCCCACTTCAGGCCAAGAAGCCTATAAGCACAATCACCTGAGCATGACCAGAGTGCTTAAGACAAGCTCATGATATGCATCAGATTACATAACTGACAAGGAGCCCCAGAGATCAGTGGTGCCCAGACCTCCTTTCATAGCACCAGAAGGCTTGAAAAGCCACTGTTCCTTAGCAGACCTGGCTGGCACACCAGTGACTTGAGTACACAGGAAACATACAATGGCATCAAGAAGGAGAAAAGCAATGTATTCTTCATCCCTAACAACTTCCTGTTTGCACAAGAACCCTGTGTGACCAGCACAGGTACTCTTATGGTAAATTTGCTATCACAGGTCAGTTGAAACCACCTTCAACTCTCAAGGTGCCATAGTTGAGTTTAAGGAACAGCATCCTCCTGTTACACCCCAAACTCTTGTGCACCGAACCAGATGTTTGCAGCCCTTCTTTGTAGGGTGCCCTGTGGCGAAGTTGCCTATATGTGTTCGCTTTCTTTTCTCTTTTCTGATTTTCTTTTCCTTTTTGGCTTTTTGAGATGGAGTCTCACCATACAGCTCTGGCTGCCATGAAACTTACTATAGACCAGGCTAGCCCCACACTCACAGATTTCTGCCTGACTCTTCCTCCCAACTGCTGGGATTAAAGGTGTGCATTACAACGCCCAGCATGCTCTCTTCCTGATGCATTAGTTTACCTGGAATTCTTTCTTTAAGAACAGAAGTTCAGAAAGTGCTTTGCTAAAGTGCTAAAATAACTTTATCTGATTTGACATTAGGCTATTGAAAATTGCTTTACAAGCAAAATTATTCTCTATGTTTGTTTGTTTTAGCCAGTCCTACTACCCAGCCTCCACTGGCATTGGGTTTCATTTGTCTACCCTTAGCCTTCCTGTGCTGGTTTACAGGCACGTACCAGCACACCCGACTATAGTTTAATATTAAAAAAATGATTCATCTACTAGCAAAAAAATACCTTAAGTTAACATGAGAAGATCAGAAAACTAACCTCTTATTATTCTCTTGAGTTGACACATTTCCAGTCTTGGTACCATCTTGGTATTTTTCTTTCAGCTGACAGCAGTATAGGGTAGACCCTTGTTAGTATCCTGATCTTTAAGCATTTTGAGGGAAGAAAACTGCATAGATGGCTTGCCAACATCTGACGACTACTGCCACGGCACAGCTCTTGATGTGGAATCAAGTATACATCATTGACACACACAAGTCCAGTGCTAGTTGACAGGTGTTGACAGCTGCTGTCCCAGGAAAGCTGAGACTCTTAAGACTTAGTTTCTAAATGCATCCTGCATTCAAAAAGGGCCAGAGGAGTTGGCTCAGTTTTCTCTCCTTTTTTTTTTTCCTGCTTGTTCTGGAGTGGGAAGGACACTTCCATTGCTAATAAGTTACACTGTACCGCCCAGAAAGTCAGTACAATCTGACCACTTCTTTCTCTTCTGCTTCCCTTGGATGGTGTCTCTGCAACCCATGGGCTTCATGAAGAGCAGATCAATGTGATGCTGCATAGATTCTGATGGGTCTCACAGGGAGCTTTAAAACTATCACATGATTATGCAGTTGTGCTCCTTGATTTGAGCATTACATTTTATTGGTATAGTGAGTGTGTTTTGCCAGATCCACCAAGTTCTGTTACTGTGAGGGTCAGAAGCTGCTCCAGCTCACCCGAGGATGGAATTGTGTATGGCACTGGGCATTATGTACTTTGTGGAGACTTTGCAGGATTGCCTTAGGTGACAGATGCCAGGTCTGACTCAGCAGGCACTCTAGGACCAAAGAGATCCTTGAAGGCGAGTGTCCTTATGTTCTCTACCTGGGCTTCTCGTGGCATACAGCTGATGTTCAATGATTGTTTTGTTATCCAAGCCCTGCTTTATGACTCTGCAATTTATCATTCTGCCACATGCTGCTCTTAGAGACCTCTCAGGCCTTTGAAGTACCCCGTTGTGTCCATATTTCCCCATTCGCCCCATGCGCATCCAACATATGCTAGTGTTAGCTTTCTGAGAAGGTCAACTTCAAAATCAAAGGCTCCTGGTTACACTAGTGCCAATGCATGGCCGCTTGGCTCTATTATTCCTTGTTGTGTAGTGAGGTTCCACATCATAGGGAAGAAGGCATGGTAGGATGGGGATGCTCATCTCTTAGGAGTTTAACCAGAAAGAGAGTGGTGGGCAAGCAGGCAGGCAAAAAGGGGTCAAAACAAGATATAATTGCCAAAGATCTATTCCTTCCAGATAGGTCTTACCTTTTAAAAGTCCATCACTTTTCAATATCTCAACTGATTAATTCACTTATGAGACCATCCTTTGATGGCTTTATTAAGAGAAGGAGGGGAATTGTAGGAGGATGATTCTAGATGAAAGAAGGGGGTATTTGGGGGGGGGGTGTACAAAACCTCCATAACTATGAGCTGAAATAATTATTGTCTTCTTTAAGTTGATTTTCACCAAACGTTTGTCACTGTGACAGGAAGCTAACACATCAGAGCTGATTTATGACCAGGCATAGCATATAGCCTTGGCAAAATGGTATTTCTTGAGAGGCTCAGCTCCTGCCTAATGCCTTTGAGGACCTCATCTCATGTTGATGAGGTAGACCTTTTCTTGTGTTGACCTATCTGACCATTGTGGGAATCTGCCAGATGGTGCATCTGCAGCTTGGCCAGGGTCTGTACAAAATAGACAACGATTAGTAACTGACCTGGAGCAGAAGCCAGAATTGACAGAGGAATTGGCCATCAAAACCATCCCATTATCATAGCCTGAGAGGTTACCTAGTGATGAAAGCATTTGATATGTAAACCATCACTGGTCCTAGAAAAGCTCTCTCTGCAGGCAAAAATGCTATGGGAAGGAGACCTCCTTAGTCACAGATGCCACAAATACTGAAGCCCAAGTACAAGGCTTTCACTCACCGGATGAGATGTGGTAAATTGATTATGGTTTCTGTAGCCTTTTCTCCACGAAATGGCACATTAGTCAGCAGAGATCTACATGTAGTTGGTGCTGGATATATAATCAAATGAAGCCACTGACTGCAACTTACCTGTGCCAGTACCTGGAACACTTAGGTTTTGAATAGACAAGTAGTGAATGAATGAAAGAATAAATGAATAAGTGAGTGAATAGACAAGTTCTAACATAAGTAGGTTTGGTGGATGATTGTAATTCTATCATATGGGACACTGAGATGGGAAGAGCATTAAGAGTTCTAGGCCAGATTGGGCTACATAATAAGCTCCAGGTCAATCTCAGCTAAAGAGTGACTGTCTCCATGTGACATGGTCAGTCACCAATACAGTGGGCAAGTACATGGTGAGGAGGTGAAAGAAAAAGAGAAAGAGAAAGAGAAGAGGAGCTTTTTGTGCACTATGAAAGGAGAATAAAATGGAGACACAAGAATAGTGAGGAACAGCCTGATGTGAGTATCCTGTCCTTGCTGCTAGAGGCCATGGTGATGTTCAGGCCCATGCTGCCACAGAGGGCTATGTCTTGGTCCATGGCGCTGCATCAGTAGAAGTCTGAGTTGATACCCATGGCTCATGTTAATTCTTAAAGCCATTGGAACCTCTCTGCTCTAGGCTGCTGCTTGGGGCCATGCGGATGTCCATAGATGCATAGAAGGAGACCCTCCTCTCACCTGGGCAGTGTAAGAGAGCCTCACTTCTCCAGCCATGTAGTGTTAAGAGCACAGGAAAGCTAGTTACTCCCCTCACTGGGAAAGTGCTAGAAAGCTGGCATTGGTGGTGCAAGTATAGAAGAGAAATTCAGCTACCACCCAGGCCCAGATCCAGGGCTTTGAGTTAGCCTATCCAGATATTGACCCCATCTATAAAATGCTGGAGCACATGAAGGGACCAGTCCCGCAGAGCCAAAGCTGCAGGTTCTCCATGACAGATGGTAACAACAAGATATCCAAGAGAAGTCTCAGTGAGGGTCCAGTATTGATGATGTAGCAGAATCCAGAGGCCTTGAAACAGATCAATGACCAATGCCTCATTGCAATGAACATTTGTGCGTGTGTGTGTGTGTGTGTGTGTGTGTGTGTGTGTGTATTTCAGGTTCTTGATCACCTAAGAAGTATTGGTAAGGGTTCTATCTGATGGAATCAATCAAATTAGATGTTGGCTAGTTACTCCCAGAAGCTTTCTGCCACCATTTCCCTAACATATCTCACAGGCAGAACATAATTGTAGATCAAAACATTTGTGGCTGGGTTTGTGTTTCTGTTTCTCTTTTGGTAGTGTGCAGAGTACTGTCCTACACCAAAGATGCCAGAAAATAGGGGTAAGGCTCTATGGTAGACATCAACTCAACTTCATGTTCCTTGAGTTGTATTGGTGTTGTCTTCAGCAAGAGTCTTGTCAGTTTGTGGAGAGCCAACTTGTCTTGGCAACAGCCTGGATTGTGTATGGGTTCTCATGGGACCCTTTTAACCAGCAACTCAATTAGATGTAAGCCAATCCTAGTACTGGGAGCTTCATTGAATGACAGGAGATGTCCACTTGGGGCTCTATCTTCCCCCTGTTACTTGGATATTTTATTTAGATTGTCTTCATATATGCACATAGTTTAGGAGGCTTCTACTATAATAGGTCTCCCTTCAAATGACCCCTATCTTTCCCATAATCCTTCCTTTGTCTCCCTCTCTCCTCCTCCTCCCAAGTTGATTCTCTGGTTCCATTCTTCCCCCCTTATCTATCCATAACTGTTCCATTTCCCTTTCCTAACAAGATTTACCTGTCCTCCATAGTCCCTTAAAAGAATGGAACTTTAAGATATTTGTTTAGGTAGTAAATTCCAGTCAGGCCTTGTTCTTTGAGACTTGGAGAGTCAGTGTATCTGCCCAAACCTCAAGCCAGGACTACAGAAGTAATATGTGCTTTGAATGGATGTGTGACTGACCTAATTGAGGAGGACAGTTAACATTCAGGTGTCAGCTTCCAACTTGTCCAAAGCCTCACTGTAGCCACTGGCCAGAGTGCCTGCTCTCTTGCACCACCTACTGGACCTTGTGAAAAATCACTGTATAATTGCCAATGCAAGGCCTGGTGCAAGGCAGTAAAAAGAAAAACCCAATTCCACACAATGAGGAATCATGGGATCAAACGAAACCTTTAAGGTGAGTCTTCTCTTTTGTGTCAAAAGTGATGACTACTAGATGCATTAGGTATTTTCAGGTTATGGCATCAAACTGGCCAAAATGTGAGTTCGGCTTTAAAAAAAAATAACTCTTCAGGAAAGATACCTAGCTTTTGGGATTTTTCTGTTTTGTTCTTCTGAAGGAATATCAAACCAACCCCAAAGATTTTTTTTTTAATTTTAGCTATTTTTATGGTGATTCTTATTTATTAATTATCAATCTAAGGGGAAAACCAGTTTTGGTCACAGTGTTCTGTGCTGAAACTTAAAATGATATATTGCTTTAACCCTACATGTACATTCATGCGCATATGCATGCATATAAAATATACACATATACATCTTGGCATGCTTTCCATGAGACTTGGGGACCTTGACAGATAGCAAGGAATTTTGGTGCATGTGGAATCAGAGGATGAATGAGTCCAGAAGGGACAGATGGGATTCAAAGGGGACCACCGACTTCCATCCCAGCCACATAGTTCACAAAACACACAGTGTGTTCATTTCCTCAAGAAGTATTTACTTTACCCCTAATAGACTCTGGAGAATAGTGACAGCTGCTCTCCTGCCTCACTTCCACTGGCTCTTGACCCTGACTTTGAACTTACATTGCAAAGAAGTCCCTACTAGAATGTCTGTTGATCTTTCTAGTGATGCCCAAAGGGAGACATCTCTGACCTATCTGGTGACTAGTGGCCAACTCATATGGTCAGGCTCTTTGGGGAAAAAATGGTGCCTATGGTTAATTATAGTGCCAAGTCTACTGTCACTAATATCACCCAAGTAATCCCTCCTTCAAAGTCCATAGTCACCATGAGTGTAGTTATAATGGTTGATGATGCAGGTCTGTTTCCACACAGAAGATCATCTGATGACACTGTACACTCTTTGATCCTCTTCATAATTGCATATCCTTGCTACTCTGCTACCTGATGAAAGGATATTCTGATTGGCATGTGTTACTGTAGACCTCTGTCAATGTCCACTGAATGAATAAGTGACTATTAGTCACTAGGGAATTAGGTAAGTGTAAATTAGTAAAAGAAATAGGACACCTCCATGTTCACTAGTAAACAGTTTTGGCATGAAAATAAGAACTGAAATTCTAGGAGTGGTAAGAAAATGTAACTCCTTTGATTGTGTCGGAGATGCACAGCCTCATTATTATATATTTTATATCTTAATATAATTGATCACTTAATTGCATGCCTTTAAAAGTCATACTGTGTTTTAAGAGCTTTTCTTATGCTTTTAGAAGGATTATAGATTATGAGAATAATTTCCTCAGGACATTTTCTTGAGGTCTCTGTCTTTATCCTGTTATTTTTTTCTTCACTAACATTTTTCTAATTTCACTTCTGTTGCTATGATACATTATACCAACAAAGAGCGACTTTTTTGGAAGAGAGTTTATTTTGGTTCACCCAGGTTATAGTTCATTTTTTGCAGTGATATTAAAGCAGTGCTTTGAAGCACATAATCATATCATATCCACAGCCAAGAACAGAGAGAAGCAATGTATAGGTCTCAGCTAACTTCCTCTACTCTTACACAGTTCAGATCCCAAATTAGGGAAGGGTGCTGCCCATTCTCAGGCTGGGTCTTCCTTCATTTAATAAAAAACAATACAGTCATTCACAGACATGTTCATAGTCCTATCTGATCTAGAAAATCCTTATCTGAGGCTCTCTTCCCAGGTGGTTCTGGGTTGTGTCAAATTGATGATTAAAATTAACCATCACAAGCAGTTATCTTCTGAAAGCCCACTGTGCTTCAGGCCCTGTTATTGACTCTACCTGAACATATTTTACTTCTTCTATTCTCTTGAAGTTATTGCAATTTGGTGGTGTAGTTTTCCCTCCTATCCATATAGAGGTATCTGGCAAAAGATAACCTTGACTTGTTCTTGCAATCCCCAAAACATATCTCTACCTTTCTCTATTGGACTTCTCAATTTCATTTACCATCCAGACATCCCCTGTTTTTCTCTACCTGCCACACAATAGTCTTTTTTCCTTTCTTTCTGGAACTTTGTAAAACATCTGATGATATCTCCATTTGAATATTTCCTCCAGATCATATATTCAGCATGTATAAAGCTAATCTCATAACAAGGTTCAGTAACAGACAGTACGTTTCGAGAGAACATTCAGATTGGTAAGAGATACAAATGTGTCTATCCACAGGGCATTTTGAAGTTAAGGTAACATCACTATTCCACAGCCAAGTGGGCAATGGAATAATTTAGATGTAGAACATGGAGGAGAGAACTATGAAAATGAAGGAGTTATGGCTAAGTGGTTGATGGGAGGCGATCTGAGAAAACAATGCTGCTGTTAGTAACAGTGCTCTTAAGAGAAAAACCCTTGAGTTGGTATAGGTACAAGGCATGAAGTTCATTAGACAGCATGCTTGCCTTCACATGTCATACCTTTTTAACCTTCCTAGTCAGACAATAGAAAGTAATGTAGCCATTGGAAATGACATTAATGGGACCCTGATCAAGCCTTCTGTAAAATGGACTGGACAAACTTCAAGAGGGGAAGACCTTAGATGTCTTGATTCAGAGAGAAAAGCACTTTAGTACTCAGGCTTGTGGTGACCTACTCTCCCCAAAGGAGGTGAAGTTCAAATACAGACAGCCACACAGCTGGGTACTGGAGACCTCTAAGTGATGGGGTCAAACTGTGGCATTGAATCAAGACACACACTGGCATGATGAAGGTGGTGCTTAAAGAGAAAAGCAATTCAAGCATTTAGGATACTGTCACATACATGTTCCACTCAGAGCCCTCCACCCACCCCCCACTTTCTTATTAGTCTTAGCTTCATATGGCCTCCTTGTGAGATGTTTAAATGTAGGCATTCTGAGTTTACAGTGAGAGAGAAAGAGGGGGAGGAAGCGAAGACGAGGGAAAAAAGAAGAGGAGCAGAAAACAGGGACAGGGACAGAGAGAAGGAGGGAAGCAAAAGAGGAGGGGGGGGGACTCTGAGAGGTTAATGAGTATTTAATACACAGTTGTGTTTTCTGTTTGGTCTTACTGGAAAAACAGAGTAAATTATATTTTCCGAAGCACTGACTTGCAGGCTATAATTGGAAATGGGCGTGTAGAGTATGGTTCAGCTGCTGTGGCCCAAGAAACAAAGGAGAAATCAAATACAAGAAAACAGAGGGGCTGTGCCAGGCTTGTGTGGCATGAGAAAGCGGGCACTATAGAGGCAGAAGCAGCCAGTTTTTCACCTGGCCTTACTTCTCTTGGGTCAACTCTACAGGTTCCCTCACATGGCTGGAGCCCTTGGTTTTCAGGAGAAAATGAAAATAACGTAACAAAGCTCCCCATGTATTATCCAGACTTAGATGCTGTTGAGGAGAGAGGCTGCAGGGTGTCAGAACAAAATAGGTACTGGATGGATAGTTGTCCTCAATAAGACATCCATTCAACCCTCATCTTACTTTTTGAATTTCTTTGCTGTTTCTAGAAAAGGTCTTAGTGAGATGGTATCTTTTACTCATTTGTAATTGTAAAAGGTCTTAATGAGATGATATCTTTTTCTCATTTGTAATTGTATGCTGTATAGATCGTATTTTTGTTAACTCACTTTCCTTCCATTTACATTAGCTCAATGAATGCATTGAAAAACCGAGAATAACTATGACCCAGTGCATGCCATCCAAGAGCTTAATCCACACTGAGAGAAACAAAAGCCAGTGAGAAATGGACATCACCTTGTGGCTTTCTGTCATGACTGGAGGAGACCTCTTTCACCTCACGGGGTGTTGATGCTGTACACAGAGGTAATTGATTGCTTTCAAGGTGAAAACATGATAAAGAGACCTGAAAATTCTCACTGGACTTGCTGCCTGCTTGAATGTTCTTCAAAGTCCCCTGCATCCTACCTGCCTGGAATTCTCATCATGAATATTCTCCCATGACCATCAGGAGGTACCTGAGAGTCACCGTACCCAAGCCCACCCCTAACTATCTTGCCTGATTTATTTTTTTCCCAAATTTTATTAGATATTTTCTTCATTTACATTTCAAATGCTATCCCGGAAGTCCCCTATACCCTCCCTATCCCCCGCCCGGCGCCCCTACCCACCCAGTCCCACATCTTGGCCCTGGCAAAAAGGTTTCTATAAGAACACACTAAACTAGCACACCCATATGAAAGCCTTTTCCTTCCTGCTGATCTGAACAGTCTGAAGGAGGCTTCTGAAAACAAATGAACCATCTACATGCTGTCAATAGGGCACAAGAATTTTCTCCTTTCTGTTGCTAATCTTTATTTCCAATATTCATACTCTGTCAATCATTCTTGAAACAAATTCCAAATTCGTTCTTTATCTCAACCATTCTCACAATGCCCAAATTATCTCAGGCACTTTACTAATTAAAGATCCAGGAATTTGCCTTGTTATTAATTTCAGTTCTATTACCTCTAAAGCATGACGACAATCATTATTAATCTCTTACCCTCAGCCACCAACCTTTTACACTCTTGCTTGTCCACTTATGTCCTCTGAGACTGTTTTCTCCATGCTTACCCATCCTGATGCCAATTTTGCTTTTCTAAAAGAGCCAATGAGTAGTAAATTCTTGGGATGTTTTAAAGTCTAAACTAAAATTTTCTTATGTACAAAACTCAGGTTTTACACACACACACACACACACACACACACACACACACACATGTACACACTCTTTTCCCCTCCAAGTACACTGTTAGATCCTTGGAGACTCTATCAATAGTATGTGGATGCTATAGTAGACAGTGTAAGCAAGCTCTTACTTCTAAGGGCTACTCCTGCACTTAGGAGTGAGTGTCTATTCATTGCCCCTGGCTGATTCACATGCTTCACCCTAACCCAGGTTCAGATCCTACTGTTCATAAGCCGCCCCTCTACGTAGAAAACCTCACTGTGATGCTTAACTCCTACTAATTGACTAGGTCACAGGGAACCCAAATATTTAACCACATGTTACTCTTGGTTCATCTACAGCAACAGTTCTCAACCTGTGTGGATTGTAACCTCTACAGGGGTCGCATAACAGTTGTCCTACATATGAGGTGATTTACATTACATTACATTACATTACATTACAATAGTAGTAAAAGTGTAGTTATGAAGTCGCAAGGAAATAATTTTATGGATAGAGGTCAGTACACCATGAGGACCTCTATTGAAGGGTCACAGCATTAGCAAGGTTTAGAACCACTGACACATGGACATGGTTTGGGATGAAAAAAATACATTTGAGATGGTGGGTTGCTGCAGAGATCTCTCTCCCCATGCAGGGCTGCCTTGTTCAGTCAGCTTATGACCTAAGAGAATGAAAACAGAGCTCCCGAGAGCAAGTGCAATTTACTCCTGCTGGATAGTCTTGATCTAGGGCACTGGTCTTTCCTGCTTTTGCACATGAAAAGAGATCAACCAAGTTCCTGGACCTGCTGGCCTCTAAACAGAGCTACACTGTCTACTTTCCCAGACCTGCAGCTGCCTGACTGAAATCCTAAGACTCTTTAGCTTTCAGAGGCACCCAAGAAAACTCCTTATGGCAAATCAGAAATGAATCTCTGTCTCTCTGTCTGTGTCTCTGTGTGTCTCTCTGTATCTCTGTCTTTGTCTCACTTCTCTCTCCCTCCTTCTCTCTCTTAAACTTTCCCTTAATTTCTGATTCTTAGAACACCAATAGACATATCTTCTTTGTTTCTGAGATGGGCAAACATTAAGGTAGCTCCAACACCTCTGTCTTGGTTTTCATGACCTGTGTATTCCATTCCCTTGTGTATGTAGTGGTGGCTTGTGACTTTCTTTTGAACCAGAAAATACTCAAAGGTGATGGGACATAAGGCATGATGATATTATACTATGTTTATACAGCCACTTTGGTATCTTTATTCACCTAGAATGTATCCCTGCAAATGACCTTGGCACTAATACCATAGTAAAAAAAATATTTTTTGAGAGAATTTACAAATGTCATGCCTCCATTTCCCCTTATGAATTTATGATAGTATAATATGCCTCCATGCATATGTGCAGTGTGTACAGGTGTGTATGTTTAAGAATTACATACTAGCCTAGAGCTCCATTCATATCACCTTCCTCTTGATAGTTTCTAGCTTTGTTCTGGGTTTCTAGAAGCTGCATAAGTCACCGTTTTTGAAGAAGTATATGGTGTTAGAGCCTTAAGGAGGACAATACTTCTGGGCCTGCAGGGTATGGCCTACTTTGAGTAGGAAGACCCCACCCATTCTGGTCATTGGTTAGATTGTACAGCCCCAGTAGCTGTCACAGGGAGATTTTTGTTGTTAGTGTAGAAGTGAAGCTCCCATTGTTGCTAACAGATCTATGCTGTGAGATGCCTTCAGGCATGAGAGACCTGCCTGCACTCCAGAAGAAAGGGCTCTGGAAGCACCCTTCACCCAGGGTCTCTTCTGCCTGCCTATGGAATTGGTTCCAGCCTATCTCAGGGATCTGGATTCCAACCTGTTTTGTAATGCTCTAAAAATGAGGAACCTAGACTTTCACCTCTTGGCTAATGCATTCAAATCTGAGATGATAGTAGTCCATTTCTAGGTGTGAGTATAAGAACAGTGTCAATGTCAACCAAGGTTGGTTTTATCTTATGGCCACTACCCCATTACCGGATGAATTTCTGTCACCCATATTGGTGATCATCAGCCAATTGATGCTCAATTACCATCAGTTCTGACTCATTACTGTTGCTGGCCAACCACCCTGACAAAAAGAATCTTAGGGACGAAGAAGTTTAGTTCAGCTTACAATGCCACATTTACCATCCATCATTGTGGGCAAGGCAGAAACTGGAAATAATTATTCATATTACATTCACAGACAAGAGAAGAAATCCAGTGCATTACAGGCTTGCTGGCTGGCTGGCTCGCTTGCGTGTACTAGGCTCGATTTCTCCACTCTTACAAAGCTCAGAAGCTCCTTCTGAGGGAATAGTGCCTACGACAGTAGGCTGGGTCTTCCCATATCAATTAACTGAACCATGACAACCACATATGCTCAATGATCAACCAAATTTGGATAATCCTTTATTGAGACTCCTTAGGAGGTTCTTGATTGTGTCAAGCTGACAAAGTTAACCACACACCTGTATGCTGTTTCTTCCTCTTACTTGGTGATTCTGGCTTCATCTGCTTCAAGTCAAATTTGATAATGTGCCTCCTTTGCTCAAAGCACACTCCATATTGCTACAGAGATGCATGCAGTTTTCACTAATGCATGATGAAGAGTCTCAAAAGGCCTGGAACAGATGCTGACTATCTATGCTCAGCCCAGGGATGGCACTATTAGGAAGTATGGTCCTGTTGGAGTAGGTGTGGCACTGTGAGTGTGGGCTTTAAGACCCTAATTCAAGCTTCCTAGAAGCCAGTCTTCCACTAGCAGCCTTCAAATGAAGATGTAGACCTCTCAGCTCTGCCTGTGCCATACCTGCCTGTACCATACCTGCCTGGATGCTGTCATGCTTCCTGCCTTGATGATAGTGGACTGAACCTCTCTGAACCTGTAAGCCATCCCCAATTAGATGTTGTCCTTATTTGTTCTTATTAGATATTTTCTTAATTTACATTTCCTCTACCCCACCCCCGCCCTGCTCCCCTACCCACCTACTCCCACTTTTAGGCCCTGGCATTCCCCTGTATTGGGGCATATAAAGTTTGCTGATCATGTTGTCTATTCTCAGCAGTAAAACTATAACTAAGATAGACACCCTGAGCAGAGATGCTGGACTGACCCTTAGCTGCAAAACAGAAGTTCAGAAATTTTTAGTTGATTCAGTGACCTACAGCAGCCCATGGTCTGGGTCTCCTTTCTCTTTCTAAAAGTAGTCTACCAAATGGGGAAAGTGAGCCAACATGTAGGTGTGTGTGTGTGTGTGTGTGTGTGTGTGTGTACATGTAAGGAGGATTCTCTGTTATTATAAAAAGAATGCTCTTTTGTCGGCAACCTGGAATTTTCCTGGGTAGGATGGAAAACAGATTTCTCCCCCTGTGTTGACCAACCATCAGCCTCAACCTTGGAGTTTAACTTCCCCTCCTAACAGCTGACAAAACCCCAGAAATGGGAAAACCCTTTCCTGATCTCCATTGTTTGAGGCCATTTTTCCTCTTGGTAAAAATATTTAAAGATAGTTTCTGAGTTATACCTCTTCCTCATGAACTTTACTGGAGTTGGGGCATGCCTCTATCACCCATGCCATAATTGATATGACTCACTACGTAGAGAGTGATGTGTTTTAGCTTTTACTTTTACAATGTGTAGAGACAGGTGGTCCTTCTGTTGGCACAAATCAAAACCATGCCATCCTGTGCTCTATTGCTGACTGTATGTGTAAACTGTGTTGGAAATCAACCAGACCATGCATATCAAGGCTTTGCCAGATTTTAATTTCTCTTGTTTTGAAAAATTTCACTCCTAGAAATTCATTCAGTGGGAAAAAAGTAGAAATAACAATAAAAATATGTCTGTGTGTATGCATGTGTGTATGTGTGTGTGTGTGTGCATGTATGTGTGCATGTTCATATATATGAATGGTCAATGATAGACAGATATCTTGTATGTATGTATGTGTGTATGTATGTATGTATGTATTATGCTTCTAGATATGAATATGACATCATGCAATAGTATCCATGGAGAACTGCTTCTAAGACTCATAAGAAAATTACCTCTAGATTGATAATAATACCTAAAAGCATGTAAGTAATTTGTAAATAGTTGTGCAATGAAATTTACAGAATAACATGAAGAAATTCCTGAATCTGTTCCATATAAATGCAAGGATTTAGATGTTTTAATGATTGGTTATTTGAACCCATCGATATAGAGGCTTGATTGTACACATACATAAAATGAGTGTGTGTATATTATCCATGTATATTTTGGTAAAACAAAAGAGGTTAGTTAAAAATAACAGGTTTAGGGGGAAGTTTTATTTATGAATCATAGTTTTTGTCATATTTTTCTACATTTACATTTTTTATGTCATCTAGCTATCATCTATCATCTCTCTCTGTCTGTGTCTGTGTGCATGATATATGCAGAGCATAAACTCTCTTTGATACTTTAACAACTGACTTGTATGTTAGAGCCATAGAGAGATAAAAGACACACAAAGTCTAAGAGTACAGTCCTTATTATGTGAAGAAATTTAAAGAAACAACATTCCACTGAACTATGCCTTATATTTTACTGAGGCATAGCACTGGGTTTTTTCAGTCCAAAACAGCACCTTAGTTCCTCAGACCCAAGGCCATTAACATCAGTGCTGCAGATCCTGCTTGTACTGATCAATTTCCTTGCTATGTTTTGCTGTGGATAGCACCCTTGGGATTAATTATTTCCTATTGATCTTATTATGCACCAGTAAGTTTTCTCCACTTACCCTTAGAATGACCTGTCTCATTTCCCTTCCTTCTAAAGACACTCAGGTCGGCACACACATCTTAATATTGTAGGTTTTCTACTCTGTTTATATATCAAATGTAACCGGGGACCCTTTCAAGATTAAACGTGATATAACCTTACTTTGAGGGTTTATGTTTTGAGTTGCCTGAAGGTGAGTTTTACCTTCATAAGCCTGGGAGTTTTAAATATAGATCTGTGCTTTAAACAACCACCTTAGCCATAATTATCCTTTAAAGATCCTTAAATTGGCCCAATGAGGAAGAAATTGACTTTGTTCCCATGTAGTAGCATCTGGACAGCTGCCAATAGTCAGAGGTCAGGACACCTACAGATGCCCAGAACCTGCAAAGCTTCCTGCTTTTTCCCCCTCCCTCCCAAGTCTTGCAATATGTTAGCAAATCCTGCTTTAGGAAGCCCTAGATGGTGGAATGCTATCCAGGCAAGTACAAACAGAATATACTAGAAACATGTTGATATGACAATTTATCAATTATTTTGATGTGTCACTCACATCACTCTGTAGCCTGTCCTCTCACCATTGCTTTGTATGAACGGTTTCACCATTCCTTCAAATCAATATCTTCTTTCTCTTTCTCTTCTTTTATTAATTTATTATTATTATTATTATTATTATATTATTTATGATGTCTTACCTCTTGATTCTTTCTTCCTAGGGAACAAGATGTCCATAGCCATCTTCCCATATTTTATAGTTCATTTATAGATTTGGGATAATCAATTTGATTTCCATTTTTTTAGTCCAGTTGTACATACCAGACCCTCTGGAGTAAGGGGTTGTTGTCAGCAGACAGATCACTGATGGATAGTTCTGGGGGAATTTTTGACTCTAGACGAAATTATATTAAGTGATTGGTTGAAACTGGGATGGGGGGGGGGGGCGGAGGACTGTTTTTAACCCTAATAAATATTTGCAAATCTCTGCTATCTTGTTGCTGTAGGACCTTACAGCTCTACCAACCTATGACACTACATAATAAGACTTCAGGAAAGCCTGATTTACCAACTTTTCCTAAACCACACAGGGGAACCAAGGAGTGGATTTAATGTTTATAATAATAATAATAAAAGTTTTTTTCAGCCACTCTGTGATCCTGCTTTTGTAGTTGGTTTGGGTTGCTTTGCTTTTATCAGTGTTGGAGAGATTTTTTCTTTAATTCTGAAGGATTTCAGCATAGAAACTTGTGTTGAGATGATTCCTGAGAGAGATGAACAATATTATCACCATAGGCAGAGATTGTAGTCTGATGATTAAAATAGAAGGTGCAGAACCATGGAAAGATGGATGTGTGTGGAAGGGCCTCCTGAAGATTTCCTCTAGAAACTGTAATGCAGAGATGACAGCACACGTGGGAAGCGGAAGGACAAGGCCAGCCAGGACAGCAAGAAGATCCCTGTACAGCACTGGTGGTAGCACAGGTGTTCTCATCTCTGGAGTAGACAGAGGCCTATATGAGACCACACCTCAGTCCACATCTAGGAAAAAGAAGAAGTACCATTACTTCTTCTTCTTAGGGTAAGAAAGACGCTAGACATGTGGTAGTTGCAAAACCCACAGACCACTCTTGGAAAGGATCCCTCTCTCAAAGCCAGGGAATTACCCACCAGAATAAAACAGTATTCTCTGAAGAAATATAAACAAAATCTGAATGCTTGAAATGACAGGATGAGTACTATCCAGAATACATTGGACAATAACAGGAACACATCAAGCAAGAAAATATAATCTGTTAACAAGAATAGACAATTATTATTGATGATGCAACGACCCAGATCATTAGAATCACTACACAGAAACTTTGAAACAGATTTCCTAAATTGATTCAAGCACGTTAGAACAGACATGGTATTTTAAAAGAGAAGGAGACATTGTGAGAGATTAAAAAGAACCAAATAAAAAGTCTAGAATGACAAAACACAATATTAGAGGTAAAACATTATCAGATAGGATTTGCAAGCAATTACAGACATCGGGTGAACCACCAAACTTACCTACAGCAATAGAAACTTATCACTTGGAAACACTGACTAGAAGTACAATATTCTGTGTTTTTATTTAGAATTTTCTCTCTGTCTTACTAACACACCACCCTTAGTAATCAGAATATCTCTAATCATAGTCTAGTATCATACCATTAATTCCAGTTTATGCTATTTTTTTTTCAATGTAACTATCTCACCCATTCCCTAATGTTGAGGCAATTGGCTCCCATTATCTTTATTTCATAACTCTTTCTTGGTGCTTCCTTGTCTGTCTGTCTGTCTGTCTGTCTGTCTGTCTGTCTNCACACACACACACACACACACATCTATAATCCCTGCCTTGTGCTCATCTTGATCTCCTCTGGTTCTCATACCTGAGAGAGACCACTGGGCTTTGTGGACACTGTCTCCTGTCAGCTCTGCTTTAGGAACCCCAGTGAATCTTCTATGACCTTTGCAACATTCAGCAGCTGAATCCTTTAGACTTACAGCACACACCAGTCTCCTTATAATTATCATTTCTTCTGTATGTAATACTCTGCTGGCCATGGATACTAGACTAATTCTTCTCTTTTTCTTAAGTTTAAATATTTCATGATTTGGGAATCCTTTTCCTATGTATCAGGAGGGCTAGAACACCTCTCTATCTTTTCATTGGTCTTGAATATCCTTACATTGCCCTAGTAGATTTGGACTCCAGTGTGTCCTGTTCTGTCCAGTGAATTTTAATTTTCAGAATGTGCACCTCCAATATCTAAGGCACTGAAGATATGTGGTGGAGAGTCCACTTTAGTGCATATCTGTTACAGCAGCACCAAAGATGTGAGAAAAGGATGGTAGAAGAATTGGTGGAAATTGAATGAAGCTAAGATGAACATCAAACATGGTGCCGGCACCTACAGAACATTCTCTGTCTCTGTCTCTGTCTCTGTCTCTCTCTCTGTTCCACCACAATGTGGTTAGATTCCCACCTGTGTCCTTGTCACTGTAGGACTCTTGAGCATTCACGATCACTTGCTTTTCAGGTGTGTGCCAATTGCTGTTGCTCACAGTGCAGCCTTTGTCCTTTCAGACAACTTGGTAATAGTTCAGCTTTCACAGCTAAATGAACATATGACCCTTTGCAATCCATAAAATAAATAGCATGAAAGTCTATCCCATCAGATTTGGCAGCCTCACAAAACTTCCCTGACCCTTCTCATGACTCTTGGATTCCCACTTCTAGTTTGGGACAGAGAGAAGGAGGCTGTGATGTAGTTAATACTCATGAGAACCCCTAGAAGGTTAGAAAGGCTATCCAAGGAGAAAACTTCTATGAAAAAAAGAAAAAGTGAAAGGGGAGCTGTTCCTGTCCTCTGAACTTGATGTACATGGGATACTTGGTTGGGTACAGCATGGAATGAGTCTTCATTTCTCTCTGGCACAAATTATAGATGCTGGATCATAGGACCCAGGAGTGTGGGATCCAGGAGTCTCTGAAACACTAGAGTGAATTTCTCTTTTCTTAAGTCTACCACACTACCAGGAAACTGCCCTAAAGCTTTCCAGGGGCCCTGCAAGAGCTTCCTACTTACCCATCCAGTTGAAAGAGATGTTCACTTTGAGTGAGTAAGTTTTCTCTTTCATGTCAGCTGGCTGATGATCCAACTAATTAAGGCTTTCTAAAGTGTTGCACTTGAGAGTTCCATCCCAACCTCATCCATCAATTTGGATACAAGAGCAAGTCAGCCACAGGTTACTTTGAGAATGAAAATTGATATAAGCACTTGAGATGATTCACTGCTTGGAAATTTGCTGTTGTAATTGTCATGATTATAGTATAATGTTTCATTGGTTAGTATTAAAGTGGATTGGGTAGTTTGGATAGCTAAATATTATTTTTAAAATTAGCCAATATGTGGAGAGCCTTTTGATAGATCAAAAAAGAAGTTGGGGCCCACTGAGTCCTCTGGGACACCACCAGCTTCCCTGAGCCACCTGCTGTCCCTGGTAGACGCAGATTATCCCACCACCTCTCAGCCCACCTTCATCAGACCATCTGATCCAAGAGAGCAAAGCAAAGGTTAGATTACCTTTTTGCACCTATATTTCCTGCCCTCTGGTGGCAAAACTAGCTACCCTGACCCCCCTGTTATTCTCACCAGACTCCAATTATCTTGCAGCCCCTTAACCTACCTTTATCAGACCTGTTGATCCAGGACCATACAGCCCAAGGACACCCATCAGAGGCCTGTCACACCAGAAAATTAAGAAATTCCTTAAAGAAATACAGGAAAATACAATCGAACAGGTAGAAGCCTTTACAGAGGAAACAAATAAGACCCTTAAAGAAATACAGGAAAATGCAATTGAACAGGAGAAAGAAATAAATAAAACTGTTCAAACCTTAAAATTGAAATAAAGGTGATACAGAAAACAAAAACTGAAGTAATCCTGTAGATGGAAAACCTAGAAAAGAGAACAGGAAAAACAGACATAAGCATTACCAACAGAATATAAGAGATAGAAGACAGAATCTCAGGAATAGAAGATACAATAGAAGAAATTATTAAACTAGTCAAAGAAAGTATGAAATATAAAAAACTCCTGACATAAAACGTCCAGAAAATCTGGAATAGCATAAGAATACATAACCTAAGAATAATAGGATTAGAAGAAGGTAAAGAGTCACAGCAAAAAGGACCAGAAAATGTTGTCAACAAAAACATAGAAGAAAACTTTTCAATCTAGAAGAAAGAGATGCCTATAGACATAAAAGAACCTCATAGAACACCAATTAGACTGGACCAGAAAAAAATAAAAGCTCAGATAACACTAAGACTACTAAAACAGAAAGTGGCCGGGCATGGTGCCACATGCCTTTAATCCCAGCACTTGGGAGGCAGAGGCAGGCAGATTTCTGAGTTCAAGGCCAGCCTGGTCTACAAAGTGAGTTCTAGGACAGCCAGGGCTATACAGAGAAACCCTGTCTCAAAACAAGAACAAGAACAACAACAACAACAAAAAACAAACAAACAGAAAGTGAGGAATAGCATTGAACTCATTAGTATAGAAGACAACTTCATCAACAAAACACTAATGGCTCAGGCTCTATGATCAACAATTGATAAATGGGACCTCACAAAATGAAAAAGCTCCTGTAAGGCAAAGGACACTGTCATTAGGACAAAACAGCAGTCTACAGTTTGAGAAAGTATCTTTACTAACCCCACATCTGACAGAGCTAATATCCAAAATTAATAAAGAACTCAAGAAAACACCAACATCACACATATCCCATTTTTTAAAACTGGGGTAGAGAGCCAAACAGAGAATTCTCAACAGAGGAATCTCAAATGGCCAAGAAGCACTTAAAGAAATGTTCAATATTCTTAGTTATCAGGGAAATGCAAATCTAAATGATCCTGAGATTCTACCTTATACCAGTCAGAACGGATTACAATAAAAAACTCAAGTGACAGTATATGCTGGTGAGGATGTGAAGAAAGAGGAACACTCCTCCATTTTTGGTGAGATTGCAAATTGGTATAACTACTCTGGAAATCAATTTGGCAGTTATTCACATAATTGGAAATAATTTTACCTGAAGACCCAACTATACCACTCCTGGGTTTATAGTCAAAAGATCCTCTACCATACCACAAGGTCACATGCTCCACTATGTTCATAGGAGCTTTATTTGTAATAGTCAGAAGATGGAAATAACCCAGATGTCCCTTAGCTGAAGAATGGATACAGAAAATATGATTAATTTACACAATAGAATACTATTCAACTATTAAAACCAAGGACATCATGAATTTTGCATGCAAATGGTTGGAACAAAAAAATTATTCTGAATGAGGTAACCCCAAGCCAAAAGGATATGCATGCTATGTACTCACTGGCAAGTGGATATTAGCCATAATAAAGGACACTTATCTACACTCCACAGACCCAAGGAAGACAAACAAAAAGGAAGGCCCAATCAAGGATGCTTGAACCTCACTTAGAAAGGAATAAAATCATCATACAAGGCAGATGGAGGAGTGATCTGGGTGGAAGAGGGGATGCAAAGGTGAATGGGGGATTTCAGGAGCAGGTTTGGGAAGAGACAGAGGACATGGCAGGATGGTTGCAAGAATGATTGGAAATCTTAAGCTGGTGGGTGTGGCTGTGGCATCTAGAGGATGCATCAGAAACCAGGGTAGGGGAGCTTCACAGCAGTGCAGAGATGGAACCTGAAGAGGCCACTTCCTGTAGCCAGACAGGAACCCCAGTGGAGCAAATAGGGACACCAACCCACCCACAAAACATTTGACCCCAAATTTATCCAGCCTACAGGAAATGCAAGGATGAGAGATGGAACAGAGGCTGAGGGAATGGTCAAGCAATATCTGGCCCAACTAGAGACCCATCCCATGGGCAAGCACCAATACCTGACACTATTAATGATGCTTTGTTAGGCTTGCCAACAGGAGCTTAGCATGGTTATCCTCTGAGAGGCTCCACCCAGCAGCTGACTCAGACAGATATAGAGATCCACCACCCAAACATTGGATGAAGCTTTGGGACTCTTATGGAAGAGTTGGGGGAAAGATTGCAGGCCCAGGAGGAGATAGTAAGTCTATAGGAAGATCGACAAAGTCAACTAATCTGGATCGTTGGAGGCTCATAGACTGAACTACCAACCAAAGAGCATACACAGGCTGGACCTAAGCCCACTGCAGTAGATCTGCAGTTGGTCTTCATCCAGGTCCCAAACAACTAGAGCAGTGGCTATCCCTAAAGCTCTTGCCTGTCTGTGGAATCCATTTCCCTAACTTGCCTGTCTTGTCTGGCCTCAGTGGGAGAAGCACCTAAGCCTGCAGATACTTGATGTGCCAGGGTCAGGGGACACCCAGGCAAGGGCCTCTACCATCTCAGAGAAAGGGGAGGGAGGAGTGGAGGAGGGACTCAGAGAGGGAGGGATTGGGAAGGGGGACAATGATCCATATATAAAATGGAAAAAAAATAAAAGAAGTTGGAATGATCACAGTGGTGGTTAGATCCTCCACAGCAACCTATTGGTTTATGACAAGTAGCAGCACCATGTGTATTAAAGCAAGCCAGTCTTGCAGACTGGTGGAGATTGAAGCATTTGAAGGATTCTCCTGGTAACTTGTAGATGAGGAAAAGCTGTCAAGAAGCCGAGGATTTTCCTCAGGATGCATATCTAGAGGAGGCAGAGGCCCAAGTGAAATGTTCACACAGAGCTTCTTAGCTGTCAGACACATACTGTTGTTCATGTAATAGCTTCTGCTCAGAGCCCCATAGGATGGACACCTTCCAGTTTCTACAAATTAATTCTGTACTCACTTTTCAAGCCAATCTCTGCACATATACTTCATGGCTTCTTTAAAAAGCCAATTTATCATTAATTTTCTTAGAGTTTAAATGCTCCCTGAAGCAATTTATTACAATCCTGTCATATTCTGGGGTGGGTCCTATTGTATGTTAGCTTTGATACAAAGCACTCTGCAACTGAAAATTGTATGTGTGTGTGTGTGTGTGCGTGTGTGTGTATGCGTGTGCATATTGCATGCAAGGAAATGTGTGGGTGTGCACATGTGTACATATATGGTGTTAGTATTAGATATCATCTCCTATTACTCTCTACTGTGTTGCTATGAGACAAGGTCTCTTTGCTGAACCAAAAGCTCACTATATTGACTGGCCAGCAAAATCCCAGGGTCTACATGTCTCTATCTCCACTTCTAGGATTACATACACAGGACGTCATACTCAAATCCTTGAATAGTTATTGCACATTCAAATTCAGATCCCTACTTTCACAATAAGAGTTCTTATCCTCTGGTCTATCTCCCCAGTCCCCCCCCCCCTTCTAGTATTTTCTAAGAACCTAATTTGTAAATGTGTCACCTGCAGAAAGAGGACATTTTGATGTTATCTGGGGCTACCAGCAGGTCTTTCTATATCATTCTTTTCTTCCTTGTGTTTCTGTCAGGTGTTTTGTCACAGTTATGAGAAAAATAAGAAAATAGCCTGACTTGTTTTGCCAGGCTTGGTGGTACAGGCCTTTAGTCCAAGTACTCAGGCAGATGCAGGTAGATCTTTGTGAGTTCGCGGCCAGCCTGGTCTGCATAGTAAGTTTCAGGACAGCTGAAGCTACATAGTAAGACCCCCATCTCAAAAACAAGGAAATCACCCCCAAATAAAACAAAATAGCCTAATATGTTAAAAAGAAAAAATGAGAGATGAATAAATTGTCAGTAAAACTACAATGTTTTTTTTTGTTGTTTAAAGACTCAGAGTGGTGCTTCTAAAAATCACCTTATCATATAACCTCTATTAAAACTATATTTTATACGCATCCAATTATTTATATATGGAAAGATATAGAAAACATTACTAAATACAGTGATATAGTAATGATATTTCCTATTACCATGGCATACAATGTTCTCCCTATCTGTTTTGCCTTCTCCTTTGCTCTCTTCCTCCAGCTCTCTCATTCCACACTTTTTCTATATTATTCTAAATGATCTAGAAACTAAAGCCTAACACGACATTAAGTCATCTGCTTTAGGAATAGGCTGGGAGGCAGTAGCTAGATAATTTATTTCAAAGCTGAATTCATCCTGTGGATGACCATAGACTGAAACTATGTCATATCCACACACTGATGAAGGGTACAGGTGGAGATTATGGAATTCATTGAAACCTACCTTACGCTCTCAAAGCTGTGTAATTGGATGGAGGAGAGGAGGAACAGTATAGATTATCTCAGAAGAAGCCATGTGCTTAAGGGAAGAGGTGGCTTAGGACAATCGAATAGAATATAGCCCAGCACAAGGGGTCTTGTTTGGGATGTTTATAGAAGGATACTTGAACCCACTGAAAGCTTGGCTCTTGTAGTCCCATTATAACATTAGGAGTTGTGTCTATTTTTTCAATTTTTTCATTAGATATTTTCTTAATTTACATTTCAAATGCTATCCCGAAAGTTCCCGCCCCCCGCCCCCCGCCCTGCTCCCCTGCCCACCCACTCCCACTTCTTGGCCCTGGCGTCCCCTGTATTGAGCCATATAAAGATTGCAATACCAAGGGGCCTCTCCTCTCAATGATGGCCTACTAGGCCATCTTCTGTTACATATGGAGCTAGCAACACGAGTTCTGGGGGTTCTTGTTAGTTCATATTGTTGTTCCTCTTCTAGGATTGCAGACCCCTTCAGCTCCTTGGGTTCTATCTCTAGCTTCTCCATTGTGGGCCCTGTGTTCCATCATATAGATGACTGTGAGCATCCACTTCTGTATGAGACAGCTATATCAGGGTCCCTTCAGTAAACACTTGCTGTCCTATGCAATAGTGTCTGAGTTTAGTGACTGATTATGAGATGGATCCCTGGTGGGATAGTCTCTGTATGGTCCATCCTTTTGTCTTACCTCTAAACTTTGTCTCTGTAACTCCTTTCATGGGTATTTTGTTTCCTATTCACAGGAGGAATGAAGTATCCATGCGCTGGTCTTCCTTCTTGATTTTCTTTTGTTTTGCAAATTGTATCTTGGGTATTCTAAGTTTCTGGGCTAATATCCATTTATCAGTGAGTGCATATCCAATGACTTCTTTTGTGATTGGGTTACCTCACTAAGGGACTAATATCCAACGTCTACAAAGAGCTCAAGAAGCTGGACTCCAGAAAAACGAATAACCCTATTAAAAAATGGGGTACAGAGCTAAACAAAGAATTCTCAACTGAGGAATTTCGAATGGCTGAGAAACATCTGAAAAAATGTTCAACATCCTTAATCATCAGGGAAATACAAATCAAAACAACACTGAGATTCCACCTCACACCAGTCAGAATGGCTAAGATCAAAAATTCAGGTGACAGCAGATGCTGGAGAGAATGTGGAGAAAGAGGAACACTCCTCCATTGCTGGTGGGATTACAAGCTGGTACAACCACTCTGGAAGTCAGTCTGGTGTTTTCTCAGAAAATTGGACATAGTACTACCAGAGGATCCAGCAATACCTCTCCTGGGCATATACCCAGAAGATGTTCCAACTGGTAAAAAGGACACATGCTCCACTATGTTCATAGCAGCCTTATTTATAATAGCCAGAAACTGGAAAGAACCCAGATGTCCCTCAACAAAGGAATGGATACAGAAAATGTGGTACATTTACACAATGGAGTACTATTCTGCTATTAAAAAATTAATTCATGAAATTTTTGGGCAAATGGATGTATCAGGAGTTGTGTTTTTAGGGTAAGTGGGAAGATGCAAAAGTCAGTGGGTAGGACTTCCAGGCAGGCTGTGTTTATTTTAAATTTCCATTCCCTGCCTCTTTTAAAAGAGTTATGGATGTACCTTCTTATGTACAGCAAGCTGTCATGTTGATTATTTCAAGCTATAAATCATACAAGGAACAGTTTCTTCAGTAGTGTTTTCTGTCTATTCCTCCTTTGCAAGAGGAATGATCAAAGCTCCATTGTAAGAGAGTTTTGTTTTCCCTATTCCAGGGCAAGAATTCACTTTCATCCCCAGAGAGTGATAATTAGGTCTGTGGTGAGCCTGAATGAATAAATTCTCTGATTTAGCCTTAAATTCAAGCAACTTCATATCCTGTTATTTATCTCTTAGTGAGTCTTTAGAATTTTATTTTTAAAACTTGATTTATGTGTATATCATGTGTGTTCATGGAGACCAGGTGGATCCCCTGGAGTTAGAGTTGCAGGCAGTTGTGAGCTTCCTGACATGAGTTCTTGGAATTGAACTCTGATCCTCTGAGAGATTAGCAAGTTCTCTTAACCTCTAAGCCTTCTCCAGTGACTCTTTATTTATAGTCCCACTCCCCAGGCCTTTTTGTCATATGATTTCATCCATCAGTCTTTGTCTAGAAAGCATTGCATCCTCTTGCCATTTCTTCAGAATTCATCCATTTGGAGATATATATGTGTGGCCATACAATTTATATAAAAATATTTCTTATATTCAAAGGATGGGGAATTTTTGCTGGACCTTATAACAGAGTGCACCCGGGGATCCATCCCATAATCAGCCACCAAACGCAGACACTATTGCATATGCCAGCAAGATTTTGCTGAAAGGACCCTGATATAGCTGTCTCGTGTGAGGCTATGCCAGTGCCTGGCAAACACAGAAGTGGATGCTCACAGTCAGCTATTGGATGGAACATAGGGCCCCCAATGAAGGAGCTAGAGAATGTACCCAAAGAGCTAAAGATAGGTGAAACAACAATATGAAGTAACCAGAACCCCCAGAGCTCGTGTCTCTAGCTGCATATGTAGCAGAAGATGGCCTAGTTGGCCATGATTGGGAAGAGAGGCCCCTTAGTCTTGCAAACTTTATATGCCCCAGTATAGGGGAACACCAGGGCCAAGATGTGGGAGTGGGTGGGTAGGGGAGCAGGGCGGGGGGTGGGGGAGGGTATAGGGGACATTAGGGATAGCATTTGAAATGTAAATGAAGAAAATACCTAATAAAAATTGGGAGAAAAAAATAATATACCTGAGTCACCTAAGACCTAAGACTGCTATCCTACTGTGTTCTCAGCCTGTGTGTTTAACCTGCCTTTAAGAGAACAACAATACAACCAGTCTTATTTGTCTTGGATTTTCCAAGCAATCAGCTTTTACAGCCTAAGCTTCTAGGTATCTGTAAGTCAGAAGATATGTACATTTGCATGCCCCTGATCCAGGGGACACCTGACCCAGTAAGTGATATGTATATGCTTGTGTATATGTTGTAATAATTAAAATTTGAAAACAGCAAACAGATCAAAAGTGGCCTTATAAAACAAATATTGAGAAATATCAAAATCAGTGTGATGTAGTAGTCTCTCTGCAGTGATGTTTTCAGTATTATTGGTTATCTAGATTAGTTAGGGTCTTTGGAATCAGTAAAGTTTTATCCCCTATAAAACTCAGTTAAAGATCTCTCTAAAGAATCCCTTGTTCCTTCCTATGTAAAGCTGCTCAGTAAATACAGAGTGAAGTGCTTTAGGGAAAAATTCCCCAAACACCATTCAGGTATATATGGATTCAGACTCATTCAACAAACAGTATAGATAGGCCACCGACAGATGGGAGACAGGAAGTAAAGAGGATAATTCAGATATGGACTTGCGGTTTGTTGAACTATGCCAAGAAGTCTTTGATCTCTTTCCTTAGTGTGACACCAATGCATGATAATGTTTCAGAGACTATCCATGTGTTACCAGTGCACTTATGTACACAAAAATGAATCACGTGCTTTCCTCTTAATAATCTGGCTGCTGTTATTTTTATGTTACACCTACCCAAGGTATCTACATAACCTCTCAAGTGGTTGCGATAATTATTCTTGGTTGTCAACTTGAGTATAGCAGGAAATGAAATACAATTCAAAATGGGGGCCACACTGATGTGAGGTATTATTCTTGCTTTGAAGTGGTGAAACCACTTCTAGCCCTGACTTTTGAGGTAGGAAGACACACCTTGGATCCATGTCTTAAGGTCAGAAGACAACACGCCTTTGATCTGGATCTTGAGACAGGAAGACACACCTTTAATCTGGGCCCTGCTTTCTGCTGGAAGACTATGACATGGATGAAGGAAACTTGGGTTATTCTGTGCCTGCACAGCTTACTAATATATCCATTTCTTCAATGACTTTGGAGTCTACTTCTACAGGATTCCTTGTGGGGTTTAGCCACTACTAGATTCTTGGACTTCCCATTCATAAATAGCCATTGGTTGATTAGTTGGCCTGTAAATGACTCCTATAAATTCTGTATATATGTATACATGTATGTGTATATACACACATATACACACATATATGAAATACATATATGTATATGGAGAGTGGGGAGAGATTCATTCCATAAATTCTGTGACTCTAGAGAACTCTGATTAGGATAGGGGTTGAGGGTTCCCCTTCTCCTGGAGTTTTACCTATTGAGTTGTAACATTACCAGAGTAAATATAGAAGTATCTATCAGTTAAGAGATACTCTAATGAATACATACACACATACATGAATGAATACATACATACATACATACATACACATGTATTTATGCCCTCACAACAACCATGTAATAATTACAACAAGCTTAGGAAATATTCTTTATAACTACCATGTCCACAGTTGATGGAATGAGAGCATGAAAATGTCTAGCCAGTTGCCCCCAGTAGCCAATCCAGTTTGATCTCCATGTCTTCCACAAGTACCCTCATGCCTCATTGCTATATTCTAGCTCTAGTAGAATAGTCACGTTCTCACTGTGCTAGCTGACCACTGAACAGGGAATTAGACTGACTCTCCATTCTTTGTGAACACTCTCTTGGCATGCAGTGCTGAACAGAAATTAATATAATGTAAGCTGAGAGACAGAAGACAAGCATGACTCCCAGAGACCACCAGAAAATCAAATCCTGCCAGAAACCAATTTAATACACAAGGCAGAGGTTTCTGAGACATTGGAACTAAAATGTTCCATGGACAGGGGAAGTTTGAAAACAATAAGGCTAAAAATTTTAAAAGGCTCTTGCTGTACCAATGTAGTCAATGCTTGATGAGAAGGCAGTGGCTAGCCTGGGGCATTCTCTACAGCCCTTTCTCATCCAGTGTGGCAGCCCATGGAAGCTTGAGCTTCACTCTGGGATTTTTGTAGCATAAAATGAGAGAAATGTGGCCAGAGGACATAAGAGTTGCCATGCGGCTTAAAGTAGGGATGGTGATTCAATCATGCTTCCCTGTTAGAAAGATTACTCCGGTTTCCAAGGAGAAGGTAGAAGGCTGAATGTCAGATGGAAATATGGTATGCAGAAGGATGGTTAGAAGGCAACTAATTTTGAGTTTTTATAGGAGAAATGACGAACTAGGACAAATTAAAGAAATCTGTAGCAGCAAGATGGAATTTTGTTGCTGACTGGTGAAGATGTGGCAAGCGAAGGCAGGAAATGCAAAGAGATGTCCTTCAGGTCACCTGCAGTAGGTGATAATGTTAGAGGTGATGGGAAGCTTACAGTGAAAAGCTAACAGAAAATTCACTTATAGCATCTTGGCAGGAGGTGTTTATAAAAGTAATGAATTTCCATTACTTTTATAGGTAGATTAGCCAGGAAATCCAGGTGTGAAACCCATCACCCTGCCAGTGGGAAAGTCACAAAAGATACCTTCCCATCTTCTGGCAGGAGATTAGCAGGATCACAATGAAGAACAGAGGACCCTTTATGTGCAAGGAGAGACAAATGGGTGCAAGAAGAGGCAAATGACATGTAGAGTACCTGGGAGAGTTATAGCATAGAGACAGAGACTGGCAAATGGAAAGCCCTTAAGGGTTTATTCCCCAGTTAATATCATTATGGATCTAGGGCCCTAATTTCTCATGGTAGAAACTTTGTTGTTGAGAAAACATGCACATGGAGGGAAGTTTGAACTTGAAGGAAAGTTTGAACTTGAAGGAAAGTTCTTAGCTGGGGTTTTGGTGTCATCTATATAAAGTTGTCTTAATATTGCTAATGAAATAGCAATGGCATTATACAATATTATTTGCATATTTCATTCATAGCAATAACATTAACTAGGACATGCTAAGTTCTTTGTTCTTTTCTGTTGAATGAAAGGTGAATGGATGCTTGTAGGAATAATACCATAAATGAAACACACACACACACACACACACACACACACACAACAGTGCCTTGCAATAGTTTAATGTCTAGGCTGGGTCACTAGTAAGGAGAAGAGCTAACACTTTATACCTGATTCTAGATTATGATGCACAAGAGGTAAGTGTCTAGTTACAAGTTTCTTTCTCACCAGAGACTCCCGGGGACATAATTCCCTTAGAGCTGTAAGGTCCTTAATCCATTCCACTCACTTATTGCCAGCAGTGCACACATTAATTGCTAATCATCATTTGGTTTTCCGACTAATTGCTCAGCACTTTTTGAGCTTCACATTTATATTTCTACATCTCTCACCCAAGAAATATTAGGGGATGCCTTGAGATCTGCATAAAGTCAATCAAAGCAAAGGCTTAGGTAAAAAGAAGATAATCTCTACATGCTGTGATTATGGAGGGAGTGCACTGGTGGGAGGGGAGACAGTGCAATACCTTTCACTTTTCCCATGTAATTGTTGGTGTGTGTTGTGGGAAGGAAACAGCCATTCCCAGCATTATACAGGGAGGATAAAAACATTTGAGAGCTGCCACTTTCTTGAAAACCATGCTTGTGGATTATGGCCTGTTTTCTAATGTGAATGTTGTCAGAAAGCAGAGATGACACACGGATTCCTCCTGGTTCACTCTCTGGCAATCCTCTGATCCTTCCTCAGTTGATAAGAGATCAAGGAGTGGACCCTTTCCTGCATTTTTGAGAAAGAGAGGAAAGATTGCGTGCCTTTATGACATCTGTCAGCTTGAAAGAGCGATGAGTCACAGTGAAATGGCATTTTATATTTAGTAATTCAATTCCCCTTCTGATCAAGGTGACAAATCTTGTGCAAAATAGCTCCCCATGACTCACACCAGCTTTTAAAGATGCTGGTAACAAAGTTTGATGAATCATTATCAACTGAACTGTAATGGTATATACAACTTATCTCAGCAATTAATAAGATATGCAGTCTTACTCTACTTCAGAACATAATTATTATTTCTTTTCTTCAGCATACCTCTCACAACATGGGAGATGTGTTTCACACTTGACAGAGCCCCATGAGTCTTGTCAAAGGCAATGCTTCTAGATTTTAGCAGATGCAGATACCTAGGGATTGGATACATTCTACTTGTAAGACAAAAGTGTGACACACATAAAAATGCATGATAAAATAACTCTGTTATTATATTAATAATTCATTTATATTAACATGTATACAATGGAAATTATAGGAAACTGGAGAAATTTAATCATTCAGAAGGTCCTGGGTCGCCCTATTGTGGTTTCCTTGGGCTAGAGTCTAGATTTTGTATTTAGCTCTTCTGGCTCACTGTTCCAAATCTAACCTCTGTATTTAATTAACTTGTGTTTTTCAACTGACACTCAGGAAACAAGTTAGGCTCTAAGATAGGAAGCTGAATAAGGTCTGGTCCTTGGCTCATAAAGAACTTATGAACCTCTCAGGGTGTCAATAATATTAACAATTTCACATAGATTTGTCTGGGAGATGTGAGACCATAAAAAAAGAGTCTCAACCATTTTGTACATGTCTGTTTATATATCTTATAGATGGGCAGTCATTTGATTTTCAGCATGGCACAAGAATCACATAAAGTAAAGAATCAGTACTTGGTGGCCTGAGTTTGAATCTTAAGTCTGTTGTTTGGATGCTGTGTTTACACATGTATCTCTCAGTTTTTGTACAGAACTCTTAGCTGTGGGATCAGAGGAGAATCATATTAAAGGCCTGGTTCTAAATGAAGAAATGAATCAGTGACAGGTTAGGCACCCAGTCTTTGGTTTGCTCTGACAAGCATGAGCTCCAGAAACAATTGGACTTGAATTCCAGTTATGAGACATGTTACCACCACCACCCCATGATGGACAAAGAGCCATGGTTTTTGTGTTTATGAATACTTGTGTCCTGCCACAATGTGAAATGGGTTTTATTGTTCAGCTGTGTTTCACTGTTGTCCCTGCCTGTCTCCTCCACACCTTATAAGAGCATTTTTGTCATGAGAAATGCATTTAGTGACAGATAAAAGACAAAGGCGTTTCACTACCTACAGATCTACTTGTTTTGTGTGAAACACGCATTGACAGCCATTAAAGAACCCAGCACCCTTCACATCCTTGTTTGTTCAGTATTGGGACTTATGTAGGAAGAGGCAAAGTACACTCATTAGCTAGATTACTGTAATCAAAGCCAGTATAAGAGAAGATCAAGTCGTAAAGAGAAAGGTTCATTTGGGCTCATTGTCTTAGGAACGTCAGTCCAGGTTCAGTGGACTATCACTATGAGCCTGTGAGGATGTCTCACATCATGGATGAAGTGGGGGTAGAACAAAGCAGCAGAATGCAAAGTACAGGGCAAGATTGAGACCCCACAAGTCCTTTCAAGGATATGAAATCCTCCCACAGTGCCCCAGTCCTGAAACATTCACCTACTTCCTAACAGGCACAAGCTGGAGAGCAAGGTTTAACATGTACACCCTTGGGGACCCTCAGACTCAGGTTTCAGCCACGTAAAAGAAGGGTTGAATGAAAAGCTAGCTTCAGAGCATGCTATTAAGACTTTTGAGTTCTACTATAAGCAGAGAGGCTATAGCTGGAAAACTGTTGTCATGACATATTGTATGAAAGAAAAACATATTGTTTGTCAATCAATCAATCTTCCAAAAAATGCATGGCATGTTCCTGTATTTTCTTCACTCAGAATGAGTGAATATTGATGGCTCAAATATAAATGATGTTTTTCCTAAACATTTTCAATAGACAAATTAAATTTTACTTTTTAAGGTCTTTCTTGCTCCAGAGAGAGAGAGAGAGAGAGAGAAGAGAGAGAGAGAGAGAGAGAGAGAGAGAGAGAGAGAGTCAGTCTACATACCCTTTGGTATGAACTGAGTCTAACTGGTGTCCCAGTGTGGTCAGTTTGCTATGTGAAGTCATCTGAGGAAGCTCAGGACAACTCCCAAATGTCATCAGGCTTCTCTGGGATCTCATGGAAGCTGCACAGACATCCAATTTACAATGCACAAAAATCAGCCTTTCAGTCTTCTTGCCTTACCCTGAAGCAGCTGTAATAAGGTCCCTTGATCTCCTCCCCTTCTTGGCTCCTCATTCACTCTCCTTTCCTTGCCTCTCTGACTGGCACATTTTCTCTTTGCTTTCATTTCTTATGTTGAGACTTTCCTTATCTGGTCTGACTAAACAGTAAAACCCCTGAGTAACAGATCTGGAAAGTACTGTCCTTTAATTGAGGAAAACACTGAAACAGAGAGTAAAAGCAAGAAGTATGGGGATTAATAAATCCCTTCATAGTTGTAAAACTCATGTAAGGCATAGTTTGAAAATGAGCTCTAACAGCTAAGATTTCTTGCCTTCCCATACACTGTCCATCCAAACTGAAGAATCTTCCTATCAATTAAGGCTGATAAACCAAATTGCCCCCATGTCCACTTCCAGCTTTGTGCCAGGATCCACTGAGCCCATCATCACAGAAGACTGAAGGCTTGAGATGCAGGAGCTCTTCTCTGCTGCTGGCAATGTAAAGTGCATGTCCTCTGTGGACAAAGAAACAACCGCAGACATAAAAGGAATGTTGAGGGGAAAAGGTTGAAAAACCTAAGATATGGTTCTAGACTCCTCATCAAAAGCCCAGGCTCTTGTCTACTTATTCCCTTTCTGTCTAGACACTTGGTTAATTTTCAAGTTCCTCCAATCAGAGAACCATTGACACATCAAGAAACCTACTCTAAGGTTCCAGTAACCTCAACTCTTTTCTTTACATTTCACATTTCCAACATTGAATATGTAGGAGCAAAAACCAAAAGAACACTGGGGGAAATATTTCTAAGAACAAAGCAGTCCTTAGCCACAGATTCTCCAGGGCCTTTCAGCTTAGAAGCCCTACCAAGGAAGGGTGAGGCTGGTTGTGCTGACCTCACTGTGGCTGCTACAGGCAACTGACATCACTGTTGTTGACTTTGGAACTTGTCCCAGGCTCTGAGAAGAAGAGATAGTGGTCTCCACCAAAAAGTTTCTGAGTGCTGGGAATAGCCACAGGCAACAGTTGCCTTTGGAGCAGAAGTCTGGAGATGACCCATTCATCTACAAATATAGTCAGATGTAACAGGAGTTTTAGGGCAGTAGATCCAGCTATGACAGTCAACAACAATCTGGATTTGAACACCCATACCAATATACTAACCAAAGAGAAGAAGAATGATGAGAAGTACAAAAAAGGAGACACAATGACTGTCCTGAAAAGATAGGCAAAAAACCCCACAAGCTCATCATGGGTAGTGAGATGAGCTTTATATTTAAATAAGGAATGAACTGGAAGGGAGAGCAAGGGATGTGTGTAATTACACAGTCTGAGCCAAGGTGCAGTGCATCCTAATGTCCCAGATATGGTCTCTCTAGGTGAACTGGTCAATTGGTAATTTGTAAAGGATACCATTGCCCAAGGGGACTAACCTGGTTCCTACAAGCTGATCTGCTCCAAGGCACAGTCTTCTCATCACAGATAATTGTTCTCATTTTGTGGACGGTCTGTCCTGAAGGATTTGCTATTCCTGGAGTCCAAGGTGACTGGGGTTTGAGAAAATGACTTGTTTTTGTCCCTTCAGCCTTGGATGAGGATGAGGTAGACAGGGCAGACAACACTCCTCAGTGATCCTCAGTAATAAAAATGCCTATGTGATTTCAAGCAGGAATTACAAGTCAGAAGCTCCAGGCAGTCACAGTGTTTAGTTAACTTATGAGCCCAAGTGGAGGATCAATTCACTTTAGCAAAAGCAGCTTCTAAGTGTCTGTTATAGGATTAAGTGTGAGAAGGCATCTGGGCAGAGGGTGCCCGAAGGATCTAGTTCATATAACTTAGAAAAAGCCTGCCTTAAGATATAGGAAGCTGAAGTCAGGCTTGGTGACACACACCTTTAATCCCAGTACTTGGAATGCATAGGCAGGTGGATTTCTGTGAGATTTAGTCCAGTTTGGTCTACATAAAAAGTTCCATCATCATCATCATCATCACCATCATCATGCCATACAGTGATACCTATCTCAAAAAAATTATAGTCTTGGGGTCTACAGAGGCATCTATTCTATTATTATTGCAGATAGGTCAATAGAGAATGATCTCTCTCATGGAAATAGGCACAATAAAGGCAGAAACGCAGAGAGTGACACCATCACCAAAGTTACTGAGTCTGGGAATGTCTGTGGTTGGATTTTCCTTGGGTTCCCACTGGACCTTTCATCTTATTCTCAATCTTCTGGACAGACACTGAGTTAGAGCCAGCTGGCAGGCCATATGGGCTCTGTCCCTTCTGAACTGGCATCTCTCTGTCCTCTGTGGAAATCATGGAGTTGAAGAGTTTAGGAGGGGTCAGAGACTCTATAATAAAAAACAAGAATGCCAAGGGTGTGTCCACACTGGTGAAATTTGACCAGAGAACTAGCCAGTAATGTTTCTGGAAGTCAAATCAACTAGCTGATGCCTGAGATTTCAGAATTGAAGGTGTGACTAACTGACATTGGCAGATGTTGTGCCTGGTTGCACAAGTCCTCAGACACTGAGACAACACAAAAAAGTTGCCAAATGATGGCTCAGTGGGGTGACCGGTTGGGGGTGGGCTGAAGATGGGTCCATTCCATGAATATAAAAGACAGTTCCCTTTGTAAAAGAAGACACATTTGGTATTTATGGAGAACTACCCGGGAGCATATAGGAAGGCCAAGAGGTGTACTGGACTGGTACATTCTCTTCTATTTCCTTTCTTTATGTGTACTCTTACACTTCCTGGTTCCATCTACTCACACTGAGGCTGTCCATAAGAGTCTACCTTTATTAGTTAAAATGGGTTTTGGTTATCAATGGTTGTGTAACAGAACCCCAAAAGTTTGTAACTTAATCATTTATTTCGTCTCATCATTGGTGTCTGTCTGGACCCAACTTCCCTTTATGTTATGTGGGTATAATCTGCTGAGGAAACTCAGAGGCTTGGAGGAATAGGGTGCCTCCAAGATAATCAACAGGAGCCTGTGAGATCTCTTGAGCCATGAACCGCAGTGTGGCACCATTGCCACATTATGTTAGGCAAATACATCAAACTGAGCTCAGGGTCAGTAAGAGTGTACTGTTTTCTCCTCCCAATGGAGAGGCACTGTGTACAAATAATGAAAAGAGGAAAATTTTGGCAAACCTCTCTATAATCTCCTACATATTACCCCTTGACTATGAACAATCATATCCTGCATGTATGCCTATGCAAAATGCCTTGAGTTTCATCTGCCAAGGCCCTAAAAATTTACATCAGATTCTGGCATCAAGCTGAGGTTTTAAATGCAAAATCTTCTTGCCTAGTGAAACGTGGATATGGATAATGTACCTTGTTGCAGCAAATATTATTTGGAGGTTTCTACCCCACCTTAGATCATTTAGCTCCCAAATAAAAAAATGCAAAAACTTTATAATAAGCCTTAAAGCACTGGAGCTGGGGAGATATTAATCCTCTAGGCTGCTTTGTCTACTTCTGTCAGTAACCACAAGATATTACTTGCCATGTTCTGCCTGGGCCACTCCTATTCCAACAAGCCTGCACTCATGGCCATGTGCTTATAGTCCACCTGTTTCATAGCATCTTCTCCATCTTCACCCTCTTTCTTTCCATTTTCATCTCTGCCTCAGACCCCAAGTCAGGAACCTAAGGCTTGCCTACCTCACTTCTACCCAACTATAGGCTGTAGGCATCTTTATTAAGCAATCACCGATAACTTGGGGGACAAAGTTTATATAGCAAAGCTGGTATATTCGAGGATCTCCTTATTTTGAGCAAATTAGGCCTTAGGGTAAAGAATTTAACATTATAATACATAACAACAGACCAAACCTCAGCAGTGTCTAAAGCTTGATTATTTGAAAGGTGTAGTTCCTAGTGACCCAGTGATCCAAGAACTATGACAAAGCTATTCCACTCATTCTCCCAGTAAACAATGATGGCACAGGCCCAGATAACTGCATTCTTCAGTGCTTTTCATAAAATGGAAAAAGGTGAGTATGAATGTCCTTAGCAATCACTAACCAGGCACAGTGACCTGTACCCCACCTCTGGCGCTTAGTTTATATACATCAATTTATGTTTTACTTATTAATCTGCTGGCTGTCTAGATTCTCTTGAATAACTATGTTCCATAGGCAGCTGTTGAATGTGATGGGTAATCTTATCAATTTGACTGGGTTGAGATTTGTCTAAGCAGATGTATTCATGAGACCCTTCACAGAGATAATTGATGGGTGGATAATAATTGAGGGGGATCAAACCCACCCTGTATGTGGGCAGCACTATCCAATAGATGGGGGCCCAGATGGAATTAAAAACAAGAGGAATGTAGAAAGTCAAGAAGGTGGAAACTCAGCCCCTCATACTTTCATTACCTCTGCCTTTGTCTCTCCATATACACCCCTACTGTCACAAGCCACTCTTCTCTGCCATCCCTCCCTGCCTCCATAGAGGGCTGTGAAAGCAAGAACCAAAATAAATCCTTCTAACCTTAAGCTATATCTTATCAGATAGTTGGTCACAGCAATGAGTAAAGCAGCTGGTAGATATGATAAACTCCTGGTCAGTAATTTAGAATTTTAGTTTTCTTTAAAAATAAGAAATATTAAAAATTAAAATCTTCACAAATTGAGAAAGAGGGAGACAAAGATGCTACATTTTAATACATTTTGTAACACTTTCTAATTTTTTTAATTAAGCAATTCTTTATTTTCATTTCGTACTTTGTTCTGTAATCAGTTTTTGGATAATTACCATGTCACTTTCCTTTGGGAGCATGTATTAGACCCAAGATGAGCACAAGGCACAAGCAAATCTATTTGCAGTGCTTAGCACTTAGCTTCTGGAACTGAGATCATTTCCTGTTTTTTTGAGGGTACAATTGTAGGATTTAGGCTGGTCCTAGGACATTTCACATGACTTTACCCCCATGTTCTGAACCCCAGGAAAGCAGATAAACATCTGGGACTTCCTGGATTTTTTTTCTTGGTGGCTTACTGCTTAGAGCACAGAAGTAGAGAATAAAAGAGAACTGAATGCTTAGACTTTAAATCACTGAAATATCCTAGATTTAAGACAAAAAATAACTGATATACCACTTAATAAACATATGTGACCAGGGACAAGAAGTGCTTTCAAAAGAGTAAGCCACTGACTTCAAGGAAGTTAAGCTCCATGTCCTTCCTTTTGGTCACAATGTGTAGACCCCAGATGGACACGACTCTAGAATTATGTTCATTCTATAGCATGTAGCACTGGGCATCTGGAAGTGGGAGTATTTCTTTATTTTTTTCTTTAGGATACAATTGTAGAACTTAGGCTTGGGGTGGCTTACAGTCACTGCTCACTGGGCAGAAAGTGCCCAGTGTCAAATTAAACAATGTGGAGCATAAAATTTGCCATTATCTGGTGAGGACCTGGATGAATTTATACATATGACCAGCCTGAATTTCTAAACACACTGTGTGAAGCAACATTATTGTATGGTTAGCCCCCATTGACATTGGTCATATAGCACTGCCTCCTGGCATAGCACACAGACATTGTTTTATGGTATTCTTTTAAGAATGTGGACCATCCTGTCACTTAAGACAAAACTATAAAAAGCATTTTCCCTTTACTAAATATTTATTCAAACCCTGAATCTAATTCATTAAAAAAAATTCTGACTCAATTCTAAGCTAATGCTCAAATTCTTCTACTTTTGGCCATCTCTGTAATTATATCATTCCTTCTTCCTTTCTTGTCATTTGTTGTTTTGTTTTACATACTGGGTATTGAATCTGGAGTCTCCTGCATGCTAGCCAAGCACTTGAACAATGGGTTACAGTGTCATCTTTCTGTCTATATCAGAAAGAATCTTAATAGGCTCTCATGCCCTTCTTATCATAGCCTCACAATTTTATATAATACAATGATATTAAATTACGATAATGACACTCAATTACATGCCATGCTATGACCTCTTATGACACTGTATCATTATTTCAGGTTAAGACCCAGATAGTTGACCAGCAGCTATATCCTATGAGTGTCTATATCCATTTTTAAAAACTGGACCATTCTCAGTACTTGATGTTTCAATACCAACCTGGTCTTCTGCTTGGTCCCTGAGCATTGTCAATTCTCCTTACCTCATCTACAGTTTTCTTCAGACTGGTTTACTTCACTACTCAGGGCCCAGTACAAAAGTATCTTGTTAAAAAGGCCTATGTGGAAGAATCCACATCTATCTTCAAGAGTTTTCCTCTATTCATTCATCTGTGACAAGACAGAGATCATCATTGACTTAACTCTCGACACTCTGTGACATCATCTTTCTTTTTGAGACAGGGGCCATTTTTATATTATCTGTATCCTCCTATTAAAACTAAGTTCTAGACTGCCGAGTGAGAAGGAGGAAATGGGTGCTGCCTCGGTGTGGTCTTGTTAAAGTTCAGTGTAGGAATAGGACACATATCCAAGACAAGAAGGGTGTCAGGAATTCCCAATGACAGTGACAGACAACTGACACATACATGGGAAAAGATGAGTATTAGAACAAAAAGAAGCTGAGCTGGGAACAGTTCCTCTCAAACAAATTCATTGGGAGGAGGAAGCAGAAGCCTTGCCCAGAAGACAAGGCAGAGGAAAAGAGACTGGCAGGCCAGCCCTCTAGACAAAGCCCACAGCTGCCAGGCATCACAGTTGTGAGTTTCATTGATATACTGAGTCCTCTGGGGGCAGGGAATCCCATGTTATCATTCTGTATGGTTGGGCGGCAGTTTCTTGGAGACAGGGGAAAGCAGAGTAATGTATTTTGTGTGGCGTTAAAGCAAAAGGGAAGATTATTTGGGAGAAAGGATGAGAGGAGTACAGAGGGAGGGGGATGAATTTGAAAAACAATACAAAACAAGGCATGACATATATACGAGTGTGTGTGTGTGTGTGTGTGTGTGTGTGTGTGTGTGTGTGCGCACGCACGTGAGTGTAAATGCTACAGCCCATCACTTGTTATGCTGTGGGGTTCAAATGGGAAATATTTCTCACAGGCCTGACCACTGGCCTCATTGTGGAGAAAGCCCATCGGCACACAGCGGGAAGACATGTGTCCAGAAGCAAACACACTCTATTTAAGTCTAAAGGCCACGCTCTTTCAGCTGAGACATCACTATGGAGAGAGGGATATTAGTCACAAGACTGAAACAAAATTGTAATGATTTAAAGGCAGGGGGAAATGTCAAGCGTTCTCCTCCCATTCTCTCCTAGGCACCTGACATTTCTGCTTTCAAAGTAGAGAAAGACTTCCTAGCTGTGGATACTGAGACTTTACAAGTGTCCACGTGCCTCTCAGATGTCTCTTTTTATCCTTCCGGTTGTCTCACTTTTTTTTTTTTCCTTTACAAAGGTACCATTATGTCAAGAGGCCTGCTTAAGCACAATTCTCCTGCTCTGTCAACTTCGTTCAATTGGCAATTTGATTGAAGTAACCGGGGAAGATAAGTTTATCAACTAATGTGCAAACACTGGATTATCAAGGCAAAAGATAAGAGCTCTAATAAGAACATTACAGGTTCTGCCCCTGCTTGCTGCAAGCAGGGTGCCACGCGGCGGCGGAGGAAGCCATTTAAGTGCTCCCTACAGAATGCCTAGTAACAGTCTGTTTTGTCAAAACACTTCTTGGTATGTATTCCTCATTGAGCTTGGCCAAAATGCAGCATGGAATCTTCTACCAAAGTCCAGAAACATGAAAATCATGAGATCTCCGAAGCCCCTCGGGCTGCCCTCTGTGTCCCTCTCATTGTTCCACATATGCAAGCCCAGTTCTCTCTCTTACTACTACCACCTTGGGACTTCTTGTGGGACATTTCTTAGAAGCAGAATTTCAGGCAAGAATTTTTATATAAGTGACTCACTAGATGGGATTTTTCCAAAAAGCCATAAAAGGGAAGGGAAGGCTGATGAGAAGAATTCTGGAGCCAGAGAGAAGCCAATGTGGAATGTTAGTTCAGAAAACAAAACAAAACAACAGAACACAACTCAAACATAAATGTCAGCTCAAACTCTCTCCTGTCCGGAGTCAAGGAGGTGGGGCTTTGAGCCTCTGCAGTAGGCAGTCCTGGCTCGAAGCTGCCCCAAATCATAGATGTGGGGTTAAATATCTGGTATGTTTTTGTAAAGGCAACATTTAAGGGACTCACTGTAGATGTGGCACAGAATTTAAGGTCAGCACGGACCAGATCTTGAGAGTCAGAACTTCCTCACGCTTTGTACTCTGGCCTCCTCACTCGACTCAGCCTGCTTCAGGGCCTTTTGCTATCATTTGTCTGTCTGCATCATCGGTGCTGATGTACAGGAGCACAGCTGAGTAGATTTTCATAATCCTCGTTACCATCAGGTATACCAGTAGGTATAAATGGAGCTTCAGCAGGCCCTGCCTATAGGTTTTCAAAAGCACATTCCAACAGGCAACTATAGAAAGCGGCTGTTATATATAACAATTAAAGAAAAGAGAGACAATGACTTTTAAAGAAAATGGGGTTTGAAGGGAGAGAAGGAAAGGGGAAAATGATATAATTGTATTATAACCTCAAAACTTAAAAAAATTTTAAATTTTGTCAATTTACAAACCTACTAGCAGAATAATGAATTTCATCATTACATATTATTGATATTTTCAGTCATTTAAAATTTAGCCATTCTAATCAATGCATTTAATGTTCATTTCCCTGGCAACTGATAATATTGAACACATTCACATGCTCATTGAACATGGATCCTGTTTTCTATGCCTCTTGTTTTCCACAATTGTCCACTGATTTATACTGTGTGTGTGTGTGTGTGTGTGTGTACTGTGTACTGTGTACTGTGTATTGTGTACTGTGTACTACTTCATGAACAGAACTTACTGAAGCACCTTCCTTCACCCCATGTCTTCCTTTTTTCTTCACCCGAGGTGTTCACATGTAAAGAGAGGTTACTGACTTCACTACAGTTCCAACCCTTCTCTCGTCTTCACTCCCTCTATCTTGGACAGGACTTTTATTTGTCATTGTTAAAAAAAATCTAAGTTTTAAATAGGTTCTTAGACTTGGTGGTTCATGTCTATTAGCTCGCTATGCATCAACTTTTGTCTCAGCCAAAGTAGCTTTTCATGAATTTTCTTCTTATAATGAAGCTTTCTGACTGTTTCCCAGTTTATGTTTGAGCTTCTACAGCATGCTTACTTTGATAACGTAGATGATTTACACAAACTGACAAGGCTTTTCTGCGTCTGCCCCAGTGATATCTAGAGTCAATTTATTAATCACCTCTCTTTTTATTGATTCATTTTTTTTATCTTTATTTGTGTGTGTATGTACACATGGAATTACCTCCGAGGTCAGAACAGGGCACACCCTCAGGAGCTGTCAGTTCGGGCAGTCAGAGCCATCTGTCCTGGATGCTGGGAACTCTTGTCCTCTGCAAGTACAGCAAGGATTCTGGCCATTGAGACATTCTTCAGTCTCTTAACCACTTCCCTTTACTCATTTGTTTCTACCTCTCAGGCTGTTGTTTCTGTTGTCATTTTCCAGGTCCAGTAGATGTATTAGTCTTGGGTACAAGAGGTTCTATGATTCTGCTTATATTTTGCTGTGTTTTGTGTGTTTGTTTTTCAGTGAGATCAATTCAGAGCAGATGAAACCAATCCCCATTGGTAGCCTTGACCTCAATATTAGCTTCAAATACAGTCAGTAGGTCATAACCCTTATGATCTAACTTTCTGGAGAAATAAACCTACAGATATTTGTGGGTATACTTTCTTGATCTCAGTTCCAGAATATTGATAATCAACATCTAGAACTTCAACTTCTGAATAACTTTTTGCCTTTGAACTAGAGATAGACTTGGTAAAACATTTTAAAATTACATTTGTCATTTATTTATTAATTATGTATATGTTTGTATGTATGTGCACATAAGCAGATGTGTGTCATGGTGCAGATGTGTGTCATGGTTATGGATATACATCATCTACCTATGGGAATCAGTTCCCAACTTCTATTCTGTGGACCCCAGCATCGAACTCATGTCATCAGGCTTGCCAGCAAGCATCTCTACTGACTGATAAATTTCACTAGTCCTATTAAAGAAATATTTTTACAGAGACCTTAAGTACAGGCATCAACAGAAATGTGTGACACACTTCGGTCATTCATTTACCTGACAGACAACTTCTGGTTTATTACCAGTTTTTGTGGATTGTGCATTAACTTCTACAAACCATTTCATGTGGCCTTTTGTGTGGACATAAGTTTTTAAATCCACAGAGTAAACATTAGGACTCCTATTTTTATGGATCATGGCAGTACTCAAGCTTTGTAAGACACTGACAAACTGTTTGCCAAGGTGCCCATGGCATATTGCTTTCCCAGAGTGTGTTGTATAGTTTTATATCAACTTGACACAAGCTAAAGTCACCTGAGACAAGAGATCTCAATCATACAAATGCCTCCATAAGATCAGGCTGTAGGGAAGGCTTAAGGTGCTTTCTCAATTAGTGTTTAATGTGGGAGGACCCAGCACATCATGGCTGGTACCATCCTTGGCCTAATGGGGTTCTAGGTTTGATAAGAAAGCAGGCTAAGCAAGCCATGAGGAGCAAGCCAATAAGCAGAACCCCTCCATGATATCAGCATCAACTCCTGCTTCGAGGTGCCTGCCATGTTTGAGTTCCTGTCCTGACTTCCTTTGATGAGGAACTGTGATGTGGAAGTGTAAGCCAAATAAATCCTTTCCTCCCCAGCTTTCTTTTGGTCAAGGTGTTTTATCACAGCAGCAGTAACCCTAAGACACAGAGAAATGCTTAGGATTTCTTCTCATTCCACGTCCTTTCTACAACTTGTTTTTTGTGTTTTTGTTTGTTTCGTGTGTTTGTGTAATTTTTAGTAATTTAATGGCTTTATTGTTTCAGTTTGCCTGACTATGATAAGCCATGAGGTACCTCCTCTCATACCTTTATCTACCATCAGTGATCTTCCTTATCTCTTAAAATATTTAGTTTGCTTGCTTTACAGTGTGTTATTTGTTTTCTTGTCATTGTATAGAACTACTCTACATTTTATGAACATGGTTCCTTTAGCACACTTTTCAATGTGTGTGTGTTGTTCAATGGTTCATTAAAATGTATACATTTTATAATTATGCTTTATTTTGTTCTTTGAGAATTTCATACATGAATATAATGTATTTCATCTAAAATTACCCTCCAGCTCCTCATGGATCCCCTCATGTCCTCTGCCCAACTTCTCTCCTCTCCTCCCCTCCCCTCTCCTCCCCTCCCCTCCCCNCTCTCCTCTCCTCTCCTTGTCTTATAACTGACAGAGTCTAACTACTCCTGCTCATATGCTCAAGAGTGTGATGCCATTAAGTATATTATGGTCAACTTATCAGGGACCACACCCTTAAAGAAAACAGCCTTTTCCTCTCCCAGAAACCATCAACTAACAATACCTCCTTTGTTATGGGCTAGGAGCTCAGGAGCTCCCATCCTCAATCCATACTGGGGTATGGTCTGAATGTTTTCTAGTAGAATGTTTTCTATCTGGGTTGATCTGCTACAAGTATGTTCTGGTAAACCACAGTTGTTGAGTTCATGAGTCCACCAGTCATTCCTCCCTTCAGCCTCTCTCAGCTACCCACCCTCAAACTTTCTTGTGAGCTATCCTCACGCCAATGACCTTTTTAAAAATTATATTTGTTACACACACACACACACACACACACACACACACACACGAACATGCGTGTGCACACACACACAGCTATGCAATGCAGAAGCATGCACATGCATGTGCATGTGTGTTTGCAAAAATAAATAACTTGCTACTGTTTGTGTGTTGTGTTGTTTGTATGTATATGATTCATAGCTGATCACTCTGCATGGACAACCAGCAAAGGTTTCATTCTTGGGATAGGCTGTTCTCCTCACAGATGTAAATAGTTATCTGTAGGTCTTTGTCTGGGGGTGGGACCTTTGGGAAATATTTTCTGTTCTGGGTTAACATGTCCATCAATATTGTCATTGTTCTGGTCTCTTTTGTGCAGCCATTCTAGGGAGGACTATTTCACAGCAGATCCCCTGCTATTCTAGCTTTTTACAATATTTCTGTCTTACTAAAGGATTATTTTGAGTGATGTATACTGGACATAGAAAGACAAATGCTGCATGTTCTCTCATTTGCTGTTCCTAGCTCCAAATCCTCAAGTGGAAAGTATACAACATGGAAAAACCAGAAAAGTATAAAGGGAATATAGGGATGCTTAGGAGGGAAAATAGTAAAATGCAGGTGGTATGAAGTAGGAAATGGAATGAGGAGGGTACTTCAACTAGGGAAAAAGCAAGGAGGTCAGTAATGCAGAAGGAGAGACAAGGATACTGATGACACCAGGATAGTTTGATAAATCCTCAGGGAATCATATCACCTCATATTTACCTAAAATTATATAAACATCTTTGTATACATATACACACATGCTTGAACATGTATATACACACAGAGAGCAGTTAAGCCACTGGGCTGATAATGCTCCCCACAAGAACCACAGACTAACCAGAACCCCAGTACCAGGCATGATAAACCTCCCTTTAAAGGTATCCCAAATGACTCTCCAAACAATAGAGACTGTCAGTGTAGTCCTTGGTTGCTTCTCAGGGGTTGAAGATACTACACACTTAGGACACAGGGCTGCAAGGATTGGAACTTGCTCTGACCCCAAAGCCTCTTTCTTTCAGTCTAGCCTCCATAGATCAAAAAAATCATATGCAAGTTGCCAAGGGAGAGAAGCAATTACACAGCCCTACCCAGCTGAAACACCTTTGGATGTGGACAATTACCAGTGTGGCAAGAGTGCAGGAAGTGACACTCACACATCGGTGGTAACCAACAGCTGGGTAATGTAACTTCAGGTCCCACCAGCAGGAAGAAAATTATGTGTGGCACTGAAAATCTAGCCAGCTTTCTGAGACTCTTTGTATTAACTGCCATGCCATGTACAAAGACACCTTTCTGATAAGAACTGAGATCTGCAGTAACAATGGGTAGTGAGGTACAATTGGGAAAATGTGTGATTTTTTATTAAAGTCAATAAATACAAGCCTTTTTTCTTTTAATGAATTCAAGCTCATTTTTTTCTTTTCATTGTAACCTGAAAGTTTAATTTCCCACTTGAAAATAGCTTTCAGTGTTTACCTAAAACTTCATCACCAAAGCCAAGGTCAGACAGGTTCTTTCTATAAATTCTTTTAGAAATCTTATAACTTTTCATTTTACATTAAGATCTATGATTCATTTGAGTTACTTAGAAGTTTTATTTTAAAGCCATTCAATTTATAGTATAAATCTCATGGAAGTGATTTATATGTAAGGGACAAATTAGGGAGTCAAGACTCATTTCCTCCATACGTGTTTCATTTGGCACAATGTCGCTTCCCAAGAAGATTGTTCATTTGTCACTACTCTTCAGTGTCACCTCTGTCCCAACAGAGTGTCCTCATATGGCTTGCTCTATCTCTTGACTGCACTCTGGTCCCTCTGTATGTCTGTCTTTGCTTCCCTGGCCCACTCCCACAGCATTTTTATTGGTTTTGCTTTGTAGCAAGCTCTTAGAGCTGGGCTTGGTGGAACATACCTGTAGTTCTATGACTTTGATGGCTGAGCCAGGAAGATACCAAGTTTGAGGCTAATCTTGATTACATAACATAGTGGGATTTTGTGTGAAAAAGGAAAGAGAAGAAGAGAATGAAAGAAAGCAAGTAATACATTTCAACTTTCTTTTTTTGTTGTTGTTTTTAGGTGACTGTGAGAATTGACTTTCTATTACAAAGGGGACTGGTTTGATAGCTTGGGTGAAGGTTCATGTAATGCTAAGCCTGGAGACCCGAGTCCAAGCCCTGAAATCCACATGATGGAAGGAGAGAACAGGTTCCCTTAACTTTTCTTCTCACCTAACCTGAGTGGTGTGGCACACATTTACCCACACACAAACGTGCAAATAGATAATTGTAAATAATGACAAATTATGAGAATAGCATTAAGTCTATAGGTTAATGATGGGTAATGTAATAATGTCCCAAGTCTCAGATGTGATACAACCTTCCATTTATTTAGACTTTTCATTAACTAATCTGACACTGTTTTATAGCCATGGTTCTCCATTTGTGGGTCACAGCCCCTTTAGCAAACCTCTATCTATAAAATTCAAACAGTAGCAAAATTACATTTTATGAAGCAGTAACAAAAATAATTTTATGGTTGGGGTGACTACAACATGAAGAACTATATTAAATGGTCTCAGCATTAGGATGATTTAGATTGATTTTGTTTGCAAAGAACTGGACATCTTCAGTTTGATTTGCTTCTAAGTATTTGGTATTTTCATATATTTAATGTTTGTATGTATAGATTTAATTTTTGATTGCTAATTGCTAGAATATAAAAGTTAGTTTAAAGAATATTGAGTAGCACTTAGTGACTATTTACAAAAGCTTTGACCTTGATTTGGCCTCTAGATACCACATGGAAAAATGACTATCTTCCATTCTTCTCTTCCCTAGTGCATTCCACTCAAAGGGCCCAGTAGAGTTAAATTCATGTAGAGTTTGGCCAAAAGGAGGTCTCCAGGAAGGGATCGAGGAGGGAAACATTCTTGCTAAAGTGTTTTGTTCTGTCTTCTGCCAAGGCAAGTCTCTGAACAGAGAATACTGGTTCCTTTTAAAACATTATTCTATAGAGATTATTCTCTGAAACATTTCATTTTCTTAGATTTAGAAGTAATGAAAATGCTAACACTGTCGAAACTAGAATACTTCATTATCCCTGTGAACCTCTTGCATTCTCTCACAATTTACTAGTAGTCTTCTGTAGTAAATAAACTCTACTTGAATGTTCCTAATCTGCACAGTTCTCTTCTTAGGAAGGTTTTCATTGAAAGAGATACAGAAATTTCTTCAAGGAAGCTCATAAGTACAGGGATAGTAAGCCAAAACCTTGTAAAACAGGTTTTAGAGAAAATCAGAATCATGATGCCACTAATTTTGTACCTTGATTCCTATCTCTCTGTATATTGGTCATGGGAGAAATAGCCCTAAATGATCATGTATAATATCTTCAAGATGGTCCTCATCCTTACAAGACATTGTCCAAAGGCTGAGCCCTGAATAAGCCCCTCCCTGTGTAAGACCACTTGCTTACTTTGGGGAGAAGTATCACATGGGCATGCTTCTATGGCCTCGCTTACATGATGGCTCTGCTCCTTCGTTTATAATGTTAGACGTTCACTCATTCAGTGGCTAAACTGAGAATCAAGAGGACTTTGCTATCCTACTTTCCTTTCTGATGCTGTAATAAAATACCATAGCGAAAGCAACTTGAGAGTGTATAGCTTTACTTTATTTCACAGTTCCAACTTACAGTCCATCCCTACAGGAAAATTAAAACAGACACTCAAAACCATGTAGTCAAAAGAACAGAGGAAACAGTGAATGTACAGCTACATGGACGGGACTGTCTGTTTCAAGCTCCTGCCACATGGGTAGTGCTCAGCTATCTTTGTACATTGCATTCAGCCCAAGAAATGGTGCTGCCTACATTGGTAGTAGATCCTCTCACCTCCAATAATTCAGTTAAGACCATCCTCCACAGATTTGTCCAAAAGCATTTAATCTCAATGATTCTTCACTTAGACTCTCTTCCCAGGGGAATCTAGATTGTGTCAAGTAGACAATTAGCACTAGCCATCACACTGGAAAGCAAGTTCAGATCTCCAACAGGTTATCAATTACAGAGAGGATAAATTCCTGCCTCACCTAAATGAATGGAATTTATTTTCATTAGTTTGCTTCTCATAAATATTGTCTGGTCCTTTCATGGAGTAGGACCATAAAAACTGTAGGGTTATCTTCACTGCCGTGGTAGACACTGAGCCCTGTGGAGTAACTGAGTCGACCTAGGTAAAGGACCATGTTTTTCCAATAACCTGTGCCCATGTTGCTATATATACTTGTCCATTGGTGCTTCAAGCAACCACCACTAGTAGGTAAAATTCTAGGTGGCTGATGGTAAAGGGTGCCTTCAAGTCATGTGATAAATAATTTCAAGGCACACCATTCAAAATTTTGTGACTACTGAGGTCAATGCACTGTCTTGATTAACTTAAAGGAGAAAAGTAACTTACTTGCAAGAGATTGAGCACTTTATATATGTTGAAGATGTTGAAGACCCAGGCTACAGAAAACACCCTAACCTCAGAGCACATTCCAGCTATGGGAATTGAGTTGTCACTTAGATGGTTGTGCAATTTATTCTGTGAAGTAGGATCCTCAAGCATTCATTTTCTTCTGGTACCTAGGTTTTATCCATCTCTTAAAAACAAAAATAACAGCCAGTAAAAACAACAACAACAAAACAAACAGCACCCCTGTATTGAGTTTCTATACAAAATCAAAAGTTGTCTTTAAGGATGGTTGAATCTGGATTTGACCCTTGACGCTGCACTCTCTACTAGTTACACAACCTCGGGCAGGCGGACATCATTATTTCTCAATGCTTCCATCACCTTGAAGAGAGAAAACTTTCCACCAGAGTGTTTTATAAGGCTTGGGTATGTTGAGAATTGGACGTGTCTGCTGACCTTCCCAGCAGTAGTAGGTGCTCAGTGTAAACAGCGGAATTGGGATATTATCTGGAACAACATAGTTGCTCAGGGCTTCTGAGAGAAAACTGGAGTCCCTGCAGTAGAAATGGAATCAAATGAAATGTTCTCAAAGTACAGAGCAAATACGTGTCCAGGAAGTCCAGGAAATGAGGAGCTGTGACTAATTCCCAAGGCAAAAGGCAGCTCTTGATGAGTTAGTTTGCATCCATTTCCAGCAGCATCCTGTACTAGATACTCTCGGGGCTGAGGCTTCCATTCTGTGCAGTTTCCTCTGTTGAAAGCAGAGCTTGGGGAACAATGGCACACTCAGGTGTCTGAGCTAGACAGGGATGTGGAGTTGATTTCAACATCTATCGTTTTGGGCTTAAATTTAGACATCCTTACCTACTTCTACTCTTAGTTTCTCTATCTCAAAAGAAAGAGGGATGATTGGAAAATAATTTATGAGTGCTACCCACCTCCACCCTGGTCCTCATATAGCATCCATTGTGACTTCTTTCTGGCCACCTGTCTCACTCAGCCCTATTGATCTTTGGAATGGTGCCCTGGATGCTGTGAGTTAGTCTATGTTAGTTGAGGAAACAAGCCATACTTACACTAGTAAACTAATTGTGAGTGTTCTCTGTGTGGTTCTTGTGTGTGCTGTACCATGTTCCACTCTCACATTAGGTCCCAGTTTTATTTCCATTTCACAGATGGATAAATGGCGCAGCTTCATAGTTTTATGGAAAGCAATTAAGCTGGGAGCTGTGATCATCCTGAGAAGGTCCTGAGAGCAGGAAGAAGAAAATTCCTGCCCATGCATCTCTTTCCTCAGGAGAGTCCTAGAAAGATGCTCTGTCTCCATCTTCTCAATGAAGGCCATACACATATGTCTGCTACAGGAAGTGTGTCAGAATCCATTGGTCAGAGTGACAGCAGTAGGAAAACTTCCGTTTTGGGACCATATGTACAGAAACCCAGCGGGTACAAATGTTTTCTACTTTGTGTCAGTTTCTGAACAGCCCCTTTCCTCAACCCATACCTGAGGATACCCAATCTCATCCATTTGCTTCCCTTATATGGGGTATAGGAAGCCTATCAGACATGTGTCTCAGACTATAAGCCCTGTTGCTCAATGTTGCTTTTAAGGGTGAAACATGCATAGGGAGGAAGCTTGGAGGAAAATGATCTCTAATCGACCTTGACTTGGGACACTGTAACATTTTCTCAGACTAGAGAGGGGCTGTCAAATTAGTGTGTCCCTATGCTCCTCATTCATGAGGAGAAATACTTGTGGACATTTTTAAGAATGGGAGAGTTTATTTTTCTCTTTTATCGTCATGAATGGTGTCTTAGTCAGGGTTTCTATTCCTGCACAAACACCATGACCAAGAAGCAGTTGTGGAGGAAAAGGGCTTATTCTGCTTACACTTCACTTTGCTGTTCATCACCAAAGGAAGTCAGGACTGGAACTCAAGCAGGTCAGGAAGCAGAAGCTGATGCAGAGGCCATGGAGGGATGTTCTTTACTAGCTTGCTTCCCCTGGCTTGCTCAGCTTGCTTTCTTATAGAACCTAGGACTCCCAGTCCAGGGATGGCACCACCCAAAAGGGGACCTCCCCCCTTGATAACTAATTGAGAAAATGCCTTGTAGCTGGATCTCGTGGAGACATTTCCCCAACTGAAGCTCCTTTCTCTGTGATAACTCCAGCCTGTGTCAAGTAGACACAAAACTAGCAGGTACAAATGGTATGGTGGAATTGAGTAGTAGCATAAAGTTGGGACAGGAAGCAGAGAAAGGCCTCTCTTGGGCATACCAGCCTACTTGGGTGATGCCATCCACATTTGGCATGGGCCTTCTTTCTTTGTTAGTCCTCTCTGACATTCCCTCACAAATACACTAGGTATGCTTTACAAATCTCCTAGGTGATTCTAAAATCAATCCAGTTGATAGACAAGACTAACTGTTATAGCTAGCTTTGGACATCTTATTCCAAGTTCCCTATAGCTGATCCCACAAACATCATCTATTCCCTGGGGACTGATAGTAACCTTGGATAATTTGAGCTTTGTCTATATCTCTTTATGTCTCAATCCACTTTTGCTCACTTTGTATCTTACTAGGTCCCCTTTTCGTTGGTATTTACAATAAAGGAAGGAAATTCTACTCACTCAGTGCCAAGTTCTGGCTTTTGAGTTGACACACAGGTCTCTGAATATGATGAAGGTGCTTCTTTTCCAGTTCTATGATGCTCCCTTGCCCCATCTCTCTGACTGGTTGGCATGTGATAATGGCAAAGGGAAGACTTGCAGGCTCTTTGAATCAGTGATATATACCTTCCATATAAATTGTGCTGTTTTCCCAGAGCATGATCTATAGCACTGTGTCTTCTCTGTATAACCTTGTAAGGTAATTATTCTTCATTCTTATTTTACATGTAAGAAACAGGCTAAGTCAGCTAAAGTGAGTCTCTCAGGTTATAAGTCACAGAGCTGGATTTTCAAGGTTTCATTTCTAAAATACATAAATGGGAGGGGACATTTAGACAGTCTCAAAGAGAATTGGGTGTGTCTGCAGTCAAACTTGCAAGGAAAAAGCATTTTCTGTTTTTTAAAAAAATGCATATTTAAAAATTTTTATTCTTTGCTTGTATATTAAATCTTGACCACAGTTTTCTCTCCCTCATCTCCTCCCAGCTTCCTCTCCCCCCCCCCAATTAACTCCTCCACTGCTTCCCTTCAGAAACGAGCAGGCCTACCAAGATATCAACCTAACATGGCATATCAAGTTACAATAAGACTAGGCATCTCCCCTCATAATAAGGCTGAATGAGGCAACCCCGTGGGAGAAAAGGGTCACAAAAGCCAGCTCAAGTGTCATACACAGCCTCAGCTTCCATTGTCAGGAGTCCAATAGAAGACCATGCTACACAGCCATCACATACATGAACATGACCTAGGTCAGACTCTTGCAGGCTCCCTGATTGTCAGTCGAGTCCCTTTGAGACCCTATGAGCTCTGGTTAGTTGCTTCTGTGGGTTTCCTTGATCTGTCTGGCCCTTACAGTCATGAGAAAGAAGAATTTCTGGTTTGAATGAAGATATGGGGGCAGAGCTGTCACCCTGTCACTCCATGTTCCTTTGATATATAATTTCCTGCCCCTCAGTAACCTTGAGGAAAGAGGTATTTTTTGTGACATCAGATGAAGTGACACCATTCGCATTACAGTTCTTGTTTCTGCCACCCCTTTTGATATTAACCTGCATTTGACTTTAACATTTCTGCCATGGCCTCTGGACCTCAGGCTGGTATGACTTTTTGCTGGGTCTTGAGCAGAGAAAGATATAAGGAAAGTAGCATTCAAGAGTTTCTGGATTTCTGCGGGAAACTTAATCAAGGTGCTCCATCCTCTTTGGTACAGAGGTTAAGATGGAAGAAGGTAGGTGAAAGATTGTGGCAAGGAGTAAATACGCTGAAGGTTAGATGCTGCCTGGGAAAAGTAGAAGGCAAGATGGGGAATACTTCCCTTGTATATATTTGTATATACTATGTATAGAAGTACTTGTCTTAGGAATTCTATTTACTACACGGAGACATTCAGATGATTTGAGATCCTACTTGTCCTATTCACTTGGCAGGATGTTTCTCTGAGTTCAGTGTGAGTAAACTTTCAGAAGGCAGTGAGTCCAAAGATAAAGCCAAGGCTGACACACTTAAGCATAGACACTGCCTGGAAACCTCCCTGCCCTGTTCCGTACAGTGTGAAAACAGATGGTGCTCAGAACTATTTTATTGCTCCATCCATGCTTATGACATTGGAAGTGGCCCTTCTGTCTGGCTGACTTTTGGCCCTCCCGAGGAAGTTCAGTGCCAGTTTCATTGCTTCTACAGTTTAGGCCAAGTGACATGTAGGGTGTACCCTGGGAACTACTCCCAACTTCCTCAGAAAAACACTTCCCTTTCAGAATGACTAAGGCAGCACCCGAGGTGCCATGGTCTGAACGTTTGTGTCCTCTGTGGGAGTTATGTTGCAACTGAATCCCTAGTACATCAGCACTGGCAGTGGAGCTTTAGGCAGGGATTAGGCAATGAGGGTCCCATACTCATTGATGAGTTTAGCACCTTCTTAAAAAGACTGGAAGGAATTATCTATACTCTTGGCCTATTTGTTTCTTTTGTCTTATGAGGAAACATCCATTCCCACTGGAGAATGTACAAGAGGATCTAGGAAGTGGCCAAATTGGAAGCAGAGATTGGGTTATTGGAAGATATAGAACCCAGTGGAACTTTCACTTTGACTTCCCAACCTCCAAAAAGTCAAATGATATATTTCTATGGTGTATGCTATCTATGTTATCCAGTCTCAGATATTTTAATAAAGGAATGAACAGACAAATACAACAGCCTTTACTGCTAAGAAATAGCAGTGTCCTTTTCCTCAAAGGAAAGGGGTATGGGTCCCATTTTCTAGCATCTAGGACCTCTGATGGTAGTACACTATCCAAAGAGATGTGCGAAGAACTATATATCTGTTTTGTACAAAGAACTTCCATGAGAGTCAAGGCTGATCAAGCTGTTCCCCCAACTCCCTGGTTTTTGTAGACTAATGCTTCACACCTTGTTGACCTAGGAGGCAAATCAAATTCTGACCCAGAGATGACTGTGGTACAAATATCTCCACAGGATTTTTGGACTAATCTACATGAGGCTATAGTACCCAAATCCCAGGTATATAGAGCAGCCTAAATTACATGCACTGGTTGGATCTGTGAATGAGTATCTTCTTATATTTACTCATTGGGTTCTCAAGTGTCCCATGTCCTAGGCTTGGAGGAGAGAGAATACTAGAGTTAAGTTTCTTATTTTATGCGATTTACATTTTAAAGGAAAAAGAGATATTAACCTAACTAGCAAATTCAATCTACATTCTAAAGAAAAAAGAGATATTAACCTAACTAGCAGATAATTGTAGTTAGTCCTCCATTTTTAGACGTTCCACATCCCTAGATTCAACGAATCATATGCCGAAAATATTTAGGAAAAAATTTGTACTGAAAGTGCACACTCTCTCATCATATTCTTTAAATTTGTTACAATATAGCAACTAATCATATAGTGTTGCATTGTAATAGATAGCACAGGTAATCAAGAGATGATTTTAAAATCTTCAGGAAAGTGTGCATAAGAGTTACCTTTGAGTACTATGCTAATTAATATGAGACTTAAACATCTGAGGATTTCAGCATCCATTGTAGATCCCTTGACCAATCTCCACTGTATATTGATGGACAGTCAATATGTGATACATTCCAGTGGGTAATATTCTAAAGAAATTTCATATCTGATAAACAAATAGAGGGTACTGAATGCCTGTGATCAAGAGAAAGAATAAGAGAGCCAGGACCGAAGAGGGGACATTCAGCAGGAACCTGGTTTAGAAGAGGTAGCTGTGCCCCACTCATGTACCTGCAGAAGGAGGAAGATCCCAAGCTGGAGCAACATAAGGAACTCCTGCTACATAGGACTATGAAAGCTCCTAATGTTTTAAAGAGTGCATTCCACAGAGAAATAGACACAAAGAGATCACCCACTGCCCCTGCCCCTGTTACTCACTCCACAGGCAATGTGCAGAGTGATGCCTGTTACGAAAGGGCTGTATGAATTAAGAGCATGCCACTTATCTAGGTTCTGATAAATCTATCTCCCCATCTCCAAGGTCTTTCCTGCTGCCTCTGCTCCATGTCTGGAAAGTTTCAAAGAAAGAATATAGGCATTTACCAAACACAGAATCATTCTGTTAGTCTGTCTGTCCATTGGAAAATTCTAGAATACATCAATAAATAATGGTATTTGAGCCTGCCACATTTTTGTTGAGTCAGAGACCTAAGAATGGGCAAAGAGATCTTCTAAAAAGATATTTATTGTATTTTTTGAATTATGTATATGTGTGTGGATAATCGTATAGTGTTGCATTGTAATAGATAGCATAACATGTGCAGATGCCCATGGAGGTCAAAGAGGTCAAGTCTGACATGAGTGCTAGGGACCAAAGCCTATTCCTCTCCAAGAGCAGTTTGCACTCCTAATGAGTGAGGGAGCCATCTCTGCAGCAACAAGGTCCAGAAATCTTAACTTTAAAGAGTTGATCTGGTAACAGCTAACTCCCATGACAGCAACTCTGTTATGCAGACATGGTAAGGCAGGCCTTTCTAATTTTCATCTCTAGTGAAAGGCAGTACCCGAAACTTCAGCTCTAGTGCTCAGGAATCCTTTGTTTTAGAAAGCTGCAGGACATTCGACATTTGCTCTGGAAGCTGCACAGTGAATGGTCAAGCCTTTCAGGTTTTGCTATCCAAATGGACTCTGTTTTGTTTTGAAAATCAGGGACAGACTTTTACTGCAAAGCACAGGCTTCTTCCCTGGGCCTAGCTTTCCAGATCAGGCTCCCTTAAATTTATGATCCTCCCAATCAAGCTTCCAAAATGCAAGGATTCCAAGCTTCTTTCACCATGACATCTGTTGCACACAGCTTTTGTGTTTAAAAATATTTGCTGGGAATAGACTTGGAGAGATTCTACTTATTTGGCTTCTTGAAAAAAAAAAAGACTTTGCAAGTGAAAGTCTGGCATTTATAGACCATCTCTCCACTATCTGAAAATCATTTATTCTGAGCCAGACATCAGTGACCATGGCTCAGGATTAGAGATTCGAGGACAAGTTACAAGTTCCTTGAGAAGTTCTATGGCAAAAGAAGCTTCGGGAAAGAAAGTCAGGAATCAATGTGTTTACAAACTGCATAGCTGGGATTGTGAGGAGGCATGCTCTGGTGAGGCCAAGATGTTTATGCTATTTAAATATTATCTTTATCACATTCTTAACTAGAGTGCTGAAGGAGGGGGCAAGCAGGTGTATCAAGCTTAAAAGTTTTGGGGAAAGCCTGGAGGATGCAAGGCCAGATACAGAGGATGATTATAAATGGCTCTTTAAAGGGGATAAAGATAGCCAAGGGTAATTTTGGTACCCGACCTACAAAATCTCATCACTGTAGTCAAGATGCTGTACTGAGCCAAGGTCAAGTGGTATGTAAAGTCTTTGACACAGATGCAGCTTCTTCGAGATCTTCTCAAAGGGCAGAAGCAACAGGAGTTGAATCTAGTTTCTTTTAAACAGGAGTGAATGCTGTGGCCACTGTGCCAACCCTACCTGCCCCACCTAATTATTATAGGAGAAGTTCCTCCCGGTTGCAGATTCAAGACATCTCTTTGCTGTCTCTGCTTCTGGGAATGGCAAAGGTCCTCCATCTTTATCCACATGGACATCAGCTTTGCTCTGGGTTCACCCTCCACCTCTGTGTGTGCTTGTTTCAGTATCAGGAGCCTGTTCCCAAGCAATTCAGTCTCTGAGTCCTTCTTCTGGATCTTTCAAAGCTGGTTTATCTTTTCATTTATCTGCTGTCTGCCCAGTTCTCCCATGAGCCATTCACAAATTTATTAACAGATTATTTCCTACCTGCAAAATAAATCCCCCCCCCCCCAGGTCAGTAGCTGTCAGTTCAAGTTCGGTTAGTGATAACCCTTTGGTCTTTTGCAAACAGTTTCTCATTCCATTAAGAATCTTAGTAATCCTTTGCAATACATACACATTCACAACTATGCAGCAGTGGGCTAAGGTGTTTATTTATGAGGCCGTGCTAAGTGCAAGTGTCTTTATTGTGAAGAAAGGCTTTCCTAAGTATTGCTAAATTAAAAACCACAATCGAGGCCAGTCTCTGCCAGTCTCCACATTACACATTGACTAGGCATTGACTAAGAATGAGTTTACGCTACTAAAATAAAAAAGTTGCTTTTATAACAAGTGGAAAAGGTTTCCGTTTGTGTAGGAAAAATCCACAAGAAAGAGAAAGGAAAACCTAGGAACCACAAAGGGTAGTAATTCTAGCTACCATGGAAGGTCCTGCCATCAGGAAGGGTTCTGAGCTGGTAATATGATTCTCTAAGGACCACACTTCCTCAGCTGTCATATCTACATTTTTTCATTTACATATTTACTAATACATCTTTTATTTTTTCTCAATATCTAAGAGAGCTAAGTTCATAAAATTACTGCAGCAAAGGTTCCCATGGCATTTAACAACAAAACTTGCCCCCAGGACTGAAGGCAGGCTGTGGGGGTCATTTGCCATTGAGTAATTTATGTAGAGTCATGACTACTAAGAAATAAAAGGCAACTTACGGATCTTATCATCAAGCAGTGTCTGAATCTTCACTCCTTAGCATATCGATGTGAGCTAGTTTGAACACCACTGATGGAACTCATCATAAGTGTGTGTGTGTGGAATATGAGTGTGTGCGTGTTTCATGTAGGTGTGTCTGGGTGCTGTGTGTTGTGTGTAGGCCACAAATCTTCCTCTTTTATTCTCCACCTTTTTTTGCGACAGAGCTTTTGGGAACTACAATGCAGTACCTAAACTAACTGGCCACTTAGCCCCACCACCTTACATCATTGCCTCCCAGTGCTAGAATTACAAATGCAAGAGGCCATGCTTAGCTTTTCACATGAGTGTGGGATCTAGGTCCTTATGTTCATGGAGTGAATATGGAGCCATTGTGTCAGCTCAGATCCTTTGAATCAGCACACCTTGGTAACTAAGAGATTTAAAAAACAATCCTCCTATAATTGAGGCAGATTTCTTCCACCATTATTCTATCTAGTCATCCTAAACCTACATCTGGGTGCAGTTTGAACAAACAGTGTTTTCTCACCATAGCAGCTATTAAAATAATCTAAACACAGAGAAATTCCTGAGCCATTTCCTTTATGCTAACTGGCTATATTTTCAGTGTTTGTCCCATCAAATGCTTTTGGACTTGCTTCAGCATTTTACTGACTCTGTGTAAAATGGGTTCTTCTGTAGATGCTCAGAATTGAGGGTGGTATTCTAGTCATGTTGTAGTCAGGACACTGTCCTATCTCTTTGCTTCTTTCTACCTGGTCAAGGAGTGTGCTCACATCTCCATGTAAATGCCTTCCACTAGCATCAGGACACCTCAGCTCTGATTCTGTTTTACTGTTCAAATTTCACTGTCTTCACAGCTCTAGAACAAATGCCTTCCTTCCTTCCTTCCTTCCTTCCTTCCTTCCTTCCTTCCTTCCTTCCTTCCTTCTCTTTCTTTCTTTCTTTCTTTCTTTCTTTCTTTCTTTCTTTCTTTCTTTCTTTCTCTCTCTCTCTCTCTCACCCTCCCTCCCTTTCTTCCTTCCTTCTTTCCTTCCTTCCTTCCTTCCTTCCTTCCTTCCTTCCTTCCTTCCTTCCTTCCTTCCTTATTTTTTGTATGTATATGTATAGATATTCTCATGAGTTTTGACAAAATTTTGTGCACTGGTATGTGTGTATGTGTAACTTTGAGACAGATCAGGACAGTGCAGAGATTCCTCCATTTTGTATTTTTGCTGAGGCTATTTTAAGTTTTATTAGAATTTTATCTTCTTGATGTAGAATTCTGTGGAAAATTACTCAACTCTAGGAATCTGAGGTCAAGATGCCCCAGCTAACTTATGCTAGCTTCTGTTAAAATGCCTGCCTGTGCAGAACCTCTAACTCCAGCTAACTACATATATTAGTTTCTCTTAAACTGATTGCTTGCTGATAACCTCCTCCCACTACTGCTGCTGAGTAAAAATATCAGTATGTGATTTTTGCCTTTAAAAACCCCTTATCATAAACAATTGGTACTGCACTTGGGTTCTAAATACCTGAGTGTAGTCCCAGACAGTTGGAATAAAGACATTCAGTTGACTATAAACTATGTCTGAGTGGTTGTATCTGATGGACCTCTATAACAACTATATGTGGAGGCCTGAGTTTGGTGTTAGGAGTCTTCATAATTCTCCACCTTACTCGTTGAGGCAGTGTCTCTGAGATCAGCCATCCACCTAGTCTTAGCTTGCTCCAGTGATCATCATCTCTGCCTTCTGGAATAGCAGTAGAATAACAGGCAGGCTGCCATGGCCACTCAGCATGTATGTAACTTCTAGGGATCTGAACTCCAGTCCCCACATTTGCACACTAAGTACTTTATCCACTGAATCATGTCACCAGCCCCAGAGTGTCTACTTTCTACTCATAGGAGCACAGGTATTGGCCGACTTGCTCTTGATTGGTACCTCTGATTCCCAAAGGGCTGCCACATGGCCACACAAACCTCCAGAGTTTCTCTGAGGGACTGCTGCACTTTTTCTATGAACACAGCCCTATTCTGCTGACCCCTTTTACCATAGAAGTGTCTAGTGCAGCCCTGCCTCATCCTTTCTATGATGACATTGATAATATAAAAAC
>LR749668.1:1375334-1398824 GCA_902729485.2 Mus minutoides | reverse complement strand
GCATATGATATAGTGTCTATGTTTGTTGACTGATTGTGGGATGGATCCCTGGCAGCCGCAGTCGTTGGGACCATCCTTTGGATTGAGCTGCACAAATGCTCCCTTTAACTCTTTCAATGTGTGCTTTGTTCTTAATTCTAGGAAGGGGTGACGTGCCCACATTTTGATCTTCCTTCTTCTTGAGTATCATGTGTTTAGTTGGCCATCAGTGGGAAGAGAGGCCCCTTGGTTATGCAGACTTTATATGCCCCAATACAGGGGAACGCCGGGGCCAGGGGGTGGGAGCGGGTGGGCAGGGTAGCAGGGCCGGGAGGGGGGAGGATATAGGGGACTTTCTGGATAACACTTGAAATGTAAATGAAGAAAATATCTAATAAAAGTTGAAAAAAAAAACACTCAGCTATTTTATACACCTAAATACACTTCCATTCAGTCTCCAATAGCCAGAAATGCATGAAGTGGGAGAAAATAAGATGGATAAGCATAAAGAAAATGGAAACAAGATTTAAAAAAAATATTCTTAACTTAGTTACCACTCAGTTGCCATGATGTTTTTATTTTGCAATAGAGCTATACTTAGGCACTAACTGTGTGTGGCTATCACATGAGTGTTTTCTCATTTAACCCTCACAGCAACTCCAAAAATGAGAGAACAGAAGTTCAGAGCAAGGAAAGATCTTGCACCATGCTGTCCATGCCTCTATTAATTCTGTCAATTTCCATGTGGTATCGATGGGATACAGGCTCATTTAAATTAATTTTTTGAACCATGAAATGTACCCTAGTTTTCTCCTATCATGTGTTAGCTATTATCATTATTATATGATATGCCTTAGGAGAGACAATTTTGGAAAATGCACGTAATACAGGTTTTAACTTAATAAATACCATCCCAAATGACATGTTTAGAAGGGTAGGCCGAGCTCCACTCTGTTAGTTGTTACACAATAAAATATTGTGTTAAACAGAGAAGTTCATTCATTCAACAAATATTTGTTGGTAGTTCATGCAGAAACAAAAGAATATCAGGAAGGGGAGTTTTCCAGGACAGAGTCCTTGATGTTTTCTTAGCATCAAGAGAAAAACAGAACTCTAAAGCAGGCTAGTCATTTGTTTGAAGTTGAATAAGTAGCTGCCTGAAGAGCCTGCCTTTGAACCTGTGTTTGCTCACTTGGATCATATACTTCTACTGCAACATTGGGCTGCTCTAAAGGAAGGTTCTGGATGTCTGACTGCTGATCTGGAAATGTCTAAGGGCTGGGGAATGAGAATGAGAAATGAGTGACCGAGAATGAGGCATAGTTGTATCCCTTTTAATCTTAAAGTTCAAAATAATTAATTTAAATGAGTCTCCATGCCAGAGTAGTCTTCTAGATCTGATGAATGTTTTCAGAGACTATGGACTTGGACTTTAGAAACACATTCGCTATGAAGAAAGAATTAGTTTTTGTCCCTAGCAATTCAAACATCTCAGAATAAGTTGTCCAGTAGGTTCTGCCAAATCATATGCTCACATTTGATCTGTGGCTTTTCGGACTTAATAACAGTGCTTGTTGTATCATTCAGTTGGCATGGGGGGAGAAAAATCTCACCCAAAGGTTATGAAGTTTCCAGTTAAATGAAGTAGAATCAGAGAAGAAATAGATGCTCAAATGAATCATACTTGACACTGCTTTTATCTTTCAGACACTTTTTGTTGCTCTTTTTTTCTATTACTAACCTAATTTATGTTCACTGTTAGAAAAATGAGCAAATTAAAAATTTGCTAAAATACATCATCCATACTTAATCTATATAATGTATTAAACATAATTACACAAAATACCTTAAGATGTTTTAGCTTTTACTAAAAGGATTTCTGAGTATAACTCAGTACATTTTCATATTTGTTTTAGGAAACTTGATCAACAATTTCTGGCCAGGCCAAGGGTGCTTCCTGAGAAAGGAGTAGGGAGAAGATTCAGAGACATATTGGCATATGTCATTTTCTGGAAAAAAGGAACTCAATGGGGGAGGAAACAGACAGTAAGATCTGAAGGGGTACAGCAGCAGAAGGAGTTTCAAGTTTCCAGGGCACCCACAGCCACTTAGGTTTGAACAAGAGAGATGGGACATTGCAGCCAAATCTGTCTTAGATTATCAGTGGGGACTTTCATGAGAAGAATTGTTTCCCTTCTTGTTAAGGAGATACAAAGGGTATTGGATACTTAGAACGTTTGGACCTTTCTCATCTCTGGTACCAGAAGGATGGGGAGTATGATAGTATCTGAGGTATCTGGAGATAGCTGTCTTGGGTCAGACATAGTGGTAGAAATGGAACCCCTCCCCCCATGGTAGAATGATTAAAGACAGTGGCCATTGGCAAGAGATCAGAGAAGGAAAAGGCAGAAAGAAAGACAACACTTTTTATGAGTTTCAAGTTCCTACTTTCTGTAGAACATATTGGGGGCGTTCTAGAACATTCAGAAATGTCTGCATGAACTTTATATGCCCCAGTACAGGGGAACGCCAGGGCCAAGATGTGGGAGCGGGTGGGTAGGGGAGCAGGGCCGGGAGGGGGGAGGGTATAGGAAACTTGCTGGATAACACTTGAAATGTAAATGAAGAAAATATCTAATAAAAGTTGGAAAAAAAGAAATGTCTGCATGAGTCTTTTCCAGGTGAAGTGAAATTCTAAACACTTTTGACATATTGCTTTCACGTGCCCTAGTTCAAAGCAGGGAACCCACTCTCACTCACATGTCTCGAAATAAACCTCACCATTATGTCTGAACACTGTATAATCAGCGACACATAATAGCCTTTATTTAGTTTCCCATTTCCTACTGTCTGGATAGCATCCTGCTGTTCATTATAATATGTTCTGCAACAGTGAACAATGACCCAGTAAGCTTTTTCTTGTGTTCCTGCTAATTTCTAGCTATAATATAAGTGAGAAAAAGTAGACTTGTTTCCCTCAAAAATGAACAGATTATGGTTATTGAATGGTTATTGGTCATTATAAATATTTACTGAATGAATTAATTCAGTAAAAAAGAATATCCACATAATTTTTTAAAATAATCTTTTTGTTTAAAAATGCATACATGTATATATTATTTTTTTCTTTTAATCAAACTTACTTCCATTTCCCTTCCTCCAATTCTTCTGCAATCTTCCCCAACTTTTCCCTTCCAACTTTATGTTCTCTTAAAACAAACAAACAAACAAACAAACGAGTCCATTTAATGCTACTCATATGTGCCTGGGTATAGGACCATTTACTAGAGCATAAATAGCTTCTTGAGGGCTGCATTCCTGAGGGACACTGATTTTTCTTCCCCCAGTGGTCATCCATTGTAATGACTCCTCAGGTAGGAACAAGGGATTTCATGGATGCCTTCCCCATCCATGTGGACTTTTAGTTGGCTTCATCTTGTTCAAGTCTTGTGCATACAGTCATGGCCACTGTGAGTTCATGGGTACAGGGGGCCTGTCTGATTAATACTGTATTGGTGCAGATGTCCACTACATCTGGCTCTAATGCCTTTTTTGCCCCATTTCCCATGATGATCCCTGATCCTTGGAGGGAGGGGTATAAATTAGATGTCCCATTTAAAGCTGAACACACCACAGTTCCTTATTCTCTGTACTTTGACCAGTTGTGGGTCTCTGTTAATTGGCATACACTAAGAAAAGAAGCTTCTCCAATGAGAGTTGAGAGGTGCACTGATTTATTGGTATAAATAATAGAACTTAAAGTACCGTTCATTATTATTCAATTTAACAGAATCAGAGTATTGGGTTCTCTCTGAGAGTATATGACCTTGTAGTCATGGGTTCTGGATCCAGTTAGCTATGCCAAGCATGAGTTTTGTCTTATGGGAAGAACTTTAAATTCAAGCAAAATGTGGTTGGTTACTCCTATAACATTAATGTCACTATTGTAGCATCAGGTAGATATTACTAAGACAGTTGTTGTCATCACTCACAGGGTTCACAGTTGGGTAAGATGTTACTGACTTTTTTCCCCTGGATAATGTGTATAGCAATTTCCAGCACTGTGAAGGTAGCCCGGAGAAATGAAGCTTATCCGTTGTTACCAGCCTCATTTTCCTATGTCCTATGATTCAAGTATATGATGATGTCGTGAGCAATAGATTCTCATATGTTATAGATAGTAGCACAGAGCAATGGTAATATCCTGTAGCGTTTGCTGGGGCAGCCTATGGAACCCCAATGACCAACACCTCCAACAGAAGTAATATATCCAGTACTAGGCTTTTTATTTGCTAGTCTATGGTGCCTGGTTGAGGAACTGTTTCTCTGTTACATTGTAATTCTATTTAAACTTCTCTTTTGTGTCTATATTTTAGGAAGCTTCTACATTAGTAGGTTTCCTCATAGCTTTTTCAAAGACATTCAGAGTTAGTTATGCCTTCTTATACTCCTTCCTCTACCCTGCCTTCCTGTTGCCCACCAATTTATCCCTATCTGTTCCATCATTTCTTCATCATGCAAGCTGAGTCTGACCTCCTTCTCCTGAAGCACCCGGACTCGATGGCCCTTTCTAGTACCCTGACTTCGGTGTGTACTCCAATTTAAACATGTCTAAAGATTCAAAGATAGCATACACATATAAGAGAAAGTCTGTGCCATTTGTCTTTATGGGTCTGGGTTACCTTACTTAGAATATGTTTTAAATATGTGTGTGCGTGCTACTGCACGCATGTGGAAGTGAATGGACAATTTTCAGGAGTCAGTTCCTTCCTTCTACCTTGTTTGTGAAACAGGTATTCTCATGTTGTTTCTGCTCTGAGTCTCCCAGGCTAGATACCACATGAGCTTGAGATGAATTCTCATATCCCAACCTCCTTTATTACCTTAGGTATGCTGAGGTTACAGATGTTGAGCACTGCCTCCAGCTTTTTATATGGATTCCAGAGAAAAAACTCAAGTCCTCGGGCTTGTAGGGAAAATGTTTTGAGACATCTCCCTCACCACTCTTCTTTTATTTTTCTTTCATGAACTTCATCATTCATATAGAAGTAGTAAACATTGTGACATATACACACATGCATTTACAATTACTTGCACATACATAGAACACAGATATATGCTTTATTTGTTCTGTGGGGAGTTTTAAGTGTCAGTGCTAGATTAATGCATTGGATTGGGGGCTACTAAGTTTCCTTATATATTATTACCTAATCCTCAAAAGAACTTGTTTCCTGTTGGTGTCTGTCATAAGCATCTTTGCTGACAACAATAGCAGCTACCTTTATGCCAGATTAAAGTGTAGTTCTTTACATGTAGTTGGTACATCTATGCATTAACAGCTCCATGTTCCACAATATGAACCTACGATGGAAAGGTTGCCCTCCTTCATGAACAAAAGTATGAAAAGTCTGGAATCTTATGCTATTAGCAGAATTCCTATTGCTTTGAGAGCAGGGTTCTTTCTTACATGCATAGTGTTTGGACAGACCAAGAGGTCAGTTTGATTTTCTGGAACAAATAGATGGCCAGGGTGGGTAACCACTGTAAAGTGACCAAAACTGTAACACAAGAAATTTACAGAATGGAGAACAAGACTGGATGGATGGTCTGTGTTGGGCTGGTAGGAATGTTGGAATGGTAGATAGGCTAGGAAAGGTTATATAGAGGAGCAGGAGAGAACATGATGAACCTAACAGTTCTTTGTAAGGGATTTTCTGGGGGACAGCAGACAAAGAGGGCCAGAAAGAAGGGGAGGCAAAGGCAGATGAGGAGAATTTAATGGGGAGGAATATTTTTTTGGAAAACTTTTTAAAAAGCAGCAGTATGAATTACATGAGAGTAGTCAGAACAACAGTAACTCAAACAGGAAATGCTTGTGTTCAACAGATCTTAACTAGTAAACATGCTTCTATTCAGATAAAAATGTTGAAGTCCACTCCTTCCTTTGCCTCACCTCTTCTCTGCCTTCCTGACTAGTTTTACTATGCATCTTGGCACATAGTCACCACACATATTGGCACTTTAAAAATTTGGAGACCTAGTGTGACCACAGGATTCTTGTTACATGGACAACAACAACAACAACAACAACAACAACAACAACAACAACTACCAGTTAGCATGCTCTGCTCTAGGAGGGAAGCATTCAGAAGACTGATTGCTAAGGTCACATCAGGGAGGTGCTGTTTACAGTTGAATACCTGTTGTGGTCATTGCCATATTTGCCAGCCCATTTTAACTTATAACTTATAACACTGTAATTTATGTTTGGAAAGACACTCTCTGGCTGCTCTGTTGAAAAAAAAAATAATAAAAGTAAAGACCAGTAAGTATGGAGCCTTAAGCAGAGTACAGGGTGAAAAAGGACCAGAATCTGGACCATGCCATAGTTATATGGCCAAGAGATTTCTTGTTGGATTGGACAGTGAGTCTGAAAAACATAGAGGTGCCCAAACTGATTAGAAATCAGGTCTGTGCTTGAGAAACTAAAAGAATGGATTTTTCATTAACTGCGATGGGGAGGCTGGGGGATGAGAAATTGGGGTTACTGAAGACAGACACTTATAGGTTTTTGGCATACATATGCTCTTTTAGGCCACACAGGGAATGAAATCACCAAGGAAAGAATATACATGAAGAGAGAACAGGACTGGATTTGAGGAGAAGCCATGACATTAGGATCTAGAAGAAAGTAGACATAGGAAAGAAAAGAGACATAGGAAAGAAAAGAGACATAGGAAAAGGAGACTTGATCTGTCAGAGGAGGCCTTAACAGCTAAGCAATATGGTATCAGCAAGGTGGGTTGACCAGCACTCTCAGTGCAGTAGATGGTTGTCTATTTTCCAGGGTGTCAGTGTCCCTGGAAAATATACCCTGAGACAGATTTTTCAGGAAGAGGGTTTTAAGGTACACCCTTAGAAACCACACCTGAATGAGAACAAAGGATATTTGGTCCCTAGCTACTCAAAGACCTCCTGAGTTGACACAAAGATCCTAACCTTTACCATTCACTTGTATTAGTCACTACGTAAGAAAGGGTGAGATTCCTTGTGAAATTCCTGGTAAGAGACTCAAATGTGAGTAGCCAACACTCCAATCTGCTATAGAAGTGAGTCCTATATCTTAGAAAGAACTGCATTTGCCAGCTAGATCCCTCATATGTGGCAACAATGGAAGAGAGAGGCTTCACCAGCATTGAGTTTCTCTATTATCAGGATATGAGTCCTCTGGGACTGAGTAGTAGGGACAAGAGCCAGCCTGTAATGTAGCAAGGATAAATAGGTAGAAGGAGACTGGAGAGAAAGCAAATCCACAGGACCACCTATTAATACACAGTTTTGTTTTCTTCAGTGCCCTAGGCTGGATTCAAACTCAGAACCCTCTTGGATACACCTCCTGGTGTGAGGACCCAAGATCTGTGCCACCAGCCAGGTTCCATGTGTTTCAGTCGAAAGATGAGCAAAGGCATACTGTGATTGCTGGAGTGGGAAGTGGCATCAGAGCAAAGGCAGTGTGTCAGGATCCCAAATGGTGCTGGTGCTGGAGGAAGCAGGAAAAGCAGGCACATGTCAGAGTAAGTTTAGAGCCTCTGAGGTATTGTCTCCGGGGATTTCTTTACAGTGTTTTAGATTACTGTGTCACTTTATGTCACACTGCATTTGTGAGAACTCAAAATGTTGAATATTGATGGGATTAATCGGCCTCCTATCTTCTGCAGGATTTCAGAGCAATGCCTTCACAGTTTCATCATGTTAAACATCCTCTGAGAAGGAATGGATTTACATAGTGAATCACTGCCTACTTTCAGTTAGTATTTTTCTTAAAGTCACAGTAGCTATTCTTCTTCATCTGTTCATATGACTTACTCTTTCTCTCTATTCTCCTACCTACACAGGAGCTAGAAGTTACACTTCTAGGCAGGGTTCAGGCAGGGTTCCAACCCCATCCATTGTGTAATGATGGGATCTTAAGTTCTCTTCTTATAACCTGGGCTTTTTGCTTTCACAATTCTAGGATATTTATGATGGCAATAACCAAACAGGGGAGATAATAATAACCAAATAGGGGAGAGCAAATGCTGATATGTACAGATAACAAAGCAGGGCATCTGGTACAGAGTCAGTGCAGAATATATATTTTGTATGAAGACTTCTACTATTACTGCATCACTAGATTCCCTAGTAGAGCACATTTGGAGTGAATAATTCCATGCTGTACTTATTAGTTAACACTGTAAAATTTGTACACCAGGTCCTATATAAGACTGATGTATAGTTTTAATAATTACTATTTATTGTCTAGTCTGCAGACTTTGTAAGGTTTCCAGGTGTGTCTAGCCTTTTGACATTGTACCATGATATCATTTACAAAGTTCCTTCCTGAGAACTATGCAAGTGAATTACAATTTTAAAAATGGTATATATATAATATATATATATATAATATATAATATATATATATATATATATATATATATATATATATATATATATACATCATGGTAAATATATATATATATATATATATATATACATCATGGTAATATATATGTATATATATGTACATACATACATCATGGTAAATATATATATATATACATAATGGTAATATATATATATATATATATATATATATATATATATATATATATATATATATATATGTGTATATATATATATATATATATATATATATATATATATATATATATATATGTTTTAAGTAAGTTTACAATTCAGTGTTGGGTTGCATTCACAGTTATCCTGGGTATATTGGCTTGGCTTGAGAGTACTCCATTGATGAGCTTTTCATGATTATAAAACCATCAGATATTTCTAAAGAGGCTTGGAAATACACGCTCTGTACAGACTACAAAGAACTCAGCTGTGAAATAGACTAATTCTGAGGGACTTATAGTGAATCTTGAACAGCATTTCTGATCCTTTGAGGGGTATTTTGTCCATTTAGATTTTTGCTTATTTCTGAACCATTTTGGTGGTTTTCATTTTGTGTAAGAGACCTTCATTTCTAAAGATTTATTTACATGTCTATTTATTCGCTGTAGAATTACATATATTATTCATTTATAATTCTTTATGGTTAAGCCACTCAAATTAGTTAAAGTGGCAGGTTCTTCTGTGTATTACATAGAACCTACAGATCTAGTGATTTGTTTTTATAAAATCATAGTTTAAATCATTTACTTGAACATGTGTGTTTTACATTATTAACTTGGACATGTGTATTTGATTAAATTCAGTTTTGACTTGAACATTCTTTTTTTGTTGTTGTTGTTGTTACTTTATGCTTTGTTTCTGCTTCTGTTTCCTGAGACCCATATTGTATTGTTGCCATCCCTCCTAAAGAACAATGCCACTGTAGATTCTCTCTTTTTAATTGTAATTTTTATGTATGTCTGTGCACCATGTAGTGACAGATGCCTGACAAGGCCAGGAGAGGGTGTCAGATTCTCTGGAACTGGAGTTAAAGATGGTTATAAGCAGACAATTTTGTACCAGTTATTTTCCAAGTGGTTTTATGGAGTTCTTATTGTGTGCCTGCTATGTCTACTCATTTATTATTTTAATCTCCATTTTATCTCAAATTTATTTTTTGTTATCAATATGGAGATTCAAGTTTTTTAAAAAGCTTGAACAACGCTTCCCTTTCACATACAACATAGAAACAAGCACCAATGGGAGACAAGGAAAAACATGAATTTATAATAGATAGACCACTGATGACCAAGGTAACAATTCAACCCAAGTTTATCATGGTGATTACTCACAATAACAAAGGGTGAAGAGCTACTTGTGTGAGCACAGGTTTCCCAAAAGGAGCTTCATCATCAAAAGGCCCATAACCCAAAGGGTAATGAATGATTCAAGCAAGGTGCCTCCCTAGACTTCCTTACTCAATGTGCAGGCAGCTCCTCCAGAAAGAGGATACCTCCTAGCTGTTATTTTTGCATATTAAATGTGTCAGTCAGTGAGTCTGTCTATCTGACTGTCTGTCTTAGGGATCTCTTAAAACTTGGACTTTTTAAGCTTCTAATTTTTGATATTTTGTGAGCTTCCAGAATTTTGGCAGCTTCCTAGGACTTACAAACTAACTTTCCTCTTTCCTTCAAGAGAGAACTTTTACATGCAGAAAAATGGTTACAAATCACCCCTTCATTTCTTCTGTCTCTTTCATTCTTTTGCTCCCTCTTTTCCAACACTCACTAAGCCTTGGAGGGAGTTATATGGATGGCTAATAATTTTCATCAATTCATGGCAAAGCATCAAGCCACTCTGCTACAAGTTAGCTATTTTTAGAAGCATGAACAGTTGTGAGTTTTAATAGTAACCACTTCTCCCTACAGAAAGCAGTTTGTCCCCTACAATTGAGGCTAACAGTGGTAAGAATCAATTGTTATAAACACAAATAGTTAGAAAGCAAAATGATAGGCATATCATACTCAACAAAAAATAGTAGTTGGCCTCTACACTGAGGCTCAAGACCTTACCAGGATTTTGCCCTGGATTAGAGTATCAGACTCATGTATGGTTTTGTGATGTATGCTTTTATGTAGGGAAGCTGGGTGAATCCATAACAATTGCGCCACTCTTGTACTAATCGTACACCTTGCCTAACATGTTGGTAGTGCAGAATATAGGATGATCTACACATGGCCAGGACTGTCAGTGAACAATTTTCTCCCAATAGGCTACCTAGCAACTTTTGGCATTAAGAATGCTAGCCAGCATAAAGGGTACCTCTAGCACAGTCTCAGCTTCATTTCTTCATGTCCTGTCACCAAATCATATGGTCCTTTTAGCAGTTGGGACCTATTGTGTAGTTATGACATGAAATCTACAGCACTAGCAATAGCTTTCATTATGTGATGGGTCTCAAAGTCTTACCTGGATGACAACCCATAAGGAAGTAACCTACCTCAGCATTGGGATAATCTAATAACATATATAGCTCATGGGGGTGTGTTTTTGCCACCATACATGGTACCTTTATTCAGATTTTTACTGTTTTTTTTCTTTTACTGTTCTTCCAGGTGCTTTTATAAATCTGTAAGTCACTCAGTAGTTTGTACTATATAAAGAAATCCTTTTTTTTTCTTTTTCTTTTTAAAGGGCGAACAGTATATCTGAAGGTTCACTTCTATGCACTTTAAGAAAATAGATCTTGGGGTTCATTAGATAACAGGATGGCAGATTAAATAATGTTAGCAAGATTCAGTATAGCATCAAATGACACCATCAATTATGACAACTGTTTTGTTTTCTTCACACAATAAAGCAATGCTACATATAGAAATCACCCTATCTAGTGATCTGTAAACCACAGCTACTGCATTATCCAAGAGCCATTCTTGAATACTATTCTATGCTGTGGCCACTTCTGCAACTGGCTTCCTGGTTCTAGCAGGTTTCATGCCTATTATCTCTCCATTTGGTCATGTGTAGTTGCTAAAAAGGGTTCCAGGTTGGATGAACACAATTCATTCCTATTATACTTTTTGGCAGGGGAGAAATGAACACAGCATCCCCTGAAGGTGGGATGAGGGAGCATAGTTGCTTCCCTCTAGGAAAAGCCTAATTGTTTTCACTGGTCCTGCTCATTTACTCACTCTTCGGCCAACCCTTGATAGACTTTCAAGACTTTCAGGGGCTGGAGAGATGGCTCAGCCCTTAAAGGCTCACAACCAAAAATAAAGACTTTCTCAACAATAAAAGAACCTCTGGTGGAATCACCATGCCTGACCTCAAGCTGTACTACAGAGCAATCGTAACAAAAACTGCATGGTACTGGTACAGCAACAGACAGGTAGATCAATGGAATAGGATCGAAGACCCAGAAATGAATCCACACACCTATGGTCACCTGATCTTTGACAAGGGAGCTAAAACTATCCAGTNCTGAGTGAAGTAACCCATTCACAAAAGAACTCACATAACATGTACTCACTGATATGTGGATATTAGCCCAGAAACCTAGACTACCCAAGATACAATTTACTAAACACATGATACTCAAGAAGAAGGAAGATCAAAATGTGGACACGTCACCCCTTCCTAGAATTAAGAACAAAGCACACATTGAAAGAATTAAAGGGAGCATTTGTGCAGCTCAATCCAAAGGATGGACCCAACGACTGCGGCTGCCAGGGATCCATCCCACAATCAGTCACCAAACATAGACACTATAGCATATGCCAGCAAGATGGTGCTGAAAGGGCCCGGAGGTCTCAGGGGAAAATATACCAATGCCTGGCAAACATGGAGGTGGAAACTCACGGTCAGCTATTAGATGGAACACAGGGTTCCCAAGGAAGAAGGAGCTAGAGAAAGTACCCAAGGAGCTGAAGGTGTCTTCAACCCTCTAGGTGGAAGAATAACCATGAACTAACTAGTACCCCCTGGGCTCGTGTCTCTAGCTGCATATATAGAAGAGGATGGCCTAGTTGGCCATCAGTGGGAAGAGAGGCCCCTTGGTTATGCAGACTTTATATGCCCCAATACAGGGGATCGCCGGGGCCAAGGGGTGGGAGCGGGTGGGTAGGGGAGCAGGGCCAGGAGGGGGGAGGATATAGGGAACTTTCTGGATAACACTTGAAATGTAAATGAAGAAAATATCTAATAAAAGTTGAAAAAAAAATAAAGACTTTCAGATACTCAATAGCACTGCATCTGAATTTCTGTTTTTTGTTTGTTTGTTTGTTTTCTTTTGTTTTTTGTTTTTTTGTTTTTTTTCCCTTCCCCAAGAATCCTAGCTTGGCACAAATCAGTCCACATTTGCCTTTGAGTAACCTAGACAGACCCCTTTGATTTGTCCTTCTTGATTTCTCTCTTCTTTTAACATTTTATGACTGTTAATCACATGCCAGTCTAAACCAGTCAGAGCTCACAGAGCCTTTTTAAAATTGTTTTCCAAATAGTATGATACTTTTTTATTAGATATTTTCTTCATTTACATTTCAAAAATATTCTTATACAAATTTCAGCTTCATTACTCAAAATTCTGTATTTCTGAATTTTTCTATTTTCTAAGGTTTATTTGTAAGTCACTTTTAATGAAAGCACATGTATGCAAATTGAAGGGAAATTATACCCTGCCCCAGATTATATGAAACAGTACCATGTTCTCCTATCTTGTTTATGTGTTCCTCTGTTAATAAATGTCTTCTTTAGCACTGTGATCTTTTCTTATTTTTATGCTTGTGTGTGTGTTGTTGTTGTTGTTATTTGTTTGTTTTGTTTGGTTGTTTTTTTGTTTTGTTTTGTTTTTTGAGACAGGGTTTCTCTGTATAGCCCTGGCTGTCCTGGAACTTACTCTGTAGACCAGGATGGCCTCGAACTCAGAAATCTGCCTGCTTCTGCCTCCTGAGTGCTGGGATTAAAGGCGTGCATCACCACGCCCAGCTGTGTGTGCGTTTGTATGTGTGTGAGATGTGTGTGCGTGTCTGTGCGTGCGTGCGTGCGTGCGTGCGTGTGTGTGTGTGTGTGTGTGTGTGTGTGTGTGTGTGGTGTGTTCCCATTCACCTGATCACAGTGCTTAAGGGCCATCACCACCCACAGTGTTGCATTAGCTTTGTTCAGGCATCAACTGTACTTCTTTGGGCATGCACCCAATGCCAGTGAATCTATAATATATACTATATAAGGTGCCTCTAAACAGAAACATGCGATGAGCATACTGGCAGACTGATAAAAGTTCTGCTTGGCCATACAATGCCAGGAACTTAACAGTTAATACCCGGACATAATGGTTCAACACTAACTGTTCACAGCTATTCTGTAAGAAAACTACCTCCAGTAATGGGAGTCTACTGCATCTGCTGCTCTGTTTCTTCTCTGCTGAAAGCAATCTTAGATGCTATCATTCTGTTCTCGTCCTTAAGTATCCCATCTTCCCAGCATTTTCTTTGTCAGTAGATACCCTTTCAGAACATCTGTTTGCACAACTTTCCCTTAATGGGTTGCCACTGTTGGTCATTCAGTCCATGGGGTCAGGTTCAGCTATCAGCTTCTCGGATTTGATCCTAAGAGAGGAGAACAGGGCCTTGCTGGTTATCTCAGACTAATTATAAGCCAGTGGGCTCAGCTAGAATGAGGACTCAGCTCACATTGTCAGCTTCTATAAGCCTATTGTCTGGCCAGCAGATCATTAGGTTTCTCTGTAGATTCATATTTTAGTCTCTGAGCCTTTTAGTGACCCTAGATTTGAATAGATCATATTCTCTATTTTCCACAACTGTGGAGTTCTCTCACCATTTCCCGGTCGATTTTATCTGAACTTGGGGAGCATAAATCCCTTAGAATCATATTTTCTCAGAGTGTCCTTTGTGTCCCAACAATGATTTTCTCGCCTTTTTCAGGCCCTGTCTAAGATAAGTTCACAGAAGGGACAGGCCTTTCAGAGTTCAGAAGAGGACTTGGTTATAGTATAAACTTGCCACTTTTCTAGAATTATATTCTGAAGTATCCATATATTTTGTGCATCCATAAATGTCATTATATTTGATGAACTCTGTTATCATCTCCGAACAAATTATTTGGAAGTGTGGAACTTGAATTAAATTCCATCACATGCTTTGTACTCCAGATGTTGTCGCCAGAGATGTCCTTCTCACAATGGCTGTTGTTCCTAACACTGCTGTGTATAACGGTATGGGCAGATTGGTTTATAACTTCTTTATTTATTGGAGACTTGCTTGTATCACATGGAAGCAGCTGAACTCTGTAATTATGAGCATTCAAAGGGAGGAATTTCCATAAATGCCATATGTTTTCCTAACACTGCTTCAGATGAGGCTCACCCATGAGTTTTCATATTGCATTTGAGAAACACTTCTATTATTGTACAGTCTATTATTCTCAGAATGAGGGAAATGAAGACACATTTTCTGGTCCATTAACTCTTGTTAGTTCTCCAAAAATCAATAGATTCGCTGATGCTATGTAGTCTTCCTTTTAGAGTATCCACTTCCAGCAGCCCCCACAAACTATTTTTCCATCCTTCTGCTCTGTTAGTTTTAATTGATTTTAGTATGGGGTACCTGATCTATCTATTTTTATGAAGCTTATTTTTACCTGTGAAGGATTTTTAAATATGTTTGTTTCATTTAAACATTGTAACATGGTGGTACTTACTACTCTTAAAAACTCTCCTCCAATTAACTGTATATGGTTCTAATTTCAGCATCAAGCATTTTTTTTAAACTTTGAGATTGGATTTGAACATTGCAGAAACATCAGTTTACACTGACTAAAACCAATATGTGTTAAATATTCATAAAAATTTTAAGAGCATTTAGTCTGATAAGCATCTGATACTTTGACAAGGGTGCTTGATTTAATGGCAAAAGGCTAATGTTAAAATTTCTCTCCTGTTGAGAAATTTGTGTATTCTTCAGCTTTGAGACTCAGAGTTTGTGACTTTAGATCTATGAATTTTGAGCCTCTCATTTTTAGATCGGAGGTTATCAACCTATGGGTCAGGACTCCTTTGAGGATCAATGATCAGGGCACAGAAAACACAGATCTTTCCATTACAAGCCATATCAATAGCAAAAATATAGTTATGAAGTAGCAATGAAAGTAATTTTATGGTTGGAGGTCACTACACCATGTACTAAAGGGTCAGAGCACTAAGAAGGTTGGGACCCACTGCTTCAGAAGGAGATGTGCTTACTAACTATGCAGTGTTCAGCATCTTCACGGGAGGAAGTGACTGGCTAGGGATAAACAATGGATTTGAATGTTAAACCATGAAGAAAGTTGTGCTTAAAGTATGCAAGGCAAACGCACACTTTAAGGAGAAAGTTCAGCCTGCCTAGGATAGGAAAACACTTTGAAATATTTAAGGAAACCCTGTTAGGACAGAGTATGATTTACATGTGGTATTTCTGGTCACTGGATTATGTCTGCCTTATCTCTAGTTCAGAAATATTTCCTAGTCTATTTCCCTATTACATTTACCATAACTGTGCTTCCTTTAAATTATGTACTTTTCTTTGAAATTATCTAAGAAATTGGATTTTTTTTTCAAAATAAGATTTCTCTTTGCTCAAATTCCTGCTTTGAGAAACTAGGGAAAAAGCATCAGAGAGTCAGAAGACAATGAGAACTCTGGCAACATAAATAAAAAGGAGAGTTGATTAGAAATTATAAACATGTCTTTACACATGCATAGATATCACATATATCTGTATGCATGTATACATATGGATACATGTAATTCTTTAAATACATACACTTGTCAAATGCTGAGGTTAAATCTGCTTAAAACAACTACAGTACTATCTGAAAACAGACAACATGTCCACCACAGTGACTGAGGAGAGCTTGGAGAGAAACTGTTCTTAGAACTGTGGGCAGGATGGGTTGAGAAATTCCCAGGAATGAGAAGCATCTGGTAGACCAGCCACATTCACAGTCCCCAGGATCATGTGAGACAGCAAAGTCTATCCAAATGGCTGTGTGTGGGAGGACGCCATTCAGGGAAATGGTTGTAACCAGGGATCAGGGGTGGAGAAGAACAACCTTGGCTGCAGAGAGGAAATATTTATTTTTCTTCTGGTAATTTTTAGGCACCATCGCTCAAACAAATGTCCTTCATGACAGATATAGATATAGATGATATAGATATAGATATAGATATAGATATAGATATAGATATAGATATAGATATAGATATAGATATAGATATAATGTAACTGCTTTGGATGACTACTTATGATTCATTAATCAATTGCCAACAGAACTAATTTAAATGGATAATTTGAAAAACATTCTTATTTTTAGAAAAATAGATATTGATCACAAAGATAAAAAGTTTGAGGTTCAGAAAAATTAAAAAAGTAAAACACACACACACACACACACACACACACACACACACACACACACGAAATCCCAAAAGAAGATGCATTCTGAGCCAGGCTGTGGTGGCACATGCCTTTAATCCCAGCACTTGGGAGGCAGAGGCAGGCAGATTTCTGAGTTCGAGACCAGTCTGGTCTACAAAGTGAGTTCCAGGACAGCCATGGCTATACAGAGAAACCCTGTCTTGAAAAACAAACAAACAAACAAACAAACAAACAAACAATACCATTCTGATGACAAATGTATTAAAACAAACAAACTGGACTGGCAAAATGGCTCAGCAGGTAAGAACACTGACTGATCTTCTGAAGGTCCTGAGTTCAAATCCCAGCAACCACCTGGTGGCTCACAACCACCCGTAATGAGATCTGACACCCTCTTCTGGTGCGTCTGAAGACAGCTATAGTGCACTTATGTATAATAATAAATAAATCTTTGTGCCAGAGTGAGTGGGGTTGACTGGAGCGAGCAGAGGTCCTAAAAATTCAATTTCCAACAACCACGTGAAGGCTCACAACCATCTGTACAGCTACAGTATACTCTTATACATAAAATAAATAAAATAAATCTTAAAAAACCAAACTAATAAGCATGTATCAAGGGGCGAATAAACGACAGGCATAGGGGGCAAAGCTTTGACCTTCACCATCAGTGAGCAGCTCTCAGTCTGTCTACTGTTCATATGTCCATCTTCCTTTGTTTGTCTCTCTCTCTCCATCCTCTGCCATGTTCAAGAAATGATCTGAGAGAGGATGCCGGATCTATTATCCATCCTCAATCATAGGAGTGGGGGATTTAGTCTTATTACCTACTTTGCATATGAGACAACAGAAATGACCTTAAGATTAGCTTTCATTTGCAACCTCTGATTTTAAAATTTAGAAAACTTTGGAATTAGACACTGATTAATTTTGAAAAATTTCTTTGAAAACACTCTTTACATCTAGTGTAACCTCTATATAAAACTCAAACCCCAAATTGCTAGAATATTAATCTTCAGGAAGTTCTGCCCATTTGACTGGTATCCACATTTCCTGTTTCATTATTAGCCTTCATGTGATTTGACAGGTTTGAGACATAGACCATTTCTAAAAGGATGGAATTGATTGTAGAGACTGTCCTCAAGTCCTGATGATAATAGATATCATTTCTGAGCTCTAAATGCAGAGGCAACCAGGAATAATAAATGAATTTTTGAGATGATTAATGAAAACTAGAAGGTCTCATATTTAATGGGGGGTTCAAATGGGTGACCAGCAGATTCCAATTTACGCAGAGAGCCAACTAAGGCATCTAGAAGGGCTTACAAAACTGCAATTACATTTTACATCATTATGCCTTGAAAGAGCACATGCAGGCCTGAGGACCGTGCTCATCACATTCAGACTACCCTGGTCCATGGAGTCTTCTTCTACATTTCCCTTTGACTAAAGATGCTACTAAGAGCTGCATTGGGGAGCCCAAAGGATTTTTTTTTCATGTGGGCCACACCAGACTCACTTATATTGTAAGACTGCACATAATTTTATGGGCTTCTTGATAGGAAGAAGATTCAGTGGCCACACATTTGAGATCTGAAGAGAGCTGAAGCCCAAAGGAACTTAGATGATGTGTCAAAGTGACCTCTGCAATACTCTTTCAAGCATCAAGGCATTGAAAGATGTTATTAAAATATTAGTCCAAAAGGCACCCATACTGTTGAAATTTCACCTTTTTTATTCTTTATGTCATTTCTGAGATACACAGCCTTTTAAAAAAATTTCTAATTGCTTTGCAAAATTTTATTTCATTTAACATGACAGCAAATTGGTCATTATGTCTACCCTAATGCATTATCATAGCATAACAGTGTGGGGGTAAATTATAAAGTGTTGAATAGTAAGATATATTGCTAATTTCCCATGAATTTGGTAGAAAAAAAATCATACCATCTGTTTACTCTTGGTCCCTGGAATGATAGAATAAAGAATAGCTTGCAAGAGTAGGTACATTTCAAATAATATGAACGAAGTTTAAGAAATTCCTCAAGTTTCATGAATTTTGCAAATTGTATCTTGGGTATTCAAATTTCTGGGCTAATATCCACTTATCAGTGAGTACATATCATGTGTGTTCTTTTGTGATTGGGTTATCTTACTCAGGATGATATTCTCCAGATCCATTTATTTGCCTAAGAATTTCATGAATTCATTGTTTTTAATTGCTGAATAGTATTCCATTGTGTAAATGTACCACATTTTCTGTATTCATTCCTCTGCTGAGGGACATCTGGGTTCTTTCCAGCTTCTGGCTATTATAAATAAGGCTGCTATGAAAATAGTGAAGTATGTGTTCTTTCTACCAGTTGGAACATCTTCTGGGTATATGCCCAGGAGTGGTATTAAGATACAATTTGCAAAACTCATGAAACTCAAGATGGATGAAGACCAAAGTGTAGGTACTTTGTTCATTCTTAGAAGGGGGAATAAAATACCCATGGAAGGAGTTACAGAGAGAAAGTTCAGAGCTAAGACAGAAGGAAGGACCATCCAGAGACTGCCCCACCTGGGGATCCATCCCATAAACAACCACCAAACCCAGACACTATTGCATATACCAACAAGATTTTGGTGACAGGACCCTGATATAGCTATGTCCTGTGAGGCTATGCCAGTGCCTGGCAAATACAGAAGTGGATGCTCCCAGTCATCTATTGGATGGAACACAGGGTCCCAAATGAAGGGGCTAGAGAAAGTACCCAAGGAGCTGAAGGAGTCTGCAGCCCTATAGGAGAAACAACAATATAAACTAACCAGTACCCCCAGAGCTCCTATCTCTAGCTGCATATGTAGCAGAGGATGGCCTAGTTGGCCATCAGTGGGAGGAGAAGCCCTTGGTATTAGGAAGATTCTGGGCTCCAGTGTAAGGGAATACCAGGGCCAGGAAGTGGGAGTGGGTGGATTAGGGAGCAGGGGGAGGGGGAAGGTACAGGAGATTTTCGGAGAGGAAACTAAGAAAGGGGATAACATTTGAAATGTAAATGAAGAAAACATCTAATGAAAAAAAAATTCTCAAATTATTAGTCTGTGTACATGTGTGGGTATCCATGTGCATGAGTATGTGTATGTTGTGTATGTATGTGTGTGAGTATGCATGTGAGGATATGTATATGTATTTGTGCATGTATTTGTGTGGTGTGTCTTTGAGTGTGTGTGTGTGCACAGGTGAATATATGAGTTAGTATGTATTTGTGTATAGTGCATCAGTGTATGGCATGATGTGTGTGTGTGTGTGTGTGTGTGTGTTTGTGTGTGTGTTGTGTTTGTGTATGTGTGTGCAGGTGCACATATGAAAGTCAGACAACTTTTAAAAAAATATTTATTTATTTATATCCCATACAACTTTTGACAGAAAGTTCTATGCTTTTATCTTGTAGGATCCTGCCACTGAAAGCAGGTTACCAAGCCTGTGTTCAGCATCCTTTCCCACTGAGCATCTTCAAGGCACAGTGTAGCAGGTTCATTTTGCTAAAACTCGATTGTGTACCGAGTAATTTTTTCACCATCTCTCATGTCACCAGCTGTGACTGAGCTGACCAGTGACGCACTTTCTCCATCTAGGCCTCAATTCACAAGCTTTTTAGGATTTTCCCAAAATAGTGCCACTCTCTGTAGTCCAAGTCCCCAAAACATGAACTGGGGTGAGGAGCATTTTAGATTTAAACCATTATACTGTGGTTGAGTCAACAACCCCGTAAGCCTAAGATTTAGTTTTTCCACAAAGTAAGAAACAACCACAGACCATGAATTCCATGAACACTGTGGAAGTCTTTTGATAAGAAATGCCCATTTACATGTATTAAACCCAACTTTCTTAGAATCTTGTTGACAACTTTTAGATTTCCCATTTTTCAGTTTCTGCTACTAAAAATGACTCACATGACTTAACGATATTGACTTTTCCTCCCCCACTTCCTTATTTCTTCTCAGCAGAAACTCTGCCCCAAGCTAAAAGGAACAAGGAGAGCACATGACTCTGTACTGTAAACAAGTAAGAATTAAATATTTATTAAATACCAGCCACACACTTAAGCACTTTCCATACAATATTCAAATATTCTTCACAATTATGCAAATCAAATCAAATTGCTCTTACATTTAAAGATGATCATGGAAACAGAGGTATTCTCTTTCACACATCCAGGGTAAGTAGGCACAAGATTCTCCCATGTGTATCCTTTCAGAACACCTATTCCTCTCCAGTGTGATAGGCCTGCTTGAATTTTACATGAGGCTAGCTAAATGTCAGATCATCAAGATGCTAGGAACACTGGATCTCTGGGAGGGACACACCTGGGCTCCACAAAGAGAAGATGTTTGGGCTCAGGACAGAGATCCACTAGGGAAAAATGTCTGGGCTCCACTGGGGAAGATGCCTAGGTTGCATTGGGAGGTGATGCCCGAGGGTCCCTGGAATATATGCCTAGACATTATTGGAAGATGCCCGAGTTCCACTAGGAGAGATACCTGGCTCTATATACATAGGCTCTGTTGGGAAGGTATGTTTGAGATCCATTTGGAGAGGTGCCTGGACTGACTGGGAAAGGATTTCTGGGCTCTACTGGAGGAGGATGCTTGTCATCCACTAGGAGATAACATCGTTACTTTGAAAAAAGTAAAACACACACTATGTCAGCTGCAAAATTCTTTCATATCACTGTAACATTAGCTATGCGTGTGTACAGTGACAGTTGCTCAATTTGTTAGATGAATGGGCTCATTCAAATACCACTGGCCAAACACAGTGGGGGACTGATATGCTAAGCTCTCTACAGAGGAGTTTACAGGGGACTTTTCTTATCATCAATGTGTCATGACTGACGCTTGTTAATAAGATCAGAAGCCTTATGCTCAAGAACCTTTGGTTCTCTGAGGAAGCCAGTCTGTGAAACCAAGGGGCCATTATGGCCAATCACTGTCTTATCCAGCAACATAAACTGGAAATTGTTTCCCATGTGCTGTTCATGACAACTTATGGTTGGCCACCTGTCTCTGTTTTATTGCCTATTAATCTTTAATATTATCTTAGCTGGCAGCATAAAACCACCATTTGGAAGCCCCAGTATGTTAAAAAGAACAGTAGCCCCATAGACCCTGCCAATTCCAATTTCTTTAATGTTTAGGGTCATTAAGTGGAAGAAAGACAACCCCTTCAAAGTCATTATGCTTCCAGTATTCAGACCCAGCAGCAGCTGTTCTTGGCTGGTGTGGTTCAATTCTTCAAAAAGGCAGAGTTCTGTTCTTGAAAGGCTAAGCTTGATAAACAGTCACAATAACAGCTTTCAAAATGGAAATATGAACATGCTACGTACACATGACCTTCCTTTTTATTTTTATTAGTCTAGAGGTTTATGTGTTTAACCAGTGCTGCTGTCTTTTGTGTTTTGTGTTAGTCACTGAGGAGGAATATGAGAGAGTCAGACATGGAGTTTCTTAATCAAGAGAACAAGCAGTATTATGTGTATTCAGAGGAATCACCACAAAACTATCAACTAAGCTAAATGAAATCAGGTAAGCACGGAGTTTCTTCCGTGCATTCTTATATTTTAACTACATAATAAGTTATGTGTTTTTGTTTTCAGCTTTTTTTTTTATAGCGCAGGGATCTCACTTTCATGCTCTAATGTTGAAATGAGGACTGTCATCCTTCCAAGCCAGATAGCATCAGATACTTTAACCTGAGCATAAAGGGGACCCTGTATCATTATAGAAACAGAATGCTGTATATCTACAGATGGATAACTGACCAGTGCATGTTATGGTCATCCATGGTTTACTTCAGATGCTGCCTTGACTTTTTATGATTTTTAATACAATGCTTCTCAAGCTACACATGATAGAAAAAAAATCCTTCTGTTAGGATTAGGCTCTGAGATTATTACTGATCTTTATTGTTTATGTGGTTTGATGTTTGAAGAAACTATTTGTGCTTTCCCCCTGTATTTATCAAATCCTCAAGCTTGGATTTTTCTCTTGTTGCCCTTGGATTATTCAGGTTATGACTTTTCACCTCAAAATGTTTCATTCTCCCCTTTCGGAGCAAGAAGTTCAGAAAAGCAAAATCTGGTCATCATTGACCCATAATATTAATGGAATTGAAATCTCATAGGGTAGCTAGAGTATGAAAGACAGAAAGAGCAAGAGTGCTTGGCAAAAGGAAGCTGCCTCTTATCACTGCTCACTGAGAATCACGATTATGAACCATGTATACAAAATACATACCTTGATTTCCTGGCCATGTGGATAGTAAGATTCCTCTGACACTTTGGTCTTAAGTATTTACCTAATCACCCTTTATATAAACACTAACTCTGAGATAAGCATTCCTTAGTTCCCCTGTTGCTGTGATAAAATGTGCTGGCAAAAGCAATGTAAAAAAGAACGGTTGTTAGTGACGGCGGCTGCCAGGGATCCCTCCCATAATCAGCCACCAAAATAAACACTATAGCATATGCCAGCAAGATAATGCTGAAAGGGACCCGATATAGCTGTCTTGTGGGAGGCTATACCAGTGCCTGGTAAACACAGAAGTGGATGCTCACAGTCAGCTATTAGTTGGAACACAGGACTCCCAAGGTAGGAGCTAGAG
>LR749668.1:1339740-1375234 GCA_902729485.2 Mus minutoides | reverse complement strand
GGGTCATACAGACTCTATATGCCCCAGAACAGGGGAATGCCAGGGCCATTACGTGGGAGGGGGTGGGTAGGGGAGCAGGGCGGGGACGCGGGAGGGTAAGGGAAAATTTCTGAATAACATGTGAAATGTAAATGAAGAAAATATCTAATAAAGAGAAAAAAAAAGAACGCTTGTTTCTGGTTCACATATTAAAGGTACAGCCCCTCAGAGTAGGGTAGTCAAGGCATCAGCAGCTTGAAGCAGCTGGTCACATGGCTTCACAGTCAGAAGGCAGAGGGTAGTGACTGCTGTGTGCAGCCAGCTTTGGCCTTTTTCCTCAGTCCAGGATACAAACCCAGAGAATAATGTCTGTAATATAGGACTTCTCATCTCAATTAACCTAAATAAAGAATATCTCTCACAGGAATGCCTAGAGACCATGTTCATCTAAACAACCTTGTACAGCTGAGCAGGAGGCTTGTTGCCTAGGTTGATTCTGGATCTTGTCAAGTTGACAATTAATACTGACCATTTTATAACATAAATTACCTTATAATCCCATTTTCTAGAGAAAATACCTTATATAAAAATAAGATGAAAAGATATTTTTGCTTAATATTTAAGACTTTGAAAAGTATAACTTCAAAACTACCCATATCAAATTTAGAAACACTGTTAAACTCTACTGAGAAGATGGGTTCTGTATTTAGGCATGTGCTGTTCTTAAGTTACATTCTTCTCTCCGGATGTGTCTGTTTCCAACTTTCTTTCTACCCTCTTAGTGTTGATTCTTTAATATGTGTTATGACTTTTTCTTAATAAACTCGAATTTTGCTTCAGAGAAAAACATAAGACCCCATGAGAATACATAAGAAAGGAAACTACTTAAGCTTTGAGAAGCTTTGACAAACAGATCAGGGCGAATGAAAGGCCAGCCTTTAATATATCTTGATTTCTTCACAAATACCGATAGATTCATATACAAACAAGCAAATTGAGCTGCTAAACCATTTCAGAGGTTTGGAGGATATCACTGTTGCTCTTAGTCTGGTTCTCACTTTTGTCATTGGTTTCCATTTTTTATTTCTAAAATCTAGAATGATGCTACTCTAGCAAGTTTAAGGCCAGGCTGAGAGAGGATGTCAATCTTAGGGCTCAAATTTCACAGGAAGCGAGACAACTGTGAGGCTTTAGAGAAAGTCAGCACAAAGTTCTCTTTTATGTTTGTGACTTTCTGGGTTATTTTTATATTATTTCATTTTTTACTATTTTTATTAGATATTTTATTAATTTACATTTCAAATGCTATTCCGAAAGTCCCCTCCCCCCTCCCCCTCCCCTTTCCCTGCTCCCCTGCCCACCCACTCCCACTTCTTGGCCCTGGTGTTCCCCTGTATTGGGGCATTTTATATTATTTCTTGTCTCAAGGGGGGACAGAATAAAAGTAGCTTCTTGTTTGTGCTTTTAGCTCAGACAGACCTGAATCTTAGATAAGGTTTGAAAACTTTGCTTAAAATTACAATCAGTCTGTCTATCTTCTTCTGGAGATAATGCCATGCTGTCATTTTGATCAAGCACCAACCACAATGCCTGGAACACAGTAGGACCCACAAATTATAATACAATAGTTATACTTGGAAATCAAAGAGTGTGGTAACTCACCTATGACAACAGTGACCAGAAGCATTACTGCCAATGCTTATGGCAGTCACTCTTCCTTCTAACTGGCTTATCATAGGGACAACTGAGCCTGTCATATTGGTGAGCACAGGGTTAAGAAGAACGTTGTTGTCATTAACAGCAGGCTCCCATTGGCCACACAATTATCACATTCATTCAAGATAACTTCTGCACTGATCCCACTGTAGCTGTTTCTCTTCATGTCCTGCTTACTGATAAGATTGCAAAATTCTTCCAGGAAGATGTTTACATTGTACCTATGGCACTCTCCTCCCCAAACTGGTTTTATTTGTTATTCAGGTTACATATTCATAACTCCCCAACCCCCAAAATTCCAAAGGCTATACTTCTAAAGATGGTTTTGACAGAAACACCAAAAAGGCTTTTTACAATTTTTTAGGGGGTGGGGATTCCATCTAACTTCCTGAAGAAAATGCATAGTGCATAGTGTCACCGGGTTTAGGTAGACTGTGTGCCTGCTTTGTGCCTGAGTAGTGAGACATTCAGCTAGGAAGCTGTGGACCAGAGCAAACCACCTGTTGAAAATATTATGAAGAAGATTAAGCTTGACCTCCCTGGCTATAGAATCCAATTTCTGTATTTAAAGCTTTATAATCCTTTCTTTGAAGACGATCTCAAAATTGTGTAAGTGCCAGGCCTTGCCTAGGGTCAGTGCTTATATAACACCCAAGTTTTGTAAAGCTTAAAGTTTTGAGTCCAAAGCATGCCTTGTCTTGAGTATAATGGATTGATGAAATTTGGTACATAAAATTGAAGTCAAAAGATAGAAGGAAAGAAAGGATAAAAGGAAAGAAGAAAATGTCTAATTACAGTATTTTGGTAAGAAAATGTTTTAGTGAACAGGCTTAAAAATTCAATGACTGAAAACACACTTTTACACACCACAGCACAGCAGCATGCCACAGCCACATAACTCATCACAGCACAGCTCAGCACAACATAACACAGTACAACACAGCACAACATAAAATAATACAGCAACATAGCATAGCACAAGGTATATTACATGCTTCAATACTTTGCTAGTTAGACTTTTGTTGGCTTGACACAGATTGGCATATGAGAAGAGGCAATCTCAATTGAGAAAAATGTCTCAATCAGGTTGGTCCATAAGGACATCTCTAGGAAATTTCATAAACAATAAATTATGTGGAAGGGGATCATATCTCTGTGGGCAGCCACATGCCACATGCCAGCCCTGGGAAGGTAGTCTTGGGTTTTATAAGAAAGCAAGCCAAATAAACCTTAGGGAACAGCCTTCCTCCATAGTCCATGCTTCATTTCCTGCTCCAGGTTTTTGCCCACATTTCTCTGAATGATGGACTGTGATGTTGGAGCACTAGACAAATAAACCCTTTGCTCTCCAGGTTGCTTTTGGATGTGGCATTTATCACAGCAAATATAAAGCATACTAGAACAAACTAGCATGTCAGCTGATAAAGCCCCAGAAGGTGGGGATAGCATTTTGACCTTCACTCTAGTTCTCCAGCACAGACAGGTAACCCATTAAATTAACAAAAAGACCAGAGGCCCAGAAGGGTGATATGACAAGCCAAGAATCCCCCAGTAAATACTAAAGGAACAACTCATTACTGTCCTCAGACTGCATGAATGGCATTCTGTTTTCCACTGTCACATAGATTTGCTGTTTTGGCCCAAGTAAGAAAACACAGCATCAGGCTTCTGGAGATGACATATGGAATGGGGGACATTAAGTTTTCATTGTCTAGTGTATTCATCAAAAATGAAACCACCTTAATACAAGTCATTTTTCAATGTTTATTATACCAGCATCTACAGCAGCTGAATGAAGCCAAATCTAGCCCACCGGGTACTTTTAAACATAAAGTTTTGTTAGGAGTACTGCCAGCATCAATTGTCCTAGTAGTGTCTGTTATGGTTTCACAAATGCGGAAGTAGTTGCTAAGGTAATAGCTCCAAAAGCTTAAAATGATGGCAGTCATATGCAACACACACACACACACACACACACACACACACACACACACACACACACACACTCACGCATGCACGTGCACACAGACACACATACCAACTCTAAAAGTCATGACTAGAAAAGAAGAGATAGAGGAACAGGAAACAATTTAGTTCCATAAAGAGGGACTGGACACAAACACTCCAAACACAGGAAAAGGAGTGCAGGTGACAGAAAAGGAGGTACCATCATTTCACCTCTATAGAGAAAGCATGTGGTGGCCCTCCTGATGGAAAAATGAATTCTGAGTAGCATAGTATAGATTTACGACAGTTTGCAAGGCATGGAGAGGATGTTCTGGGAACAGCAGCTCACCTGAAGGTCCAGGTAGAATTCAAGTTCTCTAGCCAGATAATCATGATAAACGGGAGGAAGAGAGAGAAGATAGAAATTTCCTGGGCATCATGAGTGCTGGATGATTGCAGTCAGACATAAAGCAATCCTCCCAGCCTGCTCCAGCCCCACTTCACAGCAAAGGAGACTAAAACTGCTTCAACTTCCAGAGTAAGGGTAGATGAAGTCTGGTCCAAAATTGATGAGGTTTCTGTGTGCCTCTCCTACCCTATCAAATGATGGCCTCTGACCTGGCCTGGTATCCTCTGACCCCAGATTCCACCACTCCTGCCTACACCCTTGTGCCTAGGAGCACCAGGATAAAGAGAGGTTGGTACAGAGCATAGCTGCCCTCCAGGGAGCTCAGCCTCTGTAGCAGCTGTCAGGAGCAGCTTTAACTCCCAGCATGCTGAGATTCACTCTGGCCTCTGTGTAGAGGAAGTCAGACCAAGGTGAGAGTAACTTGCAGTCACATATCAGGACAAAGAGTCCCCATCACACTCAGGGTGAACCCACCTTTCCTGAGTTTGAGTGTCTTTTATATTATCTGTGTCATGAAGTAGAGGGGCATTAAAAGTCTGTAATCAAGGAGGTTGAAGGAAGAACTGGAAATTAAATAATGGCTTGATTAATTCCACTTCACCTCTGTTCAACACATTGAGAGATAAAAACAACACATGAAGCTGCTACGTCCCCTTTTTCCAATTAATGTACATGCAAGAGGACAGTAGAGGGATGGAGCTCTGAAAGAAAGGGACTAAAGAGATAAACACCATTTCTGAGTGCCATGGCCCAAGTAAGCTTTGAAAAGGTATGAACTGATTGAAATCTTCTCAACGGTCATGTAAGATAGCTTCTTTTCTGACAAAAATAAATATAAATAAACAAATAAAAGACTCATCAGGTAGTTTTACAAGAAGAGTCATGTTTTATTTTTATAGTTCTTTTATTGTAGTAAAATATAAATAGCAAAATTTTCTATTGTAACTGATTCTAAATGTGCAGTCCAGGGACAAAAAGTACCTGAATATTTTTGTGTGCTTGTCACTATGATGCAGCCCCCCAACTTCTGTCCTGTCTCTAATTTGAGATTCTCTACCTATCAAGCAACCCCTTCTGTGGCTTTTTCCTCAGCCCAGTAACTGCCCTTACCTTTTCTGTCTCTCCTTGCTTTCTTTGGTTTCTGTGTTGATCTCAGAACAATGAAATCTCTTTCTCGGCCCACCTCTCTCTCCTTCTTTCTCTCTCTCTTTGCATTATTCACACAAGTGGGAAGATGATACCTTATTATGGCTATCAAGTTTTTCTGATTATTAATGCTGCTGACATGGTTTCATATATCATTGATAATCTGTATATCTTCATAGCAATGTCTGTCCAAGTCACTTGACTATACTTAGAATAGATTCTTGGTATATATTTGTGTTGTTGTTGACTTATGGGTATTCTTTATAGACTCTGAATATTAATTCTTAGGTAGATACAGTTCTCAAACATTTTATCTCATTCTTGATTTTTTTTTACTCTACATATGCCCTCTAATGCATGGCAATATTTTAATTTTAATGAAGTTGAAGAATCTTTTCTTTTGTTGTCTGTGCTTTTAGTCCCTTATTTAAGAAGTACTTCTGAAATCTGGTGTCACAAAGAGTTCACCGTTTTGTTCTCCTAAGAAATTCTTAGTTTTAGTTCTCATGTTTAGATTTTTAAAGATGTTTTTAAATTAATTTTGTAGAGCTGAAAAGATGGTTCAAAGATTAAGCGTCCTTATTGTTCTTGGAGAGGAGGTTCCCAGAACCCACGTGATGTCTCACAACCATGCTTAACTCCAGTTCCATGGATTTAACACTCTCTTCTGATCACATATGTCATGAGTGTATACCATATGCACATCACATATACATACAAACAAAGCACTCAGACATAAAGCTAAAACAAAATTGAGTTTTGTGTGTAGCTTAAGAGAACCTATGTGCATTCTTTTGCTTATGGGTAGCTGTTCCTCAGTACACTTCTCAACAGGAATGGATCTTCTCCAATCAACGATGGTTTTTGTCACGCTAACAACAATAAACTATGTGCAGTAGGTAGTTCCTGGATTCTGTGTTCTGTGCTCCTCACCCTTTAGATTTCAACAACTCTACAGGGAGTTTCTTAGAAGTTTACAACAGGAAATATGAGACTTCCAACTGTGTTCTTTTTTAAGATTATTTTGCCAGTTTAGGTCCCATCTGAATTCTGGAATGCACTTATTTGTAATTTCAATACATAGTTTTTGGAGCTTTTGATAGCAATTTCAGTGAATCTTTAGATTGCTCTGGGCATTATTGATCTCATAATGATGTTAAGTTTTCCAACCCATGCTCATGGTACATTATTTTATCTGCAGTTGCCTTTAATGTCTCCTGACAACATTTTAATGTTTTCAGCATGTAGGAAGGATTTTATCTCTTTGGTTAAAATATTACTGAGTATTTCTTATATTTGGTGCTATTTAAAATATAACTGGTTTCTTAATTTTCTTTCTGTATGCTGCTTATTTTTAGTGCCAAAAATAACTGCTTTGTATCTGTTATTTGACATTATGAAACTTTGCTGATTTTATTCTCTCTCTCCCCTCTTCTGTTGCCCTCTCTCCCTTTCTCTCTCTCCCTTTCTCTCTCCCTCTCTTCTGCCTCGTCCCTCTCTTACTCTCCCATGTACACAGTGCTTTAAGTTGTCTTCAGATAATATGTTCTCTGCAATATATAAAGGTAATTTATTTCCTTCCTACTTTGGAAAATTTTAATTTCTGGTTTTTGTTTGTTTTTCTATTCTTTCCAATTTCTCTACGTAGGACTTCAAGCAATATTCTGAATTGCAGTAACAACCCAGGACAACTTTACCATATTCCTGATCTCTTGTGTCTTCATTAAATTTCTATTGCTGTGATAAAATACCATGACCAAACACTTTTAAAGAAAGCATCTATTTGTGGATCACCATTTCAGGTTAGAGTCTGTGAGCATCATAGCAGAAAGCATGGAAGCAAGCAGGTAAACCTGATGCTGAGGCAGTATCTGAGAGCTCACATCTGGAGACACATCTGCCAGGGGGAAGGAGGGAGGCATGGAGTGAGAGGGAGGGAAAGAGGGAGGGGGAGGGAGGGAGGGAGGGAGGGAGGGAGAAACTCTCCCCAGTAACACACATCCTTCCACTAGGCCACACCTCTCAGTCTTTCTCAAATACAATCACCAACTGGGGGGCAAGTATTCAAATTTATGAGCCTATGGGGGCCATTCTCATTCAAACTACCACATATATGAAACAATTTAAATCTTTCAACTCCGAGCTCAGTGTTCATGTGTGGCTTTTATTATGCTGAAGTGACCCCCTTCCATCCGTAGGCTGCTGAATTCTTTGATCATAAATGGACCCCAAGATTTATAAAATGTTTCTTCTGCATAGATTGGAATTATCTTGTCCTTTTACTTCACTATGTTAATGTGGTACATTATCATTATGTTAACTGACTCATGAATGTTGAACCGAATCTTCTCAACCAATGCAAATTTGTTTAGGTAAACTACAAGTTATTCCACAATTGACTTTTAACAATATAATATTAAGTATACCTCTTGGCAGTTCAATATAGTCTCTTTAAAATTTCAAGTAAGTGTAATTGCCATAGTACTTTGTACAAAATGCCTGTTACAGTGGTTTATGGAAGACTAAGTAATGAAATCAAAATGCAAAACATAAACAATGTGGGTACTACCTAGAGTATCATAAAATGCAAATAATTTATAGGACTCTTTAGATAGCATCTCTTCTTTAAACTGCAGCCTCATGAATTAGAAGACTATTAAGGATCCATTTGAATAACTGTACAGTCTTTTATGCCCTGGGAGTTTAACAAAAGGAAAGACAATTCAAAATGACTTTAATATTGTTTTAGTTATAGACTTTCAGGAGTCAGCCTGAGGGTAGATTCAGCTGCATAGGAGATTCACCCTTTTCTCAAGATCCAGTGGCAGGTATATGGATAAGGATGACACAGGCATTCCTTTGTAGCCCCTCATTGCTATTGGAAGATGAAATGGCTCTGTGAAGTCCTTGGGTGGAAAGCAAACTTAAGGCTCTGGTAAACTGAATTATGCCCTCTCATCTCCAAAGTTACTTATTGAAAAACCTATATGACAATATTTAAGGTAGGGACTTTAAAGTGGTAAGAAAAATAAGGTCATAGAGTAGGATGCTAGATACAGTGCTAGGGAGATTAATCAGGGGGTAAAGCACTTGTTATACAAGTGTGAGGGCATGAGCTTGGATTTTCAGGACCAATGTAAACATGAATGCAGTAGCATGCATCTGTAATCCTAGTGCTTTTGTGCAAGAGACCTCAAAACAGCAAAAGCCATTGCTAGCCTTCCAGAAACCCTTGGGACACTTGCTTCATTGAAGTTCAAAATCTTCTTAGTCTGGAGAGACAACCAGATTTAGTAGTAAGAGTAAATCTTACTTTTTCTAGAAGGAGGAGAAATTGCTCCAGATTTAGGTTGCATTGCTAGAGGGATCTCCAGTCTTGGAGCAGAACACTGCTCTTATAGCATGTGGTCTATGTTACACAACTTGGAACCTGAATATCCCAGGTCTCCCAAATAGACTTGCCTCCTTCTCAGTGATTCAACTTTCCAGGGAATTCTTTTATGTTCTACAACCTCTGTCAGATGTTGGTCTTTAATTGATAAGGGTTTGAAGATGTTTCATGAAAGCATAAATATCTATCCAATTAAAAAAATGGTTCTTCTGTATACAACCTCTTTTATGAATTCATTGGCATTTCTGGGCCAAATTTACAGCCTGAGCTTTATAATTCTTAAGTATTTTGTTAAGGACAACACTTGATGGCTTTTTGACGAGAAAGCCAACCTCTCTGCTTCTTCTCTCCTAGCTATATTTTATCTTCTAGGACCATTTGGCATTTCAGAAGCAAAACTCACGCTGTTATTGGTAAGGATGTTTCTCTGGTGTCCCTAAAATACCTCTCATATCTCTCTCCACTAGAGAGATTATTTCTTGTATTAGTCTCTGCATTTTCTGGAGATATTTCATTCATTCACTTAAGTTTTAAGTGAGACATTTAAAACTCACATTCAGTCTTGCATTCAATCATTTTCAAAGATATAGCTTTTCTATGCATTTACTTCTCAAAAGAAGAAACATAAATGTACAATGAACACTTTAAAAAGTTATTTAATTTCTTAGTCACAATGAAAATAAAAATTGAAAACTGTTTTGAGATTCAATATCATGTCAGTCAGAATGGCTAAATTAACACAAAAGTTGACATAACATCTGATGAGAATATCAGGAAAGAGGAATAATTCACTTGTGGTGGGAATGTAAGTTGGTGTAGATACTATAGAAAGGAACATGTAAATTTCTCAAATCCTCAAAACAGATCTATAATATGACCAAAGGACTCTGAACTCTACCATATGGAGACAGTTTTACATCATGGTTGTTGCTATACTATTCACAACATTCAGGAAATTTGAATAAGCTTAAATACCTGTGAACAGAGGAATGCATAATCTTGAATACATATAAAGAAATTTTATTCAAATATAAAGCAAAATGAATTTATTTTCAGGAAAACATATGAAACTAGAAATTATATGAATAAAAGTAACCCAGACTTAGAAAGACAAATTGTGCATTCTCTTTCATATGTGGATCCTAAATATTAATTTATAGGTCACAAAATTAAAACAAAAAAGACCACAAAAGAGGTGAAAATCGATTGCAAGGGGGAAGGTAAGGAAATGCACGTGAGATGAAAGCAGAATGGGGTTATTCGTGAAGGGAAGGTGACTCAGCAGAAGGAGTAGGAAAAGGGTAGGGAAGTGTGGGGAAGGGGATAAACCAATATAAAGTCTACATTGGAAATGCCTTAATGAAAGCTGACGTAAAAATTCCAGTTAGATCCACAACAAAAGGAAGAAAAACAACTACAATATTCTATGTTCGTATCCTTAAGCACTTAAAATTTTATGTTGTGTGGCTAATTCACTGTTTATTTGGCCCCTTTCTGTTTGAAGCTTTGCAAAGAAACACTTAAAAATATCTTTTATTGTTAGTTGTAGAAATACAATAAAATTAATTATAGCAACTTTTATTATATATTATAAAGTAGGGTTCTAGCAATAAGAAAGTCAATTGTTATAGCTTTCCATATCATCAGGTCCTTTAACTTGAGCCTAGATTTCACACAACACTGACTTAGCCCTGTTTTATAACAACATTTTATCAATCCTTTGAGAATTATGTGTGTGTGTGTGTGTGTGTGTGTGTGTGTGTGTGTGTGTGTGTGTGTGTGTATTTTGGCCATGTTTACATTCCCACTCTTCCCTCCTAACTCTTCTCAGGTCATCTCCCCATCCCTCAAACTTCATAGCTTTTTAAATATTTTTAGTAATCCAACAAATACAATTTGTGCTTTCCATGTTCACATGGATATGGTGTCATCCACTGAAACACATTCAACCTATAAGGAGACACACCCCTGAAGAAGACAGTTTTCTTCCTCCAGTAGTCATCAACTGTCATTAGGTATTCAACTTGAAATGGGGGCCAGTGAGCACCTTCCACCTTCTTGATGGAGTGATGAATGGCTTAATCTTACACAGGCAACCATAGCTACTTTGAGCTCATGAGCACATCAGTCCTATCATGTCTAGAAAACCCCTGTCCTTCCCAGCCTCTGACTCTTATTATCAGTCACCCACCTCTTTCACAATGTGTCTGAGCCTTGCCAGGAAAGGGTTGGGATACAGTTTTCCTATGTAGGTGAAGCTCTGCAACATAGTCCTAAGGCAATGCTCTGTGATATCATCAGGTGATTCATGTGCTTCTAACATGAGGTGAACAAAACCGGACTGACCAAATTTCTAGTCTGTCTCCAACTGAGGCTTTTCTTAGGATGAAGGATTTCCTGTGTAAAACCCTGAAAATCCTAAGCAACTTCAGTGAACTTGACTTCTTTACCTAGAGCCCCAGCCAGAACTTAGCAAGCAGGACTATGCAGCCACATAACCTCAGGGTGGAAACAGGGGCAACAAAGCATAGCTTCCTGCCATTTTTATCATGCGTCTAGAAATCAGCGACATTTGATACATTCCCTGTGGGAAATGGATGTGGAGGAACCCAGAGGACTGTCATCTGCTTCTCACATCATGTGATTCTTTGGGAAGCCACCTCTTCACCTGATTACTATAGAATGCTTTATGTAATTGTCAATCTTCCAAAGGTATCTGGCTTCTTCCAACTGGAGACTCACAGGTACATCTTGTGGCCAGCATTCACTCCCACCCCCCTGCATTTTCTTTACTTGCCCATATCTGTCTCTCAAATGCCTGATACAACATTTCCTCTGCAGCTTAAAATATCTTTCTCTGGGATATACTATACCCCTTGAACTTTTTAAATACTGCTTTTTTATTCCAGTAAGAATGACGTTATGAGTAAAATCACATCTCTTATAAAATTGAATAAACCTTTTCATTTGCATGCCTAGAAACAATCCTGAACAAACCAATAATAAAGTATTTCAAGTCTGAGAGGCTTAAGACTTAGAGCAAAAGCAGTCTCAGAAAAAAATCAAGATCATGCCTGCATTGCTGTCCCAAATAAAAGAATGTTTTATGGATGTGCATTTAACATCCTTGGCTTATTTGTTCCAATAAGCTGCTTGTGAATAATTTTGTATATATTTTTCAAATACACAAATGAAGCATAACTTTATGCCATTTTCTTTATCATCATAGGAAAAGTTTGGTCTTGGTTTGCAATAACAAGCCACGAAGGTTTTGTGCTTAAGGGAATTAAAAAGAAGAAGAAGAAGAAGAAGAAGAAGAAGAAGAAGAAGAAGAAGAAGAAGAAGAAGAAGAAGAAGAAGAAGAAGAAGAAGAAGAAGAAGACAGATATGGAGCTATGGCTCAATGGTTAAGAGTGCTTGCTGTTTTTGCAGAGGACAAAGTTTGGTTCCCAGACCCTACACAGCAGCTCCAAAACTTCTGTAACTCTAGCTCTAGGATTAGGGAATCCTAGTCCTCTTCTTTGTGTTTCCCTTGGGTGATGCACACACTTGGTACACTTACATATATTCAGGCAAAACACCCATGCACATAAAAATAAAAATAAATCTATATGAAAAAGAAAATAGGTGAAGTCCCTAAGTGACTTGCAGGACTCAGTAAGTAGTGCTCTCATAGTGTGAGCCTCCTTTATGGACTTCTTACGTAGGATGACTTGTGTGTCTGTTTGTAGAAATATGAGCTACAGATGTTTATCTATCTGTAGTTATGCATGCATACATAGTTGTAAAGATATATACAGGTGATGGACTGTAATTTTAATTTTTTCAAAACCTATTTTTATTGATGGTTCTTAAACACTTTAACTTCCCTTTTTGCCCAGGAAAGAAAGGTTGCATGGGTAAGGTGGGGAGGTATGTAGACCTGTTTAGAAAGGTTGCTTGGAGCATCTCCTATTTGTATTGTCTGGAAGTCGGCAGTTCAGTTCACGCATTAGCAGCGATGGCTCCATCCACTCAGAAACACTTCACAGATATATCAACAGTCCATTTGGTGTATTAGGCAGAGGCCCACCCCCTACCCCAAGCCATAGACATACATTTGGTGGGTGGATGGGGCAGAGCCCCGGATGCCATATTTTATTCCTTTTTTTTTTTTTATGGTCTCCTTATACCTTCTTAGACAAAAGGTTTTGGTTTTTTGTTTGTTTTAAGAAAGTTATTTCATAGATAAAATTAACAAATATAATAATATTATTGGGTATGTCTTACCAGACCAATTGTTATTGTAGTTGGTGGGGAAAAAAAAGAATTTTCAATTCATTGAGAATCTCTGGAGAAAGATCAGAGGAACCTAGGATTGGAAGATAGGAATCTTAGAAGAAAAAAGGATGGGATCAACCATCATATGAGCAGTAAGAAGGGTGTCCATCATTACTGATACTTGTGTTTCCTCACTTAGTTTTAGAAGCAGTGAAGTTCTTGTTTTGCCAGGTGGGTTGCCAGGGATAAGTCTCCCATTATTCTGAGCCCGTGTTGTTTTCCCCTCCAAGGGTTAGGGGAAGAACCTAGATTGATAGATGCACAGAACCTAGTACTGTAGCTGGTGCTAAGATGTGTTAACACATGTTCTTTCTAGCTTCTTCAACATTTTATGTTTGTCATTTTCTGATTCACACATCTCCTTGGACATCAGATATCTCCCCTCAGCCAATATTTGCTGAAGCTGAACAAATGCTCTATATAATTGCGGAGAACACTCAATTCACAGTCCACATAGAAGTCCTTCTGAGTTGTTATGTGGAACATAAAAATATTGGAAGTTGGTAAAGGACCCTTACAAATTAGGGAATAACCCTGCTCTGCTAGGATTTTAACTAAAAAGTATTCATAATGCTTAAACCTTACCTAAGTTGTACATTAAAATATACATTTCAGTTTGGAAGTTATCTGGGGGTAGAGAGACCCCATCAGACCCATGGTTGAATCTCACTTTCTCCAAAACTCCCTCTAGGTCAGTGAGTAAATTGTAGTGTATTAGACACTAAATCAGTATCTGTCATGCACTCTTAGGCAAATGATGACTTCCGCTGAAAACTATTTCCTTAGTGATGATAAATCTTCAACTATTGCTGACGGGTTCAATTTTTGCAAAGTGCCAAAATGTCTGGGATAAGTGGGGAAGGGAAATCCAGCTCAACACACGTCACTAAGCCCTTAATACACTAAAATTGTTTACTTGATCTCAATCATCCCTCTTCCCCTCCCCCTCTCATTTTTATTTTTATTATTTTACTTTTGAGATTATAATTTAATGGCAACATTTCTCCATTACTCTCCTTACATCCAAACCTTCTCATATCTCTCTCCCAACTCTCCTTCAAATCGATGGCCTCTTTCAAAAACAAACCTGTAATCACATGTATATATGACTACCAAAGTATGAGGTAAAACATAATGGCACTAATGAACATGCCACACTGGTCAGGGGAAAGCCTACACAGAGCTAGCAACAGGGCAGATGGACTTCCCCAGGAAAAAGCACACCGATTCATTGACCAGTGCCTAGAAGCCATCCCACTCTCTTTTACTTCATGAGTTAAGTTCCACTAACCAGGAGTCTGGAAACATACAAAATAATAAGAAGGGTATGTAGCTGCCACTAGTGTGCAAATGTAGGCTTTAGAGATTGCTACCGAACCCTCAACTTATAATCTTCACCTCAACAATTGCCTTTTATGGCTGGTGCCATCTTGCCTGGAGATGCCTTATATATAGACCCCTGAGAATCTGTACCAGTAATTTTCTCGCCCAAGGTATACAAAATCTAATTTTTATAGCCTCAGTGCAGGAAAGATGCTGGGATGCAGTTAACACCCCAAAACCCTTCATGGAATCCAACTAAACTTAGAAATCCCATTGGAGTTAGTAAATGCCTCCATACAACTCCATGTCAGGCTATGCTTGAGAACATCCAGTGCTGGAAAGAGAAAAGCCAGGTTTGATGTTTCAGGTGGGCTCTGTTGTTTAGGTCTGTCTCTTTCAGCATTCTCTTCTTTCTTATTCTAGTCCCCCAGTGCTCAGTTCAGACCCAATGAGATGTAGATTTTTTTCCCATGGCTTCAGCTCCATTCTATATCTCCCCATGTGTGTCAATTTGTCTGGATCCTTGGGAGGGTCTGTGGATTTATCACTTTTCTGTCACTGCAACAAGACGCTCTATAGAACATCTTTCGAAAGAGAGCTTTTATTTTGGAGCATGGTTTTAGAGCATCTCAGTCCATCATGCTTCCGTTCAGAGTGGCAGAAGCATGTGCCAGATCCTCCTTGCATCATAGGGGATCGGCAAGCAGAGAGAAGGGTTGCTGGTCCTCAACTGGCTTTCTCCTGGTCAATATTTTATTTAGCCTCATCCTAGGTCCTATGATATGTTGCCACTCACATTCAAAGAAAGTCTGTGCCTCCCGGGTAATTCGGTCATGTCCTTACCGACACACAACAAAGTCCTGCCTCACTCCCCTAAATGGTTTTGAATCCACTTTGCAATAATGACTAACTGTCACAGCCATCTTCAAAGATTCTGGCTCCCTAGGGCCAGTATTCGCTCTTAATTGTGGAAAACAGGCCTGGGGTAGTAGCTTTCTCTGGTTGTTAACCTTGGAACTGTCCCACCAGCTGGTCCCTGCTTTTCTAACATCTTTGCAGTTACTTCCAGTGTTGATCTCTGTAAATGGATTCTGTGTGGCAACAGATACTGACTAACATAGTAGGACCATGACCTTGTTCTAGAAACAGAAAACAGAATAAACTGTACCATCCTCAGGTTGTTCATACATATTAACTGAGCTCTTACAGCAAATGTCTACCTTGATCTGATAGGATGCCCCCACTGTAGGAGCTTTGGAAGAAACTCACAGGCTATCCTTGGTGGACCTTATAGTGTTGTGGGCATCAGTTGGGGGAAGATTGCCCTGGGAGGTGAGTAGAACCTAGTGGACAAAGATGACAGTGAACTGAGTAATAAAAGGACAGAGATGACACTGGGTGCTACTATACATCATTTTTGTTGCAAGTCAATTTTCTTCTTGAATGGTGGCAGAAAGGTATGTTTGATCCCACTTAACCTTTTCTCAGGCCTCCCTCATCTAGGCTGGTGATTAGCCAATTAAGCTTTTATTATCCAGCACAGGGAGGTGAAGGAGGTTTGAGCACACCATATGAATCAGATGCTATTAGACGTGCTCAAAAAGACTGGGGTAAGCAAAGCAACCATTTAGAAATACTTCATTTATTTGTGCAAGTGTATAGACATGTATGCAAGTGTGTGTATGTGTGTGTTCATGCCACATCACTTCTTTGGAGTCTAGAGAGTAACTTTGTAGAGTTAGTTCTCTCCTTTTGCTTTTACCTAGGATCTGAGGCTGAAACTCAGGTCATTAGGCTCGAATGGCAAGCACTTTTATCCATTGAGCCATATAGTTGACACCACACCCAAGCAATTCTTGATGGGTTCTCTGTGGGAGACGCATGCTGTTGAGATGATACCCACTGTGGGAAATGCATGCTGGGAGGAGACACATAGTGGAGTAGATGGGGAAGATGAATGCTTTACGAGAGAGGCCTGGTAGGGGATATGCATGCTTGGAAAGATGCTTACTGGGAAGAGATGCCTGCAGTAAGGAGATGCATGCTGAGGACAGATACATGCTGTGTGAAGAGGCATATTGTAGAATGGGAGGGAGATGTAGACTGGGTGAGATGCATTCTGGGGGCAGAGGGAGGGGCAGACTGAGCCAGATGCTTGCTACAGAGAAATGCATTCTTTGGAAGCACATGATATCCAGTGATGAATGCTGGGGATACTACACTTGAAATATTTCTGGATTGCCTGGCAAAGTGTGACTCAGTTCTTTCTGGGGTTCTCAAACCAGCTTTTTCTTCCAATGTGTGCCCTCGCCTTCTAATGGTGTTTTTTTTTTTTTTTTTTTTAGCTTACTAATACTGTTGTCTGTAAGCACATGGTTTCAGCATCTCTTGATAGCTTGTTAGATATTCGGGTTTTTAGCATGAGGCCAGACCTATTGAACTGGGAACTGAGTTGAGTCTGTCAAGCTGCTTTCAAGAGCTTCTGAGTGATCCTGCTGGGCAGTAAATTTGAGAGGTGCTGGACTGAATGTTTCCTGGGCAGTTTCTTGCTGTAAGGGTCTGAGATGCTGCCATATTTAACATTTGAAAGAGAAAAGGTTCACTTCATTGTAAACCAGAAGAGAAGCAGTTATCTGTCACCTCCAATGTAACAACACCACCAAGTTCTCTCTTAAATTTAGTTGGGATTAATAGCTTCGCTCTCTCCTTCTACTCTGTCTCATCTCCCCCTCTTCTTTCTCTTCCTCCTCTCTGTGTGTCTATTTACAGATGCAGGGGGAAGACCGAAGGCAGTGATAGGTGTCTTCCTTAACCACTCTCCACTTTATTTTTGAGAAGAGTCTCTCATTGAACCTGGAGCTTACAAGTTTGACTGGATAGGTAACCAGGGACCCCCAAGAATCCCCTTTTCTGGATTCAGTCAACGAAATTATTCCTAATGATGTTCTGCTATATTCATAGGTCAGTGCCTAGTCCAGTCATCATCTGAGAGGCTACCTCTAGCAGCTGACGGGAGCAGATGCAGAGTCCCAGAGCCAAATGTTAGGCAGAAAGAGAGCTTAAGTTGGAGGTCTTCATTGGGCACCTTCTCTCAGAGTTCAGTGAACTCTATGGAAGAGGGGAAAGGAATTGTAAGAGTAGGAGGAATCGAGGACACTGTAGAACATGATATGTGAAATCAACTACTTTGGGCTCTTAGAGGCTCACAAAGCCTGATACAGCAATCCCAGAGCCTGCATGGACCTGGGCTAGGTACTCTGCATATGATCTAATTCTTAGCTTGGTGTTTTGGGGGAACTCCTGACAGTGGGAGTAAAGATGTCTCTTACTCTTTTGTCTAATTTTGGCACCTTTTCCCTCCTACTGGGTTGCTTCTCCTAGCCTTAATGATCTTTTGTACCTGGTCTAATTGTATCTTGGGAAGTGTTTGATTGACATTCCTGGGAAGGCTGCTCTTTGCTGGGGAGAGATGGCTGGTGGAGGGAAGGGAGAAATAGTAGGGCTAGAAGATGTGGAGGAAGGAGAAGCTGCAATTGGGAGGTATTATATGAAGAGAAGAATAAATAATTAAAATTAAAAAAATATCATGTGGAAAATTGTTTTTAATCCATTTGTAGTCATTAAAATTTGTATGATTACACACATGCTTACCAGCTCAAGACTATGTTTTCCAGCTTCCCTTGCATCTAGTTCCTAGTCATGTGTGAGAGGCAAACTGAAATATGTACCAACCTCCTATTTTTCATTCCTTATCCACTTGTGCATATGGGTACCTAGGCAATAGCTGGAGCATCCACTTTGGAGACTGAAATAGAAGCGGGCGGAGCAAGAATATAAAATCAGTCCAGATTCCCAGCCCAAAGGGCATCGGCACCACGCCCACGCTTACATTCTTGTCACTTAGGAAAGAAGTGTAGCTGTCTAGTTTAGATCACTTTTCTGTTTAGGGCTTTGTTAGCACACTTATATCAATCTTTGGACCTACTTATTAGCAGGTCTATGCCTTGTCTTACCACTGATGTTTGAGCATCAACTCTTACAATATTTATTGAAAAGGATTAAAGCATCAGTCACTACATATAAGCCATGTTCTCAGACAGCCAGTGGGCCTCTATGAGTCTTTGTCTCCTGCTTCCCCTTCTACAGATTACCTAAGCTTTAGCCAAGTCACCATTCCCAGTGTTCCCTCCTACCTGGGTACATAGTTCTGATTTTGCCACCTGAATGGATGCCATACCCTACTTTTAGCCTAAAAAACATCTTACTTACTCTTCGAGGTCCCAAGCTTTATTATAAAAAGTGTTTGACAATTGCAGAGTTGTCAAAATGCAGTCTTCCAGGGTAAGAACACTATTTGTACTTGACAGTCAACAAATATTGATTGAGCTCTTGGCATGTGCCAGGTTTGCTCTAAGCATTGGAGATGGAGTCCAAACAGATTCAGTTCCTATGCTTACAGGTCTTTTCATTGAGCAAGTACAGCGACAGTCACTATAATGTGTCAGGACCCAGGACTGAGACCAAAGCAAACCATCTCACTCCTTGAACCACAACTGAATTTAGGTACAGACTTAAGCCCTGAGTGTGATAAGTGAGCCAATTTCAAATTCTCCAATATACCTGCAGGCCATGCCTACTAAAAGAGAACCTCACACATAGTAGATATTCAAAAATATATGCTCAAGGGAATAATAATGGTCTGTTACTGTTTTAAATAATAAACATGATTATCACAATTTTAATCCCTAGTATGATTCTTCTCATTTAACACACAATTATGCTGCATATGTCATGATTATTATTTTCATTTTATAGATGAGAACACTGAAACAGAGAGAAGCGAAATCATTTTCATAATGGGCATTTCCAAGAAGAGATAAAGCTGAGATCTGAATCCAACTATTTTGACTCCAAGATTCCAGCTTTCAGATGTTACATTATTGGACAAGAATGAAACTTTTCATATACTAGCTTTCTGCTGGCATGATAATAATTGTGTTGTATTGGAATATATCTAAGATAAGTAAGTAGTGCTTTCTCCATTTACTACAGAACGATGGAATTGCAACTAAGATGTAAAAGTATTTTTTTTTTACCAGAAATTATGAAGGACATGAAGAGAAGGGTTAAGATTCCAACCATGCTTGGTTCTACCACCTCATACAGGTTAGCTTTTGGTCACGTGATCCAAGTGAGCATCTGAGGGAGAAAGAGATATCTGACTCACAGCTGTATCAGCATGAGCCCAGATTTGCTGGGTTTTGTGTGCTTGAACAGGGTGTTGTGGCAAAAGGAACAGAAGAGAACTGTTTAGTTTCTGGTCAATCAGGAAGAAGATAGTATGATAGAGATCAACCAAAGATAATAGAACCCTCTTCCTGTAAGTGAGTCACCTTTTTCATCTCTCTCTATCTCCTAAGTTTCCAGAGCCTAATGAAATACTGTCTAATCATGAGCCTTTGGGGGAGGGTATTTCATATTCAAATTATAGCATAGTTTTTCTCAGTTTCCTCCCCCACAACATAGTACTTTTATTGGTTACTTGGCAATTTAACATAATTCTCCAGGATCACATTCACTTCCCAGCCTTCCCAGCACCCTACCCCTCCTTTTGACCTCCCCTCCTCCAAAAAAAAAAAAAATAGAAAATCAAGTCCAATTTGTGTTTCTCACATATTCACTGGAGCATGGTCAAATTCACAGTGGCCAGCTAAAGAAAACTGAGTCTTTTCCCCACCCCTAGCCCCACCAGAAGCCACCAACGGTAAAGAGCATCCCTATTACAACTTCTAATAGTTCAATGGCTTTCTGTCTAGACTGTCTGTTTTGTGGAGGACAGAGTTGGTGAGGGAGAGGTTGTCACAGAAGCCTTATACATTTGTCATTCTCAATAGCCAACCAGCCAGATGGTTGTTAAGATAATGATGACAGTTGAGAGAGTAGGAAAGTGACAGGAGCAGCAGCAGAGGAAGCAGAAGAAGAAGCAGAGGAGGAGTTCAAAGAGCAGGGGGAGGGGAGGAGGAGGAGGGAGAAGAGGAGAGAGAATGCAAGCTTTGCTTTCCTGAGTCCTTCCTTCTCCTCCAGACTTGGATTAATAGAATAATGTAGAATTTAAAGACAGTCAGCTCTGCATGAACACCCTGGAGCAAATTCCCTTATCCTTATTACTCTTACTGTCTATGTGTCACTTTGCATTTATACAATGGTTGTTGGTAACATTGTCTGATCAGAAGCTGGATCCATTTCCCTGTTTAAACACAAAGCTGCCCACAGTTGGAAATGTTGCAGAAAATGACCCAGACTGAATAGGATTTTGTTTTTACAGGAAAATTACAAGTTGTACTTGCAGGTTTTAAATTTTGGAATTTTTTTCTCCTTTCATATAAATGGAAATAATATTGAACTATTGTTAAATGCTCTAAAGGGCATGAGAGGAGAGAAATGAGTAAAGAGGGGGAGGCTCGGGCTGACATTTATGCTGACTCAGCTTGGAGCTGCACGATGAAAGGAAGGAGTCTGAGCTGTCTCACAGGATTCCATACCAATCATGTTAATTGGAAACTGGAAGGAGGAAATGGTCACAATCAACAGATTTATCACGCAAAGGGCAGACGAGTTCATAAATTTAATCCAGCAAAAGAATTAGGAAATAGAATTGATGCTTATAAGAATCAGGGAAGGGGTGGTGAGACCTCTCCAAATAACCTTTCCCAGGCAGATGGCTGCAAGTGCTTGAACGTATTTTATTCGAAGCTATTAGAAATATGAAAAGAGGGCTCTCTCCCAGCCCCTGGCAGAAGTATTGTAACTTCTTTTTTATAGTCTTTATAAAAGAAGAGCAATAAAGAGACACAAACAGGGTAGTAAAGTTTAATGGTGGTAAAATCCAGACACCTGAATATATGTCATTTATTTTTCCCAAGACCTTACCCCATTGAGACTGCTATTAATTAGCATGGAAATGTGTTACAGAACCAATTTTGCATGAGGTTTGTTATCGTGGGTACTTTATGAAAAGGAAAAAGCAAAACAAAAAATAGCCTGGGGGGTTCCACGTGCAAAAATGAGATGCCAACTCTCAGGAGTCCCATCAGAAGCTCCTTCTACCTGAGGAAGGCTGCCCAGCCTCAAAAAACTGCAATCCCTCCTGTGTTGGCTTGTATAAGTTGTTTACTGGATATAATCTAGAATCACCTGGGAAGGAGGTTTCAGTGCGGGGCTGTCAAAATCACAATGGCCAGTGAGCATATCTATGGAGTTGTCTTGATTATACTAATTGATGTAGAAAGACCCAGGCCATTGTGAGCCACCCCATTCCATAAGTATGGGTCCTGTACTCCACAACTGGGAGACTGAGCTGAAAGGCAAATATGCATGCATTTGCTCTTTCTGCTGTGACTATGGGTCTCATGTGACTCGTTTTTTAAGTTCCCACTGCTTTGATTTCCCCTCTGTTATGGACAGTAACTTAGAATCATGAGCTAAAATAAACCCTTTCTTCCCTAAATTTCTGTCATTTGGGGAGTATTTTATCACAGCAACAGAAATCAGACTAAGGTGTCTCCTGAGTTCCATGAAGAACATTCTTCAAATGTTGGGTAGAAGCAAACATGTGAGGGAACCCAGCATCTGAGAACCTACCATGGTAAAAAACAGAGTTGGGTGCTTATACAGGAGACTGAGGGCCAGAAGGCTTTACACAAGTATTCTGTAATTAGTATATTTAAATCTCATTGGTAAAGAGGAAGGTTGGGCTTTTTCTCCCTTTCCCCTACAAAGCAACCCCAAACGAGCCTCAGATGTCACTGCTTGAGGCAGAAACACTCTGGAGTGTCCGAATATTACCCATGGTCCATTAGAACATTACATACACATTTAATATGCTAATGAATCCAGTGAGGCATGAGGTTGCAGGTAACAGAACATGCAGGAGAACTCAGAGCTATGAGACAACAGTCTGAACTTTCACACTCTGGTGGCACTTGAGCTATTGAACTCGCTTTTCTTCAGTTTGCTTCCTCTCTTGGAAGTTTGCAATCCTTTAATAGACTATTTTTGCTCCACGGGCAATTCTGTCTCTGCTCAGTTCTTCATTGGGGAATCTTAGACTCTAGAACAGTGTAATGGTGCCCCTGGCCTTGCTGTCAGCCTCTATCAGTACTGTTCCTATGCCAAGCACTCTCCATTGTCTTCATCCTTCAGGTAAGGGAATTGAGGCTCTTGTATGTTAGGACAACAAGTGACAGAGCTCATTAAGAAAGGGCCAAGATACAGGGTAACCAATGAAGGAGCTAGAGAAAATACCCAAGAATCTGAAGGGGTTTGCAGTCCCATAGGAGAAACAACAATATGAGCTAAGCAGTACCCCCAGAGCTCCCAGGGACTAAACCACCAATCAAAGAAAACACATGATGGAAATCATGGCTCTAGCTGCATATTTAGCAGAGGATGGCCTAGTTGGTCATCAATGGAAGGAGAGGCCCTTGGTCCTGAAAAGGTTTTATGCCCCAGTATAGGGGAATGCCAGGGCCAGGAAGTGGGAGTGGATGGGTTGGGGAGCAGGAGGATTAGAGAGATGATAGGTGATTGTTGGAGGGGAAACATGAAAAGGGAATAACATTTGAAATGTAAATAAAGAAAATATGTAATAATAAATTAAAAAAAAATATCCAATAAAAAAAGAAGAAGAAAAAGGTTGAGTGGGGCAAGATAACAAATTTAAGAGCTAGTGAGTGGCTGTTACATTTCTTTCTTTTTTTTTTTTTTTTTAATCATCACTTACTTTGTATTTAATAAACATATGTTCACTAAAATGATATGAAATTACAGTTGGGACATCTTTTGTGATGATAACATAATATTTTCCAATAGATTTTTTTGTTTGTTTGTTTTTCGAGACAGGGTTTCTCTGGATAGCCCTGGCTGTCCCGGAACTCACATTGTAGACCAGGCTGGCCTCGAAGAATAGCTGTTACATTTCTTAATACAGCCTAGATGTCACTACCCAAAATGTCCTATTTGCTTCCAACCCATCAGATAGACCAATTATCTGTCCTTTAGAACTTTAAAGGCAGAATTATAAAATGAGCCAATTACTGTAACTATTCTGAAGCCTCTCTGTGGGCCAAGCAAAGTCCTCCACTTCCTGCTTGATTTATTTGCACTGTTCATCACCTCAGGACTGAGTGGAGGCATGTCACTCAAGAAAACACCACTCAGCACCTACAGTCTCCACATAAGCTGGCGCTCAGTAAGCCTTTAACAAAGGTTATGGTCAAAGCTAGAAGAGGTGATTAAAGGTGACCTCATCCAGCACATTAGATGGCAAGTATTTTGACACAATCAACCCACTGACTCCAGTCTCCGTGTGGATTAGTTCCAGGAGTCCCTGTCAGAAATCAGAATTTGTGGATGCTCATGTGCTTTATAGAAAACTGAGAGGACACTGGAGGCAGTCTTCTAGAATCTGAAAGTATCAGTAGAAACTGGGGAGTTATTGAGGTCTATAGAAAATGTAATAATTGAATTGGATGCTATTAATGTCTAGAAAAGAGCCTTGCACAGTTGTGAATCTTGCCGATGTATCCTTTTAAATTACTTTTAAAAAAATATAATAACCTTTATTTAGTCTTTGGTTTCATACATGACTATTATATTTTTCAATCATATTCACCCAACATTCCTCTTTTAAACTCAGATCCTCACACACACCTCTCTTCCACTTTCATGTGCCTTTAATGTGTGTGTGTGTGTGTGTGTGTGTGTGTGTGTGTGTACTGATCACATATGAATTGATGAAGTTTCTATATAAATGAATGAAACTGGAAAAACTCATGTGGGGTAAGGAGATCCACTCCTAGAAAGACAGGTTGCATCTGTGTCTTTTAGATGAAGATGTCCCTTGGTGAGATGTTTATTTTGTTGTTATATATGCTTTCTGTAAAGAAGAGAAAAAATGTGTTTGACAGCTTAAGTTTGATACAGTGGAAAGGATGGAGCTTTAGAGTGGGAAATATGCTTAGATCCTGTTGTTATTGCTTATATGCTCTGCACACTTGGACAACTTAAACAACTATCCATACTGAGGCTCTTTCCATAGAAGAGAATAGGGTTGTTCAACTTGCATTTCTCTAAGATTCCAAACATGGTAAAGGAGCCTGAATCCCTCTCAAATTATGGGAAACACCTCATGAATGGTTGTCTGGAACCCTCTTAGACCACATGAAGCATCCTGTCAATGGTGTCCTAAAACCCCCTCAGATGAGGTGTCTTAGAACCCTCTCTGAAAATATCCCATGAATGATTTCCTTAAATGGTCTCAGATCACAGAACACACTTTGCTAATGGTTTCCTGGAACCCTTGCAAATTTTGGGCTATGACAAAAAACTACTAATATCACCTTATTATTTTATAATGTCACATATCATTTTTATGCACTGTTATTTCTCCAAGTATTTACCTCAAACCTGTATGGTCAGCAGGGCTAAGGCAGACACACCACTACACCACTTCCAAACACACACACACACACACACACACACACACACACACACACACACACACAGAAAGAGAGAGAGAGACAGACAGACAGACAGATTCACACACAGAGAGGAGAGACAGAGAGAGAGAGAGAGAGAAAGAGAGAGAGAGAGAGAGAGAGAGAGAGAGAGAGAGAGAGAGAGAGAGAGAGACATGCACATCTTGGGGAACAAGGAACTTCTCACCTGAGGCTTCACAGCATAGCTTGTGCTGTTTCTACAGTTGGACACTCACATCTACTATTCACCATGACATCTTCACCTGAAGGTTTTGCCTCCCTATGTGCAGTGTGGCAACTATCCCCCACCTGGCAGAACTACTGTGCAGATTGATTGGATATGCAATAAACCAGGGCTGTGTCAGGCTCAATGTTCAATGACAGGCAGGATGAAATTTATTATAAGCTGACATGGCAGCAATTGTCCTGTGACTAAAAAGATAGTGGTTCTTGCATTTGGATGCTGACAGGGATATCCTGTAGTGTCCCTATTTATATAAATGGATATATGCACAGACTTGAAAAGAGGATCAAGAAAAAAAATAGTGAACTCTTCTGGCATATAAATGGAAAAGTCACTCTGAGAAATTCCCCTACCTTCTCAAATTCAGGAAATGTTATCAAAAACTGTTGTCAATTGGAGGACAAATGTGATACCTCCCAGGGAATGTAGAGGAGGGACACTGAGCAGTGGCTATCACATGGTATTAGACCAAATGGCTGAATGGTGTATTCCTTTAGAAAGCAGAGTTTCTAGCCAAAATGAGTAACAGGGATGTTCCCATGATTAACAAGGTGCCAACACATTGGCCAGTAATTCAGAGGGTAAGCAAACACAGGTAGCAGTTGGCTCTGGAACACTGGAGAGTGATTTATGTGCCTTCGCTCCATAAAAAGTGAAGAAGACAAAGTCCTGGCACAATAACCATATTTCTTACTTGCTTTGTCCCTCGATTAAGAGGTGAGTTACATCCTGATTAGAGAAACATAAACCCTTTGTGATTATCTCTGCGACCAAATGGCTGCCGGAGAGGAAACAGGCAATAATGTCCTGAAACCATAAATATCATGTCCCAGTCAGATCCTTTTCAAGTACACTAGTAAAAGGCCCTGAAACTCAGCTGTGCATTTCAGTTGAACCACAATGAAATATCTAACCAAGGTGGACATTAGGTTAGCATTAGAGCTGAATTCTACAAGAGAAATTAATAAAATGGAAAGAGATGTAAGAACAGAAGAGGGTAAGTGTAAGGAACAGCAGGGCCAAGCAGAGAAAGATGAGAAAGGAGAGACTGGAAAGAACGGAGGGTCTCAATTATTAGGTTTCCCTTATGTACCTTGTTAAGACCCCTTCTCATTTATTGTTAAAGAAAAAAATCTGTAAGGTAGGGCCCATCGATTTGCAGAACGGGAAAGGAACAAAAGGAGAGTGAATAATCAGGGGTACTCTGTAAGTAATTGGAGCAACCAGGATTAGGATAAAAGAAGCAGTAGAGGAGAAGAAGAGAAGAAGAAACAGCATATGAATCAATCGAGAATGATTGGAAGAGGCCACTGGTGTCATTGTTGGAAAATTAGAGGCTTTTTCCATCACAGTCAAACTGGCATAAACAGATAGACACTATAATTGTGCCAAGCTTAACTTTCCGCCCCAGAAAGTAAAACTGCAATTAGAAGTGAAGCTGGACTGCAGCTTCCTTCTTGCTAATAAGGATGAAGAATAGCAGCCTAGTGGGACAATTTGATATCAGGGACCACCTCCTACAAATTCTAAGGATTTTGTAAGCTGCCAGAGCCCTTGGCTTTTTTGCAAGCCAGCAAAGAAATCTGCAGGAAGCAGGGAGAGAGGATCTCAGAATAGATGTCTAGTGTCCATTCATTAAGAGGTACTGGGGAACTAGGAACATTCTTGTCCTGGACTCCAAGAAAGGGCTCATGAATAACCCAACCTCATTAGAATTAGGGCAAAGGCTTCTGCATCTTACCCTCCAAATAAATCGAAACAGGAAGACTAGGCAAAAGGTGCTGGAAAGTCACCTCAGGCTTTCTTTGTCTTTGAGAAGGAATGCTCTAGTAGAAATAAGAACTGAATAAGAGGAGAGACAGAAATATGTTCTATTATGTGTTCAAGTGTTGGATGCTAGTTTCTCTTCCATATGCCTTGACCCATGTTTGTTCTCAATAAGCCTATTGGTCAGATCACTTGAAAGTCAGAATTCATACCTGAGTGTGGTCACCTTAAATCATAGGGACTCTGTTTTCTGATTGTCATTGGTTTCATAAACTCCAAGGTTTGGTTTTGTTTCAGGCATGTATTTCATGCACATGATTTAAAGACATTTGACTGACACATCTTATAAATGAGAGACAGCATTTTAAAATGTCCCAGACAGGAGTAAACTCATTTATTCATTCTGTGCCTGTTTAGAGATCCCTAGACAGTATGCCCTAGCAATAGAGAAGTCAGACATTGTCCAATTCTGATAGTAAGGGAAGAGCCACTGAGGCATGCTTTGAAGGTCTCATGGGATTGCATGGAAGACAAACAGGTGTTTTTGGTTTTGTTTTGTTTTTAGCAGCATGGCTCCTATTATCTCTCTTAGAAAGGGCACTGTCACAAGACAACTCCAGGATGAAACCATAGGCCACAGAGAGCCCCCTGTATCCCAAGAAAGTCTGGATGAGGTGCTGGGGCTAAAGAGGTGAGAACTGAGCCTACAGAGTACGACCCTTTTCCTCATGTCATCTTCTCCAATCCTTACCTCAACTTCAATTCTGGGATTGTTTCCAAGATGACACAGGCCAGAGCTTCTTTGGTCCTATGCATTTTGGGATGACGTCCTATATATCTGCAGTTAGGGTATGCTGATGGATGGAGATAGGGAAGTCATTTAAAACCTGTCTCCACGTGGACCCCTTCTTTGCCCATGAACTCTAACATTGAACTATTTTTCACTAAGTGATTCAGTTTCAAAGTCCTTCAGTTATAGTAATATTCTACCTTGGAGTTTGGAGCAACAATTTTTGCTCTCAGTGCTACTTCCTCATACCTATTTCTGGTCCCCATCAGGTCCATTAACTTGTATCCCTTCGCTCCCCATCTTCTAAGTGAACATTCATCATGTCTACATGACCTTAGACCTGATGTCTTCATAAATTCCAAAGTCAGTGCCTGTCATGTGGTTGATGTCTAGAACAAGTTGGAAAATACAGCAAGAGTTGCTCAATCACCTTGGACTTGTAGAGACAGAGATCATAATGGTGGGAAGTTCAAGATGAAGAGGGCTGGTGCTTCATGGGGGCAAAGAAAGAGAGGGAGAGGGGGAGAGGGGGAGAGGGGGAGAGAGGGAGAGAGGGAGAGAGGGAGAGAGGGAGAGACGGAGAGAGGGAGAGAGGGAGAGAGGGAGAGAGAGAATGCATGTGTGTGTGTGTTAAAATCCTAGTGCCCCTTTCAAAGTAATATCATTAGTATTATAACTTATGTCTACTTGTCTCCTAAAAGTTCCATCTTCCTATGGGCTCCATGTCTCAAGAGCATCACGGGCTAGGGAATAAACCTTTAACTCATGTGTCTTTAGGCCCTACAATCATATCCACAAACATTCTCAGGAGAATGATCTCTTCCTAAGCAGACACTGAGCTCTGTGCAAAAATCAGCAAAGTGAGAAGTCACATACCACCTGGGCCTTTCCTTGGGAGCACACAGCTGCCATCCTAATGAACACATCCCCCTGTCAGATCGTCTTCTGAGTGGAATATTGCCTCTACACATTTCACTCTCTTACCTGAAGAGCTATTTTGAGCTGGCACCTCATTTACTTGCACATTTGGTGAGCAGCTTAATGGTGTCTCCTGGGACTCATTCATTTGTGCAGTTACGGAGGCTGTGAAGGAGGGTGTCACACAGTCAGATGCAGGGTGGGTCTCAAAAGTACAGCCAGTGTGACAGTTTTGTACATTGTTGGAGCTTACTTACCCAGGGGAAGGTAGGCGGATTCTTTTATGTTGTGGGCTGGGGATCCTCAGGAGGAGACATTGGGCTACATGAGTTAGAGATGGAGATCAAAGCTTCCCCCTAGAAGATATATCCACATGTCGATGCCCCAAAACATGTGAATATTTGCTTCCATGGTAGAAGGCACTTGGCAGATATAATTAAAATGAGTGACATGTCCTGTATTATCCAGGCATTCCTAAGGTAGTCACAGTGACTTTTATGAATGGAAGAGGAAGTCAGGAGAGTCAGAGAGAGAAACTTGAAGATAACCTTCAAAACACAAGGCCATAAATCAATAAACCTAGAAAAGACTAACCACATCTTCCTACAGTTTTCAGAAGGGAGGCAACCTTGCTGACACATTGTGACATATGTCACACATTTTCTCCGGAGGACAATCGGAGAATAAATCCTATGTTGTCTTAAGCCACTTATGGCTGCTAGAATGTGTCATAGGAGCTGCAGGAAATTAAGAGAGGGAGTTTTACAGTAAAAAAATGGAGCTTTGTCCATTCGTTGACCCACTTGATAAATGAACTTTGAAGAAAGGCTCATGTGAGGGCACCTGACAGAAAATGAGGGTATGGCTGTGTGTTTTATGTTTTACAGTGTTCACAGACATTGAGGAAAGCTGATAGGATAAAAACAAGGGAAAATGTATATGGAGTAGTGGGATGCTGGGATTCTCAGAGCCACAGGCCAGTACAGAAGGGAATCAATGGTAGAACCTGATTGTATCTTAAGCAGCTCTGGGAAGACAGTAGGAGAGATGAACCCCGAGGAAGGCCTGATAGGGTGGCTATGTAGGAACCAAACAGGGAGGACCAAAGGCACTCAGGCACTCGGGAGCAGGGAAGGTGCCTAAATAGGTACAGTAGTACGGAAGAGCATTTGCTGTTTTAGAAATTGAGGATTGCAAATGCATAGAGTGCTAGGTAGGTAGAAAATGGAGAGATGATTCTAGATGAGTGGGCAGGGCCACATCCAAGGAACAGAGTCATGCATAATAAGTCCTGGGAAGAAGAAACATAAGTTGTTTGATATGAATTTAAGTGGATTTGAAGTGTGCTGTACTTATTCATAAGAAGCCATTGAGCTTGAGTATTTACTTCTTCACCACAACTGTGTCTCTTTTAATTAAAATTGGATATGCTGCAAAATCTCTTAGGAAAAAAATGTATAGTCCAAGAAGATGTGCTTTCTCTTTATTTAGATTTTGTACCTTGGCACACTGTCATCCTCTTGATGTTCCAGATTTAGAATGTCTGCTTCCAAGGGGGTCACAGTAGAAGCAAAGGAGAGATTCAAGTTTAGGACCTGGCCTGGAAGTGGCAGATGATAAAACGGAGGTAAAACAGAAATCAAGAACCTCAGATATCCAGGTCAAATCTGTTGAGCTCAGAAGCTCAGCAGAGGAAGGGCTATGTGGTGATAAAGGTGTAGAAGTGGACTACCAGCTGATAAAACACCATACGGATGGTTCAGGCTTTCCACTCAAGAGGGCAGTGAGTTGAAAAATGCCATTAGATTATCGTCCCATCCAGGTTTAAGTTCAGCTGAAATGCTGGGTCGTACATTGTCTGGAAATAGGGTCGTTTAAGATATATTTGTTAAGGTGAGCACACACTGGGTGAAGATGTTTCCCATTCCAAAGACTGATGTACTTATAAGAAAAGGAAAGGACATGAACATCAAGCAAAGCAACTATGAGAAGTTGGGGGCAGAGGTCAGTAGAGGTTAGGAAAACCTAACTTCAAGTTATGAGACACCAAAGATCCCAAAGGGGCATGGAAAGTCCAGAAGAGAGCAGGAAGAATTCTCCCCTGCAGACAAGAGATAGAGATAGATAGAGATAGAGATAAGGATAGGGATAGGGATAGGGATAGGGATAGGGATGGGGATGGGGATAGGGATGGGGATGGGGATGGGGATGGGGATGGGGATGGGGATGGGGATGGGGATGGGGATGGGGATGGGGATGGCGATGGGGATGGGAATGGGGATGGGGATAGGGATAGGGACAGGGACAGGGACAGGGACAGGGACAGGGACAGAGACAGAGACAGAGACAGAGATAGAGATGATAGAGATAGATTAGATAGATAGATAGATAGATAGATAGATAGATAGATGATAGATAGATAGATAGATAGATAGATAGATAGATAGATAGATAGAACAATGCTACTGACTACTGACATTTGGTTTTCAAGTTTTTCTATTAGACTTATGAGAGAAACACTTCTATAGCTCTTAGCCATGTAGCTATTGATTACCATGGGAAATATCACAGTAAAAAAGAAATAGACAAGATATGGGGCTGGGTCCTGGCTTTGAAGGGAATGAAGGGAAGGGAGTTCTTTCACAGAACAAGTCTTTCCACAGTGCTGAGTCAGTAACTCAGCTGTTGTGATTGTCCGTGTGTGTGTGTGTGTGTGTGTGTGTGTGTGTGTGTGTTTACAGAGCAGGCAAACATGCCATTGACAATACTAAGCAGCTCATAGTTACAGTGATCACCTTCAAGCATGCTCTCCAAATCACATATAGCAGACTGGCCTTCAGAAGTGTTTAACTCGTTCCATGGTACAAGAAGAATATTACTGCTCTGAGACATTCCATTCTAGACCTACTGAATAATAATCTCAGTGGGTAGTCTGTGGTTAGCAGAAGCTCTCTCACTGATTCCTGTGAACACTAAGACACATCTGGCCCTAATGACAGCCACATAACAGGGTGAGACAATTGGCCCAAGTCAAAGGGTGAATAAATAAATGCTAAGCTGAGAAAGCTAGACTTGTTCAAGGCATGCTCTTCTTCTTCCCAGGAGAGTATAGAATAGGGTCAGATCCTGATGAAATCATAGGTGAAGGCATTAGTGTACATCACCGTGGGAACAGAGAGATGAAGAAGAGGATCCTAGTGATCAGAAATCTATACAGTTAATACCTCAGCCTTGCCACTCCCTTCCCCTCCATCTTACCACTGAGCCTTGCCTTGTGGCTGTGTCTATAGAGGGAGAGGTACAGTGGTCAGTAGGATATCTCCATCCTCACTATTGCTGTTCAGATACATGCCTGCCACCTGTCACATCACAGACAGGCAGTGTCTGAACTCTCTAAACAGGTGGCAGCATTTGAGTAATCTTTACACAGAGAATACAGATGTCCTTGTGGTATCTTACAGATCAGAGCATACAAAGACCAATCATCAGAGGTCTCACACACACACACACACACACACACACACACACACACACACACTGAACTGTACTGTTTCACTTAAGTCTTTGGTGCCCATGGTATTCCTTGTAGGCTATATTGCTGATGGGTTTGACAGCAGATTAAAGGGCACAGTTCCTTCTATGATTGGGTCGATCAGATAGGTGCTGTGTGAGTTGATTCAAGCACGGGAGTCTCCTGGGTCAGTTCAGAAGATCAAAGGAGATACTGAGATTTCAGATCTTTAACCCTGAATCATACCTTGAGGGAAAAGGTGTTTGGTCATCTCATCAGAACCTCACTTCCTAACCCAGGAAAATGAAGAGATTCCTTGGTTGCTAATATGTCTAAAGTCACTGGACGTATTGTCAAAGTGATGCTGTTATTAGACAGGTGGGTAGTAGAGCATAGAACAATGACCCAGGTGCTGACACTCAGATCTTGCAAGTAATTTAGGTGTTCATTCTTCTCTCCTCTCTTACCTTTTAATAAAAACCTACTACCTGTCCCAGCCAGTTGCTATCCTGGCTGTTTCCTGTGTCAATATGGAGCAAAGTGTGTATAAGAGTAAAATGATCCTCACCCTAACAGTGGAGAGGTCCTCAGACATTGGAGAGGTCCCCTCAAACTATGCTACTGGATTTTATTTAACCCAAGACTCCTGCAGCAGAGCCTGGACACCTGAACATTTTGTTGAACACTGTGACTCAGTTTCTAACTTTGTCCTTTGCCTTCCACAGCCCTTTGTCCTCTTGCTTCCCACCAGCTGTCATGATGCTGCCAACCCTTATTCAGAGTATAGGTTTTCAGTTGCTTGGAAATCTCCTGTAGCCAGGTAATTTTCATTATCTTTGTCTTTTAATCAATTTCCCTGAGACCCTCCTGTGGGTACCATTCATCCCAAGTCAGATAACTGTCCTTACTTCTAAGTTCACCTGTCTTAGTTTCTCCCTTATCCTAAGCAGTCTTTGCAATTGACAATATACAACAAGGTAGGATTTTTTTAAAAATCAAAAAAGAGGTCTCTTGTTCTATCATGGTAGATCTAATGAAAATTACCTTTAATGATCAAAAGTGGGTAAAGTGGTCCTGGCATATGGTAAAGCTTCAGTGAAGTTAAATTACAAGTAGATTTCAGAGCTATAATAATTGTGTATATAAATATGGATTACTATGTTGCTTTGTGATGGCAAGATATGGATAGCTAAAGTCAACATCCCTGGTCAGAATTACCCATATTCCTTTACATAAAATTCATAAAAGCATAAAATTGAAGACCAAAGTAAAACAAGCCAAACTTTAATTCTTTGTATGCAATAGGTCATCAGCAACTAACTTATGGGAAGTAGAAAGTACAATAGGATGATCAAATATTGAATGGGAAATTACAAACCAAAGGACTGGTTGAAATGCAATAGCTTTCTATCCAAGTTCAAAGTCACGTAGACCAAATATTGTCTTAGCCTTAGCACTGTGGTTTGTTCTCTTCAAAGAAGTACAATAAAAGTTTACTTTCAGAAGTTGAATGTGAGAGACTGATGTCACAAAGACTTAGATCAGGCCTTGCCCATATGTATTATATGTTCTTAACCAAAGTATGCAACTTCTGTCTGCCTGTTTCCTGATTTTCAAAGGGGCCCTAATCACACCCATCTCACAGTGATTACAAAGATGATGTGAGAAGAGTTAGGAAAAGGGTTCTTTCCCTTGTCCTGAGATGTTCTGAGCCGTAGCCACACTATGCTGTGTTGATAAGCAGCCATGTTGCTGCTTTTCATAAACCCAAGGAAAGTAAGGGTGTAGGGTCAATCCTTCTGGAAGGTGGCAGAGATCTGGAAGGTGCAAGTGACAAAGGCTGTCCTCTGTGACAGCTCTGGGCAGTGTCTAAAACATCAGGGGAAAGGCAGTACAATTATGTTTTTCATACGAGCAGCAACAAATACAATTGGACGATCAAATGTTGAGTGGATCATCACTGTTTTGTGACTGATACATTAGAAGTCTAAATGATCAGGGACAGGAGCATGTGTGGAAAGTGAGAAGCAGGGCAGAGAGATAGAGCAGAACCTCCTTGGACTGCATATCCCTGGCCTTCTATTGGTACTGTGTGTGCTTCAGTTTCATTGTTCAATGTTTGAGGCTCTTCATTTATGTTTTCACCCATTTCTATCCACCCAGAAACACTAGGGAGTCATACATCTATTCTGTGTGCTGGCCCACTACTGTGAGGAGCCTCTAGAGTACAATCTCTTAGAACAAGTGTTTTGTCTTAGATGCCTGCATTCAGATGCCAGCTATGCTGCTTGACATCTGTGCAATATATTAAGTAACTCAATGAACTGTTTTAACCTCATTTCCCCCATTCATAATATGGTTAAAGATAAAAACAAATAGAACCCATTAATGATTCTTAAAGACATGGTACAAAGTGAAATAAACATGGCATAAAAGGTAAAATTCCTTATTATTTATTTTGTGTGGGGTACCTAGAGCAGTTGAATTTGTAGGAACAAAAAGTAGAATTTTTTTTTTTTTTGGCTAGGGTATGTATGGAGGATGATGTAAGGTTCTGCTGTCCAATAGGTATGAAACTTCATAAAGACACATGCTCCACTATGTATGCTCATAGCAGTCTTATTTGTAATAGCCAGAAGATGGAAAGAACCAAGATGTCACTTAACATAGGAATGGATACAGAAAATGCAGTACATTTACATAATGAAGTACTATTCAGATATTAATAACAATAAATTCATAAAATTCTTAGGCAAATGGATGGAACTAGAAAATATCATTCTGAGTGAGGTAACATAATCACAAAAGAACACACATGGCATGCACTCACTGATAAGTGGATATTAACCCAGAAGTTTGGAATACCCAAGATAAATTCATAGACCACATGAAGCTCAAGAAGAAGGAAGACTAAAGTGTGGATATTTTGGTCCTTCTCAGAAGGGGGATCAAAATACCCATGGGAGGAGATACAGAGACAAAGTGTGGAGCAGAAACTGAAGGAAAGGCCATCCAGAGACTATCCCACGTGGGGATCTATCCCATATAAATTTACCAAATCCATAGGTGTGTGGATTCATTTCTGGGTCTTCGATCCTATTCTATTGATCTACCTGTCTGTTGCTGTACCAGTATGGAGTTTTTGTTACGATTGCTCTGTAGTACAGCTTGAGGTCAGGCATGGTGATTCCACCAGAGGTTCTTTTATTGTTGAGAAGAGATTTCGCTAGTCTAGGTTTTTTTGTTATTCCAGATGAACTTGCTAATTGTCTTTTCTAGATCCTTGAAGAATTGACTTGGATTTTTGATGGGGATTGCATTGAATCTGTAGATAGCTTTTGGCAAGATAGCCATTTTTACTATATTGATTCTGCCAATCCATGAGCATGGGAGATCCTTCCATCTTCTGAGATCTTCCTCAATTTCTTTCTTCAGAGACTTGAAGTTCTTGTCATACAAATCTTTCACTTCCTTCGTAAGAGTCACACCAAGATA
>LR749668.1:1322432-1339640 GCA_902729485.2 Mus minutoides | reverse complement strand
ATTAATTCTATATCCAGCTACTGCACTAAAGCTGTTTATCAGGTTTAGGAGTTCTCTGGTGGAGTTTTTGGGGTCACTTATATATACTATCATATCATCTGCAAATAGTAGGTCCAGCTCTGCAGCCAGCCAGCTATATGACTCAATCAAACATGTTATGGTTTCTTTTACTTCCAGCTCAAGAGAGTGTGAACTTGAAAGAGTTATAGATCCATAAACTATTTTATAAGGAGAACAAACAATAATAATTTATACCTATGACATCTCATTTGTAAGAAAGAGCACATGTATAAACACACAGAATGCCTATCACATTGCAGATATCTGATGTTTTTCATCTTCATTTATTCTTTCCGTACATTATCATTAACCCTATAATGTGCTCAGAATTATCCTATGGCAAAGTTGAACACTGAGAGTAGAGGAAAGGAATTCTCTTAGTATCTTCTCTGAATTCTAGGTCACCAGGTCGGGACTGTCATAAAACACCTCACAGGACTACAGGAATCCAGAACTGACCTATATTCCTTACGTGAAATACTCAGAATTAATGGAAGGCAGATGCTCCTTTCTATAGCAGAGGCAATGTCTGTTAGTTGAATTAAACAGGATGAATGAACACACAGACCACATTATAAATAAAACCAGAGACATCTCCTCATTTCGTTTATTGTGAAAGAACCCACAAAGTACCTGAGAAAAACTTACAGACCAGACATGACTGGGATTTTTATTCACTAGTGACTCTTCTTTCCTACCTATGACTTTACCAGAAGTGAAGAAAAGAATTGAATAGAAGGCCTTCCTGGGAACCTCCTTCCAGAAGTCATGTCATCCAGGGTGAAACTAGATTATACCTTCCTCACTGGTTTGGTTGACCACATTACAGAACATGCCCTTTCAGTTATCCCTCAAATCCTAAATGAACAGGTATATGACTCACTAGGTGCTCAAGAAGAAAACCTGGAAGGCCATCTGGGAACTGGATGGGGTCTACCTTCAGGAAAGATTAGTAAATCCTGATTATCTAAGATACACTCCTTAAAGGAACTTGGCATTTCTTCAGAATTGCAAGGTAGTGCTTAGCTTTTGCCCTTCCCTTGCTGCTTCCTCTATGTCTTTGAAGGAAAAAAAGAAAGATATGTTAATTTAGATAATTACTATCATGATCATCAACATTATCATCATCATCATCACTACTATAAGGAATTAAAATATCACATTAATATATTCAGGCCTATCATCATCTTTAACTCTAACTTCAGGGTATCTGACCACCTCTCCTGTCCTCCAGAGGTACCAGGTACATATATGGTGCCCAGCCATACAAGCAGGCAATATACAGTCATATACATAAAATAATAAAATGACTTGAAAAATATAAAAGAACCCTACTATGTTCCAGGAGCTGATTACATAAATACAAAATCATTTTCTGTCAATAATTACCCTCTCACTAATTTCCTTTTGAGGAAAAATAAAAAATAATTCTCCATAATTAATAAATCATCACTATTGCTAATATTATTGAAGAAGCTTTGCAAAGTCCTTGGCCTAATAGATTAATAGTCTTCATATGGAAAAACTCATGGGATGGTGGTATCCTGGAAGATTTCTAGAGCAGGGGTCTTGGGAAAATATGAGGTTATGGAAGATTTGTTTTCTTTTCCTATTGTCTACTTTTCTGTAAATACTGTCAATCTCTGGAGTAGAATTTTGTATCCCATAGCAACATCTCAAGCAAGTAATAAAGAGCTGAGGAAAGTACATGCTCACACCCCAACCTTAAATTATCCACAGCACTCTTGAAGCATGCTCATAAGGAACATAACATTAGTTGATTAGAAATTCTCTGGCATGCATTGTTAGAGTGGGTGTGTTGATTATAGAAGGGATATTTAAATTTTTTTATTTAGCTCTAATTTTTAAAAAATGTGTTATTTACATATACCAAGTTATTTATGATGTTGGAATGGGAAAATATATGAATATTTTAAAAGTTTACTAAAACAATTTTCTGCCCTGAAGCTCTCTCAGAATGAAATTAGAATTAGAAAGCTTGCAAGTGCTTATATGGCTTGGCTCATCCATCTCTTTAGCCTATACCTTCCCCTTTACCACTCCTCCCGTTACCTTCTCCTCCTTGGAAAACATGGACCATCATGCACAGTCTCTGTTCTTTCCTTCCTCTGAGATAATGCATGTACTGTTTTATTCCTTTGCTTTTGACCAGCTCTCTCCCACAACCATTTACCTTCTGCGTGTGTCCTCCCATGATGGCTAAGATCACTTCCTCTGCTGTTAAAATGGATTTCTTTCAGAGATGCTGCTTTAACTAGAAATCTTCCCTAGACCCACAAGTCTATGGTTTCCATGTCTTTCCATATCCCTCCATCAGAGTACTAGCAATATGTAACACAGAGTTTTATTTAAATGATCTCTTTCCTCATTATGCTTAGAACTCTTTGGTAAGGTTGTGCTTGTCATGTTCATCAGTTTATTCACAAGCCCAGGACATTAACTGCCACATAAGTGGTAACTGAGATAATGAACAAATCAAAATCAACAAATAAATTTTGATTAAGTATAACTGTGCCAGTCCACTTTTGCTACATAACAATCTCTCTAGAACAGTATCATAAAATAGCATGTTTTCATCTTCACACTTACTACTTTATATGTGGCTTCCATTGATGTGTATGTCAAAAGGTGTTGCTAGAGTTTCCTACCTGAATAAGACCATATAAAAAACACATAATGCAGATATTATCCTTACAAGTTATATGACTAGATTGGGCAGATCTGGTAGTATAATAACTTATTCTCCAGCTATAAGACCCCGGGCTACTTGTGGTTTCTCCTGGCCATGCAGTTCTAGTCCATTGCAGCTTCTCCTCCTCTTTCTCCATCTTCTCTCTCTCCTGCACATTCTTCTTCTCCTTCTACATGCTCTCCACTCTCAACTCCAGTCCCACCTTTTCTCTCTGCTGCCCAATCAAAGGCTCTAGTCTTTTATTGACCAGTTAAAATGGGGAGAAGATTCACATGATATCACCTGAGTGTGTGATGGTCTTATTGTCAGGGGTAACCCCTCTTGAGGAACCAGTATTAACATCAGAATACAAGCAGCATCAAGTCAACCCACTACAAAAGGTTGTAGTAGAAACTCTGATACACATTTCTTTCACTCATTTGTGATTAGCTGGATACCCATGCAGATATTCTAGTAGTAATGGCATAATGCAAGGGACAAAAACCCAATCATGCAAAGACAATGCAATTCAAGGATATATAAATCCTTGGCTTTTCAAGGCTATTGTTATTCCAATCCATACATAACACATTCACACACACACACACACACACACACACACACACACACACACACACACACACAGCCAAGCCCAACATTAATAGAGAAGAATATACTCAGGAGTGGGTAAGGAGACCTGACATCTATTTAATCATCAGCAATGGTCAACTAACATTTGTCTAGCTAACACTGACTCTTTCTCATGGTCAATTTATTAAGCACATTTCACCCATGATGTTCTATGTTATGCTGCTTATAAAATTCATTATTTAAGAGACAACCATTACAACATTCAAGGTAAAGTGTATATACATAGAATTTTTCTCCAAAACACTACATATGCCCTTAACAACTCCAAGTACTATTTTCTACAAGAAAATGCATAGTTAAAAAATGTAGAAAGATTATCTTCACAGGAGTAAAGAGCCTCTTGATAGCTCTTATCTGTTGATGTCTTGGCTAAAGGTTCATTCTTAATCCATTTGCCAGCACAGAGGCTGGGTTTATCATGCTCGATGCTAACCACCACACTGATGCTCCCTCCCCCCACATATCTGACAGATTGGAATAAGCCTTACACAGTCTGATTTCTCAATACCATAGGGTTTTCTGCCTTAGTTGAGACATCAAGTGCCTCTCATGAGTTCATTCATTTCTTTTCCTCCAATTTTCATACACTAATCCTTAAAAAACTTTTATTAAAGATAGCTCTTTTAAGAGAGCTCACCTGATGCTCCTCATATCCTTGACAAATGATATTTTTTTCCCTCACAATATGTAGATGCAGTCTAGACTATACAACTGGGCATTCAGAACTTTCCAAACTAGCTAAACTTCCTTTCCCACTGTGACATTCTTCTAATCCTAATGATCTATGGTAGGCTTTGTATTGATTTTATTAGGAAGACATTATTTTGAATCTATTCTCTGCCTTATATCAGTTCCACTCTAGTAGCATTTTGTGAGGTAGATATTATTGTCCTGTATGACAAAGAAAGCTGAGAGTCAGGGAGGTCAAGTAGTTTTCTCAAGATCATCTTGAGAGTTGCCTGAGCTCTCAGAATGGGCTGAACATAAAAACTAGGACTCATTTCAAAGCACTTTCTCCTACCCCTACTTAGCATACATCTATTCGATACCTCCATTTGAATTTTTCTCATTGAGAAACAATCATTCATTCAGTCAATTTTTAATAAACCATACAAATATAATGAAATCTTCCTCTACATTAGGTTCTGCACTGTCTACAAGAGATCCAATGAAGAATAATGTAGATCTCAAGGTGTTTTTACTCTTCTTTTAAAATAATTATCATTCTGTACTAATTTCACACATGAATACAATATATTTAGATTATATCTATACCCTATGTTTTCTCTCTAATCATCTGGATAACTTCTCTCATCCCCCTTGCATCTTCATAGTAGGGACTTCCTACACCCCCTTTCCTCTTTGCCATCCCCTCTCATTCTTCCTTTCTCCTAACCCACTGAACCAACTTAGTGTTTCCTATATGTGCTTAAATGTAGGAATACATCTATCATAGCATGGGCAGCCTACTGACCAGTAGCTATACTCTGAAGAAAATTAAGTCTCCTTTACCACTATACATAAACTGCTAATAGCTCTTCAGCTAAGTGTAGAGCCTTGTGAGCTTCTTCCCTGTTCATTTCTGGAACTGGCTTGCTCTTGTGCAGGTCTTATGCCAGAAACCTCCTCCTGGATTCTATTTCTTAGGCATGTTCTACTTGGTAAACACGTTTGGAGCAAACCCAGAAAGATCATTTCTTATTGTTTTGCTGACGTTTTTGTTATACATACTATTCTCCACTACTGTCTTTGAAGTTCTACTCTACCATTTTATTTCTCTGCCACCATACACAACAGTCATAATCCCTTATCCTTCCTTTTAGCCAATTGTCGTACACATCTATCTTACATACTCCCTTCTGGTAGAGACCAGCTACTTCTTTGATGAATGTGTTCTCTATAGACATAATCATAGAATGCTGTTAACATATTTTTTGAGATGACACCCTGTACAAGATTGTGCTAATACCACAAGGAAGTGACCATGAAGACACTGAAAACATATTTGCCACCCTCAAGGATTCTGCATTCAAGTGTGGCAAATATATATTTCTTATATAAATTTCTAGGTCTAGGCTTTCATGTAGCATAACATTGATTAAGTTAATTTCAGCCATATATATATATATATTCATATTCACCAAGTATTAACCACAGACTTTGGATTTTAAATCTTGTATACATATGTTCATGTGAATGTGGATCCTGCTTTTAACTAATAGGAAGGCCTGGTGAAATACACTCAATTTCTCTCTATCTGTATACCCATGCTTCCTAATAGACAACACATGTTCATTAAGAATCTACTGGAATCCCTTTATCTACAAGAGTATGAGTGACTGCTAGAGAGTGACATCATTGCCTACTAGAGAAAATAGAAATGATTTCACACAAACTTTTCAGCTTATTAGAGGAGAGATTAAGCTAAGTTACTTATGTTGTCCAGGCAATGATAATAAGATTTGTAATCTGAATGGAACCTAAGAGTCTTACCATTCTATGTTTCTCTAATGCTATTTAAAATTCAAGGTGATTTTGTTTTTCTGTCCATCCTGTGCAGTGGCAGTTTTCCAGTAAGCTTGCAACTTTTGATTTGCAGCCTAAAGAATGATGCTTTGCAAACACCCTATTGTTGCAAAAATGATAGTCTTGGCTCTAAGATAGATCCACTTCTGGATTTACTAATTCAGCTCATTATGTTTAATCTGTGTCTACAAAGAAATATGTTGCCACTTGATTTATAACTTGCAAGTCTATATTTCTTTTTATACACAGAGTATGGGGACAGTCCCTGAGTCAGCTCTCAGCTACTCTTCTTTCATGATGATTTAGGAAATTGTAGTGAAAAGAAGCTTAAAATAAAAAAGAAGCAAAGTTGGCTAAAAGCCTTCTTACCAAACACAGGAAATACTGCCTTTGGTTTTATAGAACAGATTAGGCAACAAAGAGCCGAAAGGAAGTCATGAGTTATAAGTCAAGAGATAGACATAAGAGTGCTCTGGGAATGGACAGCTTGTTTGAATTGTACCAAATAAATTGAGATTGGGTAAATAAATCACAGACTATATTGAGATAAATCTAGAGAGAGAGAAAGAGAGAGAGAGAGAGAGAGAGAGAGAGAGAGAGGAAAGATACAGTTAATAAACATCATCAAAACAAATAGTGACTTTAAGCCTCTTACAGTTCCAGCAGCCAGTATTACTTAAAGTGTAACAATAGTCCTGCCAAAAAGCTGGGAAAGAATATAGTGGGAAGAAAGGAAATAAATCAAGAAACATAGTTTCAGTTCTAGAGTTAGACTAGTGATGTAAAGTTTCTAACTGTGTACAACATTGGAATAAAATCAGAAGCTGTATAAATAGAGGCTGTTTCCAAATGGTGAGATGAAATGGCAGTTAACCATTCCACCTTGAACATTTACATACCACCAAGTCCTTCACATGTGCACACATGAGTTAGAAGTGAAAAACACAAATCCCACAATTCAGCAGCAAAATTATTAGCACAAATTGGGAATGTGCCTGTACAGGCTAAGGCCTGACGTTTAGATGAACAAGACAGAGCAAAAGGTTAGTTACAACAATGGAGGATGTTTTGTTTCTTTTCTTTTTTGTTTTTGTTTTTTGTTTTTTTGTTTTCTTTTCTGGATGGGAGAAAAGCAAGAAGGATGCAAAAGTAAAGCATTAGGCAGATATTAAAAAATGAAGCATCTACCAAAAATAAGGCAGCAAAGGCCTTAGAGGCAGAGAGCATAGTGTGCACAGTCATATAAAGGCTGGACTACAGTGACATTGTTGAGCAAGTGCATGTTGGGCAATGTTGGTCTAGTTGGTGATAAGTTTTAAGGCTTCAAGGAGAAATCAAGAAGGGTTCGTTTGTTTATCACTTTAAAGGAATTACATTACCTTTGCTAGACCAGAGACCACAAACTCAAATACACAGAACAGCCAGTCAGATGGATAGAGCTAGGATATAGGAAAGTGCAGAGTCCTCTTCTACATAGGTTGCCTAGGAATCAGGCACAGCACAGAGTCATCATCTGATTGCTCCAACACAGCATCTGATATTCAATAGTTCCTCAAATAACAAGAGCAATCAAACGTTTAATGTAAAACCTCTTAACTTGATAGGACTCAAATTTTATGAATTAGATCATGCTTTGTTATGTCAAGAAAGAAACACCAATGTCCGTGATGAAATATAATACAGGCTTATGTTCCACTTACGGATATCCCAAATGTGTACAGAACAGCCCACTTGCATATACTTATGTTAGGAGGGACTCAGGACCATCAGGGTCATTAAACCTGAATCAAGTACTCACTGACTCAGAAGAGTCATTGGCTCTGGCACACATTTGTTAGAATAACTTGCCATCAGCCTAATTTATAGGAAGACTGGGAAGGGTCACAGTACACAGTGGGATTCCATGAGCCCTCATGTGCCTGCAATTGCAACTAATGTAAAAAATCTATTTAAATATAACCCAAGGGCTTATGCATGGTGGTTGGGTCCAACAGAGCTATGGTAGTTTGAGATCTCTTCCACTGTCCAAGACCTAACTTATTGAAAAGTATTACAAAACTGTAGAGGCAATGCAGGAGATTGGCCAGAAGGATCAACACTAGAGGTAGCAGAGCTAGTGAAGTTGCCTTGGGAAGTAGTATTGGGGACCCAAAACAGGATAGAAAAGTGGGGTTTAGAAAGAAGAGGGGATACCTACAGAGTTTATGAGAACTGGCTGAGATGTCAGGTCAACAGGTGGCTACTGATGCTCAGAACTTAGCCTGGCAGGTATTTTTTATTTTTCTTTTTAAAATATTAGTAGAAAAGCAGGAAGGAAAAGTAATGGAAATGTAAAACCTTTGACTTTGAGAATTGGTTTTGGGGGAGCTTATCTAATACCAACACCCAGTACCATTAGATTTTGTTCATAACTGATTTTAAATGAGAACTTCCTCAAAGGTATTGCTGTATTCTTAATGTATAAGACCTGCCAATGGGTAAACATCAAACAGATAATGTATTCATTTTTTTAACCTTGATTTAGACTCTTTTCCTATTACCTTCTGGGAAATCCTCAGCTTAAACAAGAAATCATTTTATCTTTCTCACCTCTAAATGTGCCCTAGTGCTGGAAGAGTAAACATTATAATCAGCGTGGTTCCCGACCATCTGCAATGAGATGCTCTGTGAGGATTCATCTAAGTCTCTAATGCACAGAAGTAGTTAATCCACTTGAGCCTAGAGCAGAAAGGAAAATTCTTAAAAGGAAAGAAGCAGTGTGTGTGTGTGTGTGTGTGTGTGTGTGTGTGTGTGTGTGTGTAATGGAAAGGTGCCTTTCTTTTGCCCTAAATATTTAGACAATTAAAACACAACTTGCATGTTCGACAATGCATATCAATACATGCAGAAGATAGAAGGCTTAGGCTTTGCCATATATTAAAGGTTTGTTTATTTTTATTTTATGTCTACATATTTTCTGTGCATGTATGTCTATACCATCTGCTATCCTGGTGCCCTGAGGGCTAAAATAGCATCAGAAGCCTTGGAACTGAAGTTACACATGGCTGTTAGCAGTCATGTAGGTGCTGGGATCGAGCCAGGGTCCTCTGCTTGATCGCTGAGCCAGCTATCCAGCCTCTAGGCCTTTCCATTGTAGGTGATTGTTTTAATAACACCCTATTTGGCCACATGCTGAGTAATGTTTTTCCACTTGATAAATAAGAAAATAGACTCATGAATGTCGCAAACACAAGGTATCAGAAAGCTTTTGTTATTTAAACTCAGAGTCTGAGTTTTCACTCTTTGCATATATAGCAGAAATGTAGCTAGATCTTCATGTGGGTCCTAAACAACTGGAGCAAGATCACAAACGCTGTTCCTGTACACGGGTTATGTTCTACTAGCTGACTGCCTCAGTGGGAGAGGAATTGCCTAGGCTCTCAGAGACTTAGAATGCTAGGGTTTGAGCGATATCCAGGAAAGCCCCCACCCACCTAGAGAAAAATGGGAGGGGGTGGTGGTGGTGGGAAGCAGTGAGTGAGATGTAACGTGAACAAGAAAAATAAATAAATAAATAAATAAGAATGGAATGCTCTGGTATTTGTCCTTTTGTCTAGAGTTGAAAAGTTATTGAAAATGGAAAGCATTTGATCCTCAAACCATTTGGAGACATAAATGTAATAAGTGTATTTATCTCAACAGAAGAGCTGTAATGACAATACCCTGAGAGACCCAGATTTTGGCTAAAAGGAAAAACTAACTAAGTATCAAATTGTTCCTAGGTGTCTTTTTTTATGAAAGATTCACCAAATATCTGAGTTTTCTATTCTTTATGCAAATATCACTATTAGCACAAAATCCAGTGGATTATATGTTGGATCATATGCTCAAAAGGCCAGATACCATAAAAATACACACTAGAGATACAAAGCAGGGCAGAGTAGCCTGTGTTAGTACAGAAGGTAATCAGAGGAATGTCTCCAAGTGATTTAGATGATGAAATTAGCAGAAAGCCTGAGCATAGCTACTGATGTTATACTCAAGAGAAGATCAGAGCTAAGAATAAATATGCGCAACTGGATATAACCTGCAGAATTAAGTTTTCAATACTACAAAAATAATTTAATTGAAGTTGTATGAACTCTGTGAATGAATTAATATTCAAATTATACTATAAATGAAAAAATATAAGAAATATGGGTTGTAGGAGTTACCTCAGTCAGTAAAATGCTTGCTTGGGGATATTAGTTCTACATTAAGCATCCATATAGAGAGTCAAGCATCATAACACTTGTCTGTAATCCCAGCACTGAGGAAGCTGTGATAGATTGGCCACTCATGCTAGCCTAATCAATGACTTCCAGGTCTCAGTAAGAGATCCAATATCCACAAGCAAGATGAAAGGACACCTGAGATTGACCTCTGGCCTTCCCATACCCATGTGTATGTACACATATATACATAACACACATACATTAGAGCACATATGCATACACATCCCCATGTGTATACATGTAAAATAAATAAATATTACAAATGTGAAAGAATTTCATAGAAAAATAAAATAAAAATAAAATAATTATATGTTTAATGAGTAAAAGGGAAAAGGCATACAGAAAGGCAAAAAAAAAAACAATAGAAAAGACTATTTTGTGGGTAGAACTCTGAATAAACAGTAATCATAATAGAGACTCTCAGAACAACAGCAAGAATCTGTAAAAATTCACCTCATGAAAGTCACCAGAGACAGTAGAAGAAGAATAACTATATCCATGAATTGAAAACCACATTCAAAACAAATTCTAGGGAAGAGAATGAATACCTGAGAACACCAATATTTGAAAAATAGAAATTAATAATAAGCAGCAATAATACAAACGAAGGTGTTCATTGCTTCCATTAAAGCAGACTTGTGATTGGCCTATAGTGGCTGTCAATAAATATTTCCTGAATGAAAACTTAAATATACACAAAGAAGAAGGCACTTTTAATATTTTTCTGGCAGAAATAAAATATCGGAGAACTAGAAAGTAGAGAGATTTTGTGAAGGAATAAGTTAATATTGTAAGATTCTGCACCCAGCTGAGAGAGAATAACAGGTTTTATTATGTGTTTATAAACATTAAAAAATAGTTATATATTAGCTATGGACAGTCTTCAGAAGTTCACATAATTGATGTTGCATAAGCCAGTTGTCTCCCCCTCAGATCTTATTGGACATAAGAGCACGATAATGAGCCTATTAAATCACAGAACACTTAAGCTCAGTCCCTCGAGTATATGAGTCAGCACATCTGGGCCAGGGTTTAAGAATCAGAATTTCAAAAATATTCTCAGAGGGTACCAGTTATGGAACAACTCTTTCACACATTTTTTAACCTCCTCCCAGGTATTACTCACCTTTCTATTTACTCAACTTCATGGTTTCTTCTCTTTCTCTTTCTCAAACATAAACAAATAACAACAACAACAACAGAAAAAAACCAACCAAGGTCAAAATATTCCTGTAAAACAAACAAAAAAATATCAAAACAAAACAAAGAGCAAAAAAGAGTTCATTTGAAGTTCACTAACTCTTCCTGGGCCTGGGATTCTGCAGTGTGATTGATATAGCCAATGATACCCCACTGAGAAAAGTGCTATCCCCTTTACCTGCAGCTACCAAGTACCAATAGTAAATAAGTACTAGATTAGTAATAAGACTTTCTCTCCCCTTCTTCATGCTGGGATTTTTGTTTGGATTTAACTTGTGAAGGTCTTGGCATGCTGTCAAAATCTCTGTTTATCAGCCTGTTAAGTCTGCAAGATACTTTTTCCTTGCAGTCATACACTACCTCTGGCTGTTAAAATAATTTCACCTTCCCTTTACTGTAGATCCCTGAGCCTTGGGAATAGGTTTGATAATGGCATCCCAATAAGGGCTGAGGGCTACAAAGCCTCTTACACTCTATTTATCCTCCAGCTGTAAATATTTTTGTTAATTACCATGTACTGTAAGAAGGATCATCTTGGATGACGGTTAAAAGATGCTCTACTCTATGGATCTATCTCACAGGCAGGTCATTGTAATAGGTTGAAGTATTTGTGGCTGGGTGACATTGATCATTACTTTTTTTTCTTCAGTATAATGGAAAATGCCATCCAGCAACATGGATTCTGGGGCACTAGTTTTATTTCTCAAAATTTAATGATACAAGAAGTTGCTATCAGAAAACATTGTCTTCACCAATAGGACCTTCCCATCAGGTTGTGGAGAGTAAGCCATGGCCTTCCTTGGCAATAGCCTGGGATGCTAGAGAATGGGACCTATGGGACTTCTTTGACCAACAACTTAACAATATATAGCCCATTTCTAGTATTTGATGTTTGTTTTACTTGGTGGCAAAAAAAAATGTCTACTAAGGAAAATGTCCCCCATTATAAGATGACTCTGTGTATGACTATTTTAGGAAGCTCCTACAGTAGTAGGTTTCCATATGACTTTCCAAAAGGATTTCTGCATTACTTCTGCCCCTCTGGAGGCAATTCTTTGACAGCAGTTTGTAATACTTCAGAACACATAAAGAATAAATATCCTTTAAAAGAAATAATCAAAAGTGTATCTACATCTTTTCAATGGTTTGTGTTTTAACTACTCATGAATTAGGAAAAGCATCACAGTGAAAACTGTTAACTCTTTTGGAAGAACTGTGAAAATACTAAATGAAAACCTAAGAGATTAAGTTAATATGACATTTAAAAGGGAATATCATTTATTTATGAGAACAAGCAATTTGGGGATTAAGTGAATTATTGGTTCAACTCAAGAAGCCAAATTAAAACAAACAAGTCCATTTTACCTCTGGTTATAAAGAGCTAGATCATAGCATTCCAAAACTCTTGCTGAGAAAATAAAGAAGAAATGGATGAATTACAAAAATAACTTTTTTGGATGCATCACAGAACTGCTGTCGGACAGGGAACACAGGCCCTTGCAGAAAGGGACATTCAGTGGAGTGAATCTTTCTCCAACACCTGTCCCTTCAAAGCATAACAGAGTTCTGAAAATTCTGGACAGAGAAGCAGAGAAACTGAACACAAAACACATTAAAGAATAAACAGGGAAACAATGTTAAATTTGGCATTATTTTTTCATTGGAGAAAATAAAATAAGCCTTATGGAGACTAAGTGAGATAACTTGGTTTTTTTGAGTTTCCCTGTGCAACAATGCCCTGGCTGTGCTGAACTCCGGTATGTAGACAAGGCTGTTCTCTAACACAGAGATATTTGTCTGCCTCTGCCTCCCAAGTACTGGGATTAAAGGTGGGCATCACCACACCTACACAACTATCATGAAAATCAAAGACACGATGGATTAGAAAATTGTAAAATAAAGGGCCAGGCTGCCTCAGCAGCTTGACTATAAAGATATTTACTGTGGAAGGAGAGATGGCTTTGTAGTAGTTGAAAGTGCATTCAGCTGTTGCAGATGACCAGAGTTCATTTCCCAATATCCACCTCTGCAGGAGGGGTGTCTCACAATCACCTGTAACTCCATTTCCAGGAGTTCTATCACTGTCTTCTGGACTCAGTGTGTGTATTTACTCATATTATAAAATCACACACACACACACACACACACACACACACACACACACAGACATACACACACACATACATATATATATGTATAAATAATTAAAATATTTAAATGACTCTTTCAAAAAACTCTTTTTAAAAATTGGAATACACACACACACAATCATTTGAACAAGTGACATGAAGGGAGAAGTGGGACAATTGTGGGAGTGGATGAGGATAATGGTATAAGGGAGATATATATTTATATAATCACAGCCAGGTTATATATATATTTATATAAAATAGGAGTGATAACTAGCTAAAACATATCTGTCTTTTTAAGTCTTACTTATTTAGTTTAATATGTTGACCTTCCACTGGCATCCATTTTCCTATAAATGATGTAATTTTATTTTCATGGCTGAATAAAATTCCATCATGCTATCTTGCTGTACTCATAGATCGGTGCCTTATACATCATCATCAGAGGGGCTTCTGCTGGAAGCAGATGGTAACAGATGTAGAGAACCACAGCCAGATATGAGGTGGAGAGAGAATCTAAATGGAAGGTCTCCATCAAATCCCTCTGCTCACAGCACAGGGAACTTTGTTGAACAGCAGTGGAGAGATTGTAAGAGCCAGAAGGGATGGGGACACCAGGAGAACAAGGCCTTCTGGGTCAAACAAGCAAAGTGCAAATAAACTCAGAGACTGAAACATCTAAGCACAGGGCTTACATGGCTCTACACCAAGTCCTATGTCTATATATTATAGCTATTAACTTAGTATCTTCATAGGATGCATAACTATGATAATGCATGGGTTTCTGACTCATAAGCCTGCCCTTGAGACACCTTTCCTCCTATTGAGTGTCTGTGTCCAATATCAATATGATAGCTTTTGTTTTATAATATATTTTATAATGTCATGTTTGGTTGTTCCCTCTTAGAATGCTGTTTTTTTTTTTTTTTCATAATGAGAGACAGAAAGGGAGTAGATCTAGATAGTAGGGAAGGTGAAGAGAAATTGGGAAGAGTAGAAAAATGGGGAAACTATAATCAGGGCATGTTATATGAGAAAATATATTTTCAATAAAGGAAAAATGGAAAAATTACATTATGCATGTATTCTACATTGTCTTTACCTATTCATCTGTTGACTTAATTCCCCAACTTGTCTATTATAATTATGGCTACAATAAAGACATGTGTAACTCTCTTGGTAGGCTGTTGATTTAGAGTCCATCAGGAATGTAACAAGAGTGATATAGCTGGCTTACATAGTGGGTTCTATTTTTAGTTTTCTAAAAATCCTCCATACAGTCTTCCACTGTGGATGAACCAGTCTTCGTTCCAATCAGCAGTCTACAAGGAATTCTTTTTCCCTCCTCTCCTTGCCAGCATTAGTGTTCTTAATGGTAAGTATCCATTCAGACTGAGGTGAGATGGAAATGCATTGTTTAGTGTTTCTACAAGATTTTCAACAGCTTTTACATGTCCACTGGCATCTATTTCTCATCTTTTAAGATTTGTTCATTTCATTATTGTATTTATTGGTAAATTGCTTGTATTCTTTTTTTGTCAAGAAAAGAATAGTTTTATTTTTAATGTATTTCAACCATAGTATATGCATATAAAAAATAAATTCCCTCTTACTTTATGCATTACATATAGATTAACCCCTAATTAGTTATATATATATATATATATATATATATATATATATATATATATATATATATATATATCCTGTAAGGGAAAATTCAGAATAACACTTTGTGAGCTTAGGACAGGGAAGTATTGCTTAGGTTTAATGAAAAACAAACAAATAAATGAATAAATAAACAAGCAAGCAAAAATTCAAAAACAAACAACAACAAAACCCACCATGGACTACAGAAGGAAAATGATAAAACAGACTTCAGAAAGCGGTAGGCTGGAATAAAGTATAACTAACTGAAATGTGGCTTGCATCAATAGTATGTAAAACCAAACAACCAAATAAAAGACAAGGTCTAGCATTTGAGTAAAACTTTTTAGTCTTTTAAGATCTTCATTTGTTCCAGACAGTAGTAAGAGATATATATAGAGAGAGACCTAAAATTCATAAACGGTCTGATCCTTCAACATTGCAGAAATATTTTAGTCTCATACAATTCCATTTATCAATTCTTGGTTTTATTTTCTAAACTTTTAGGGTCCTTGTCAAAGAGTCCTTGCTTATGCTCATACCTTGAAGCATTTTTCCTACATTTTACTCTTAACCATTTTCATAGATTCAGATCTTATATTAAAGGTCTGTTTTATTTCTAATTGAAAAATAAAGAACTACTTCCACATGTGGATTTACAGTTTTTCCAGAAAAATTGTTGAAAATGATGCTGCTTCTCTAATACATTTTCAGAATCTTTCTCATATAGTATCTATAGCTGTCTCTTCTACTCAACTCTATTTGTACTTGTGTGTTCACATCTGTCTCTTCGAGTCTAATTCTGTAAATGTCTGCTTTTCAGCCAATACCAAACCTGTGACTCTGTAAAATTAATCAGGTATATTGGTACTTCTATGACTTTTCTTATTACTCAGGATTTCTTTGGCCATTTAGGGTCTTTGAGCTTCCATATAAATTTTAGGATTTATTTTAAATGTCTTTGAAGAATGGCATTAGAATTTGGTAGTGTGTGTGCACATGTGCTTGCATTGAATTTGTAGTTTGCTTTAGTATAAAATTTTCCACAATATTAATTGTGATGATTCACAAACATGAGTGTCTTACTATTTTCTAGTGTATTTTTCAATGTCTTTCTACAGATTTTTCTTTTTTGTAATTCATTATAGATGTTTTTCAATTTCCTGGAAATGCTTATTAAATGTTTGTTTCAAAGTAAGAAAGAATAGGGTTGTTTTCCTTACATTTTCTCTACATGTTTTTATTGATATATATAGAAAAGCAAGCAATTTTTATAGATGATCACAGATCCTTTTACATGTGAAACAGGATCTCTAGTGAGATCCTGAGGCCTTTTAAAGTATAAGGTCATGCTATCTACAAATAGAAAAATGTTGACTTTTCCTTCCCATCTGTATAATTTTATTCATTTCTCTTGTCTTATTGCTCTAGGTAAGACTTTGAGCACCATCTTGAGAGTGGAAAGAGTGCATGCTCTTTTTTTCACTCATATTTAGAGGAAATGCTTCAGTTTTCCCCATCAAACATAGAGTTGGCTATAGATTTTCTGTGTGTAATATCCTTTATTTATTTTGAGGTTTGTTCTTTTCAATTCCTAATTTCTTAAAGGTATTCATGCTAAAGGGATGTTGGACATTGTCAAATGTTTCAGTTCTCCAGCCAAAAATTCAAAAATTATCAGACTGTATTAAAAACAGGTCCCAACTATTTCTTACACTCAAGAAGTAAGTTTTATTTGGAAAGATTCAGCATTAAGGTGAAAGAATGAAAAGAAAATGCATTCTAAGCAAAAAGAACTAGAATAAAAGTAGATGTAGTCATACTAATACCTGGCAAAGTATGTTTTTTTTTTCTATATTCTTTTTTTTATTTTAATTTTTTTTATTAACCATTCCATTTGTTTACATCTCAAATGATCTCCCACTTCCTGGTTACCCCTGGACAAACCCCTCATCCCACATCCACCCTCTTCCCCTCCCCTTTGCCTCTATCAGGGTGCTCCACCACTCATCCACCCTCTCCCACCCCACCACTCCAGCATCCTGCTACA